>JAQHUG010000184.1:2436036-2466577 GCA_028555095.1 Dicrostonyx torquatus
GATATTAATTCACACACCATGAACACCTGTTTTTTGACAAAGAAGCTAAAATTATACAATGGTTCAAAAAAATTATCTTCAACAAATGGTGCTTTCATAACTGGATGTCAACATGTAAAAGAATGTAAATAGATCCATATCTGTCTCCATGCACAAAACTTATGTACCCTAGGCCTCTTTTGATTGGCAGTACTGTACAGAAAGCTTGGAATAAAATGAACATTTGGAAGAAAAGAAGACACTTTTTGCATAATAAAAGGGTTTAGGAAACTGGCCTCAAGGTGCATGTACCATTTTTGTAAGTACATCTTTACCATACTGAAGTCACACCCATCCTTTCATAGGGCATCTGTAAGAGTCCCGACTTCCTTGTCACACAGATCCTCAGAACAGAAACAGAGACCCTTAGTCCCTCAGAACATTAGGAATTTACTGTCTGGTCATTTACAGGAAACTCTGAAAACCTTTTGTAGATTATTTCAGTAGTTCATTGATGTGCCTGAATTCAGCATGTGTAAGGTCAGGGTCTTCTTGAAAACTCTCTCTCCTCTATCTTCCCTCATCTTTCCTCCTTCATCTCAACAGTTTATTCTGATATGCTATGTATATTCCTAGTCAGGCTTGTCTCCATATGTTTAGGTGCAGTTCTCACTAAAGATTTGATTCATACGGTCACGTTAGTTCACATGGGGGAAGAAAAAGTCTCTGAAATATGGGAAACAGAGATCAAAGAGACATCTGCCTTGACTTATTTGCTGATCCCAAAATTACATAGTGCTTGGTTAGTGGCAGGAGCAAGACAAGGTTAATAGCTGAAACTTTCTTTTTTTATATGACTAATATCACCTATTAGAAACCTAAGAAATCAAGAACTGGAGAAAATATTGATCTCATTGATTCCTATGGCAAAGGAGAGGAAAGAAAGAGATAGAGAGGAGAGGCAGAGAACTAGAAGAACCGGAAGAGAGATGATGGAAAAGGCAAAGAGGAAAGGAAGACAGCTAGTGCTCTTTGCTACTTATAGGTGTAGTTTTCTAGCTTTAAAAATGTCTTATATTATTGAATCTATGAGAGTGTTACATATTCCCTCTGAAACCAGGATTTAGAAGTGCCTAACAGGTTAGCTGAATGTGCTGTGAGTCCTTTGGAAGATAAAATCAGGAAGGAGCAAAATGAAGTATGTAAAATAACAATAGTTGCACACATTTTTTTATGAATTAAGGAGTCCTACTTCCTTTTCCTGCACAACTCACATATCCATGAAAAGAAAATGGATTATTAAAGCATGGCTTTAACTCTTAAACTCCCTTTTTTGGGAACTAAGAAATTGTAGTAATGAGGGGCGGCTGTGTCCCTGCTGAGGAGCAGGCCGTGTTCCTTGTGCCCGGCTCCCGGCCGCAGTCCTGCTTTTGGTCCCAGCTAACTTATACCCAAAATAACCATAAGAAAATTATATTAATTTAATACACTGCCTGGCCATTAGTTCTAGCCTCTATTGGATGACTCTTACATCTGATTCAGCCCATTTCTAATAGTCTGTATGTCACGAGGTAGTGGTCTTACCAGGAATCATTCAGCATGTCTGACACTGGCCGCTTCATGGCGGCACTCTGACTCTGTCCCCTTCCAAGCATTCTGTCCTGTCTACTCCACCTACCTGATTTCTGCCTTATCTAAAGGCCAAGACAGTTTCTTTATTAACGAATGAAAGCAACCCAATACAGAAGGACCCTCCTATATCAAGAAATAGGCTATAGGGCTATAAGTCAATTGCTAACAAGATCATAATGGGAAAAAAAGGAAAATAAACGATGGCAAAGTTTCTAGAAAATTCCTTGGCATGAAGAAGGAGGTTTTCCTGAAGTGTCAAATGATTGTGTAATGTTCTTTTCCTGTCAAAGTTTCAGTCCCCACTGTGGTAGTGTTAGAGAGTAGGCCTTTTGAAGAAGTAGCTAATTCCCCTTGACTAAGCTATTATAAAGATGTGAGTGGGAAATAATCAGGGTTCTCTGTCCTCTGTTTCTTTGCCATTTAAGGACACAGCACTCCAATCAATGAGAAACAGTATTGGATTAGCCCAGTGGTATGACATCTTGGTCCCAGGTTGTGAGACTTTCACAATACACAAAGCCTTGAAGCTGGACTTCCCACAGGCCATAACTCTGAGAAGTGAATTTATATTTTTCTTAATTTCTCATTATGATTTATTTTGTTTCAATGGCATAAATTAACGAAGAGAGAGAATACCTATGATTTACTAAAGTTATCAGAGAACAGCGTTTATCATCATGAGATGTCACTTGAATATCTTAAGTAAATAAAAAGCTTATCATGCATATGATGGACTGTGCTATAGAAAACAAATGATATTACTGTAGAAATGAGAATTAGAAATAGAAACTAAATCAGAGATGTGAGGAAATTTAATTGGGGGCGATGTTATTGCTCAGTTATTCCATGGCGGCATCACAAGAATGAGGACTTTAGTTTGATGCTCCAGGTTTCATGTAAATAATGAACAGATAGCATATAGTTATTATATTATAACTAGGGAAAAGACAGTTGAATTGTTGGGGCTTGCTAGTTAGTCAGCCTTACCTTTTTAGCAATTCCAAGGATAATTGAATAAATAATGTAAAAACCAGGTTATTAACACATAAGAAACAATATATGTATATTGATTCATGCTGATTCATATATAAATAAATTTGCTTTGTATATTTTGTGAATTTTTAGATTTATGTGGAAAAGAAAGAGATATAAAGAATAACATTTCACAGCATGAACAAGTTCCTGTGTTTGTTAACCTCCTGTAAAAAAATTAAATGAATGAAACTACAATAAAATAGGAAAATGAGTTAATATAACAATAAAACCCTCCATAGTATATTGTGAAGCAAACATCTAATGTTGCTATTTTAATGTCATTGTTTAAATCACTGTGAAATCTTGCAATGGACAACACATTTTTTTTGTAGTTTGAGAAAAATAACACCAGCAAAAAGCCCAAAGGAGAAGAAAATTTATGATTAGACAAGAATAAAGATTATGATAATGAAAAACCACAAGGGATATTCAGCAAAATAAAATCCTTTTGATATTGCTAAAATAGAAAAAGGAATAAAAGAAAAGAAAAAGGGAAAGGAAAATAATAATGCTCAGCATGAAGCAAAAGTGGGTACGTTGTTCAACAGAATGGGGACACTGAAAGAAGACAGTGTCTCAGGACAGTAATTCAAGAAGAAAGAAAACGAAACCTAGAGTTATAATGGATTTTCAAAACAAAAATTATATATATGTATACATACATTATATATAAATATAATGTATAAATATTATAATATAACATAATATATAAATATGTGTGTATGTATTTGTATACTTACACAATGGAGTATTTACTCATTGGCTAAAAACGACATCTTGAAATCTGCAAATGGGAGGAAATAGAAAAAAGCATCCTGAGTGAGGTTCCGGAACCCGAAAAACAAACACGGTATGTACTCACTCTTAATTAGATGTAAAGCAAAGTATAACCAGGCTACAATCCAAAACCCCTGAGAAACCAGGTAACAGGGAAGACACTAGAAGAGACAAGCATGAATTACCTAGGAAGGGGAAATAGACAAGATCTTCTGAGTAAATTGTGAGCACAGGAGAAAACGGGAGGGAGGTGTGAAGGGGAGGAGGAGAAGAACATGAGGGAACAGGATGGTGGAGTTGGGGGCAGGGACAGAGAGGTAGAGCATGAAAGAGATGTCTTGATAGAGGGAGCCATTATAGAGTTTGGGAGAAATCTGATGCTAGTGAAGCTCCCAGGACTCCACACAGATGACCCAACCTAAGACTCCTAACAATAGTGGAGAGGTGGCCTATATGGCCTTCCCCTGTAAGCAGACTGATGTTCACTCTAATTGCCATCATAGAACCTTCATCCAGTAACTGATGAAAGCAGATGCAGAGATCCACAGCTAAGTACTGGGCTGAGTTCAAACAAAGAGAGGGAGGAGAAATACCTTGCTCATCCTTGATACAGGGAGGAGATGCTTGGTCCTGACTCAACTTGATAAGCCAGAATTTGTAGACAGCCTTTGGGAGTCCCTACACTTTCTGAGGAGAGGATATGGGGAGTTTGTTGGGGTAAGTGAGAGGAACAGGAGGAAGGGAGGGAGAGGGAACTGTGGTTGGTATGTAAAATGAAAAAAAAACTTTTAAAAGAAAAATTTCAAAAATATGAATCCATATCCATTTATCCATAGTGAATACATAAATATATTTATTAATACTTATATCATACATACATATACAAGCACACAGATAAAATGTTTTGTTCATAATTGTTCCAAAATAGGAAAAAATCACAAATATAAATTAATAAGAATACTGGAGGAAAGTATGTATGTGCTGTCCAGTCATAGATTATTCACTAGAAATTAAGAAATATTTGACTGAGGGCAAAGCAGTGACACTTGGACACAGCAGAGAACTTGCTGATAATGAAGGCTTGAATACAATGCTTGACTCAGGTAGATCAGAACAGTGGTTATTAGAAAGGAAATGCTTGAAGCAACAGGCCTATTATTCAGTCATTATAAATTGTGCAAAATTTATATTCACCAAAATAAAATAAAAAATTAAAAGTACTTTGAAACAGACAAAATGGTATTTGCTTCTGAATGTTGTTCTCTTTTAAGATACTTATCTATTCATTCATATCTTTAGTTAATTTTATTTATATGAGTTTGTTCCTATATTACATGTCTTATGCCAGCATCGGCTAGGTCAAGGTATTGGAAAGAGTGGAAGAACTTGTGTTTACTGAGAGATTGTATCCCTGGGAATTTCAGAAGCCATACCCACAAAGTCTCATCAGCTTGACTGNGATTTAGAGGGTGGAAATGAAAGTCGGAAATGATGTAATTCCAATATAATCTCAAAAGTAAAAGAAATAACAAAGACAGAAAAGTTAGTAAATGAAAGAGTTTTAATTTACAAATGAATGAACAAATGTCAAAGATACCTTGGTAAAAACTGGATACTCTTAATAAGACTTGAAAAGAAACTGTTTAGCATCATTAATATTCAAAACAGGTAAAATGTTAGTATTAGAAAAGATACACTAAAGGAGTATATTAATTTCTTTTTAATATCATTGCAGAAGGAGACACAATTAAAGATCCCTGTTCCCTAACACATAGTATCATGCCCTCTGAAAACAGTGATCATTTGACCTCTTCTTTCCCAGTTTGTATTCATTTGGTTCCTTTTTTTTTCTCTTATTGTTTTATCTAGTGCTTCAATTAAAATATCAAAAAGAAGCTGAAGTATTGAACTCCCTACCTGATCATGACTTTGGTAAGATTGCTTGAAACCAAACATTAGGATGATGTTAGCCATGGGATTCTCATATATGCCTTTTATTGTTGAGATATGGTTTCTTTAATCCTACATTTTCTCATATTTTTTTTTAATCATGAACGCATGTTTTTAGTTTTGTTACAGTCTCCACCAGTACCAACCTTTTCTGCAATGAGCCCTGAACCTTAGGTTTGAGAACTAAAATTTTCTAAAAATTAATATCAAGATTATTACTACTTTTAGAGTTTAAAAATACTACTAGATTTTTTTTCACTTTTTTTTTTTTGGTTTTTCAAGACAGGGTTTCTCTGTGGCTTTTGAAGCCTGTCCTGTAAGTAGCTCTTGTAGACCAGGCTGGTCTCGAACTCACAGAGATCCGCCTGCCTCTGCCTCCCGAGTGCTAGGATAAAAGGCGTGTGCCACCACTGCCCGGCTTCATTTTTTTTGAAAAATAGTAGAGATAATTAGTGGAATAACAATAATAAACCTAGAATTTAATGTATGGCTTTAAGAGGTATTTTTCTAAAATAGCTGTACATATAGCATAATGTGTAATACAAATACAATGTGCTATTATTAGATTAATAAGTAGAAAAATTAAAAAAATATCAGATTGGAATCTTATCTCAGATGAAATATTATATGCATATTAGACACAGGAAAAAAATAAAATATTATCTGAAAAAAATAAAAAGTTTTAAGACATCTAAAGGTTAATTAATAACAGCTATTAATAAATATAAATAAATATATAACATTAATATATTAAATATAAATATAATAAATAGCATAACATCTATTAAGAAAAAAGATGATCCAGAAAAGCAATAATGTGCTTCCAGTTGCAAATTTCAATCTCTGTACATTAATGTTGACCAAATTTTGAAAGTACAAAAACAAAACAAAACTATTGGGAACATTCCAATAAGTTTGATACCATACTAATATATTGGGTAGCTAAGAAGTGTTAGGTCTTTCACTTCTTCAGTTAGGTTTGTTCCTAGACACTTTAGTCTCTTTGAGGCTGTGAGTGGGAGTTTGTCCACAATCTCCTTCTCTTTATGTTTGTTGTTGTTGTCTAGAAAAGCTATTGATTTGTACAAACAGATTATGCAACCTGTCATATTGCCAGATTTGTTCATTTCTAGTTTTCATGTAGAATTTTGGTGTCTTAGCTAAAGTGCTCATTCTAGATACTTATTTATCAGTTTGTAATAAGGAGTATACATGAAAATATCTCTTAATGTCACCAGGCCTTGCCATCATTACATGCAAATAAAGATGAGGCATGCAGTCAGGTACAATGTACTAGAGTAGCATTTCATTTTTACTAACAATCTAAAAACTAAAGACACATAACACATGACGTATAACACAACACAAAACACATCAAGGTGCATGGTTCAATAAATAAGCCAGAGATTATGCAACAATAAATTACAATCTTATTTAATATTTTCCTATATATTATAGAAAGTTAATTTATAAAAGTTATAGCATATTAATATTTACAACATTGTCAATGTTTCACTTTTTTTCAATGGGAAACTTTCTATCTTAAAATTTAAAAAAGATTTCTCTTTCTACAGAAATTTCAAGCACTATTAAAGTAACACTTGTGATATATTTCTAGAATAGCACAATTAAAAATTCAAGATTTATTACTCTTTCATCAAATGTCTTAATATTTATAATTTGTTCAAATACAGCTTCTAATTTTTTGACAACTGTTCTCTTCCTCCCATACAGTTGCTGCAGCTCACAGTCATCACACGACAGCATAATACACACAAATATATACCTACGAATATAGGCAGAAAGCCTAAACAAGTCCTGTATCGTTGTAACTCAGGGAGATTCTTGAGAAAACCTGAAATAAAAATCAAGCATTCTATTACTTTGTTAAATATGATTAAATGCACAAAACCCTTAAGTTAATAATTTGTATTTTCTGTGTCTTAAAATCACCGTGACAATATGAATGATAGCTGTTGATAAATACACGAAGAAAATGGAGACGATCTGATAGACACGTTTTAATGAATTTGTAACTTGACTTTGACACAAATAAATATGTAAACAGGGAATAAAGAGTTGTTACCTGGTTAGGTCTTTAAGGCAGGAGACAAGATAGCACAGACCCCATTTAGAGCCTGTTCTGTAGCGCCTGTGCTTTGCCAATGGTGGGTCACAAGAGCATCCTTTGCTGTGAAAGATGGCCTAGTAATTGTGGGCTCTTCAATAAGAAACATAAAATGCAATCATGAAACAACCTCCAGAACCACTCAGCTGGAAATGCTGAGATGCATTCTGCACCAGAAAATAACAGCTGTCTTCAAAACAGCTTCTTATTGATTAGGGACTAGGGCAGCCCATTTTTAAGGCTTGCTCTCTGGAAACTTTACAGAGTTCTTTGTCATCTGGGAAACATGTATAGTTTTATTTAGAACAAAATGCATGTAGCACTAGAATAAATACTAGGATTAATAACCAAGACACTTGTTTTCATGTCCTGTCCTACATCAACACTAAACTTATTTTGTAACCTTCAAGGCTCCCATAGGTAAATTTCCTGTCCAAAACTAAGAACCACCAGTGAAGAGCCCAAAATATATACTTGACATGTTGCAATTGTTCATCAGTATCCCATAACATGTGTTAAAATATAACTGTGGATTGGTGCATAGACCCAGAACCCCATTTTAGTGAATAAACATGACATTTCTCAAGCCTCAACTCTAAACATGATTGTTGCTCTTAATAACCTACTCATGAGGACAGCCTGCCAATTTTAACTCCAAAGTATAAGTGAATCTAGATCCCCCTTCTTTCTAGTCTCATGTTCACACATTTTCTATAAAACAGTTGATTTCTGCTCTCTGCCTTTCTTTTTTTTACCTCTTTAGTATGTTGTTTGTCCATTTTGAAAACATGCTAATCTCATTTATAAACACTTTAACTAAAATAAAATTACATCAACTCATCCAGTTACCTTTTCATTTTCCAATTGATAATTAGTTATGCATGAAATTTATAGTGATATATATGTATATATGTATATGTATGCACAAATGTTTAAATAAAACCCGATGAGTCCATTATTCTTATTCATGTGTATAGGGTTTAAGAACTCAACACTTTGACTATAACTTGTTAGGAAAGCCATGCCTGGAAGAGTCTATTTCTCTTTCTCAGGAGTCATTAATTGCATAGAATGGGAACCCATGTGATTCCCTTCACCCTTCTGCTTACCATGTATGTCTATTGATACTGCCAATGGTCAGAATATGTGCATGTAGCAATGTTTATGTAAGAATGTTTTGTAGCAGATATTCTGGTACTCTGGTTCTTACAGTCTTTATGCTTCCTTTTTAGCAATGTTTGTTGAGTCTTAAAATAAGAGTTATGATGTAGATATTGTCATTGGGGCTGGCTTTCCGAAAGATCTGATGATCTCTGTATCACCCTGGTATTTAAACAGTGAAATTAAATTTGATTATTTTATTGTTTTAAAATATTTTTGATGATGTTTTAGAATTTCATACATTATATTTTGAACATATTCATTTTTCATACCATCCCCCAGCTCCTCCCAGATACACATTTCATTCTATACCCACACAACTTCATATTCTCATTTTTAAAAGCCCATTGAGTCCTATTAGTGCTATCTATACACTTTTAAGGGTATTGCCATCTTTGCCCTGAAATCAGTACTAGATATAATTATATCAGAAAAAAATCCTATAACTCTTGACTTACAAAATACTTTTACAAATTTCTTATTTATACTACTTCAATTTTCCTACAATATCAACTTCATTTCTATATTCTAACACTCACTGATGTTTACAAATTATTATGGTTTCCCATTTTAAAATGCCATGGTAGTTTTAGCTCAGGTGTGGTCATTATTTCCCACACTAACAATTTTATGATGTTGTCAGCATAGTGTTGACCAGGTTTTACCAACATCCAGTTTTCTTCCAAAGACGAGTATGTGAAAAGTTTCATAGAAGGCTTACTGTTAATTGGACAGAGTTTTGTATAAGAGATAGGAATATCTCATTTCAAGGGGAAATTAAAAAAAAAAAACTAAAGAGAAAGAAAAGAGTCCTCCATAAGATTTTCTGGGCTCTGTTTTCTTTCTCTTGTTACTGATAAAACTTGGTAGTTGTATGAACCATGATACAGAAAAAACATGGGAGGCTTCCAACCACATAATGCCTAGGCCTATGATCTTACATGATGTGACAAAGTAGAAAATCTGCAGTACTATTTGAGTAAGTACTTTCAGAAGTAGTCTTTCATGTGATAAACAAGCTTCAATCTAGCCTCTCTTAAATAATGTGCCATCCAGGGACCTATCTCTTCTGCATGTATTGGCCTTTTGGGAACCTATTCTATATGGATGCACACCTTCTTAGGCTGAGACGGAGGGGAGGGCCTTGGGCTTTCACAGGGCAAGGTATCCTGCCCCATCTCAAGGAAGCGGGGGGAGGGCGGTGGGGTAGTGGGGGAGCTGGAGGGCCTGGGACAAGGGGAGTAAATGTAAATTCTTCTTTTAACAATAAAAAAATATGTACTTAAAAAAAAGGAAAAAAATAATGTGCCATCAAGTATTTTTAAAAATATTGTTGTCTTTACTAACAACGTATTTTTTATAACCCATCCTAAAATTTTTGACATTTAAATTTTAACTTAAATAATGTCTTATGAAAAAATTCAACAGAATCTAACTGCCAAATTAGCCTCATCCCCTCTCATTTTAAACCATATCATTCATAAAAATCCTCAGTGTATAACTGTTTCATATTATGGGATTCATTTGCTTATTTATTTGCTCATTCTTGGTCTTTCCTTGGTTCCTGAAAAACAACCATAGATATGCTTGTTTGTTTGTTCTTCCTTTTCATAAATCACTGTAGCTTAGTGCATAAAAAATAAGCAAAAGTCTTTCTTTAAATATTTGTCAAATTAGTAACGACTGTTATTTCTTTTTCATAGAGGAATTTTTGCTTTGTGATGCTACTTTCTTGGGATCAAAGTAACAAATGGAGCTAAGAGTTAAGTACGTTCCTATGACTTCAATTTATCTCGTTTATTCAGCTCTTGTGGGTTTATATTTAGGCTGTGAGCAATAAATGAACACTAGAGTACTCTATATGGATGGTAATATTAGGTTGGAGGTTTGTTCTTCCCCAAGGGGCTTTCATAATGCAGTATAAAAGTTCATAGTTAAATACCAGAAAAGAAGAACTCAATATTACAAACCACCACAAGTATTCCCATTAATAATATGGTCTTATGCACATAGATTAAGTATTGCATGTCTGCAGATACCACTCATGGATATCACAAGATGCATGAAATTGCTGAAAGTGCTCACATTCTGGAAGCATACAAGGCAAAGATGAGATAAAGATCTTAGGAGTTGTTTTTCTGCCCTGTGGTGTTAATTAAATGTCAATACCCCCTTTTCTTGTATGGTCAGAATTAAATTCATATTCTTCTCAGAGAAAGACTGAATCAGAAAGTTGATGTCACCTGTGTAAGCTGTCCCCCTTTTATGTTTTTGCAAAATCCCAGGAGTTATTTTATAGTTATGCATTTCTCAACCATTATTTAAAGTTGCAATTTGTAAAACACACTGTGTACATTTTCTCTGAGTGGTAAATTTCCAGTTTCAAAGAACTTTATATTATTGCATAATAATATTTTTATTATTTTGGGTTAGGTATCTTTTAATGCCATTTGGTACAATACTAAAATTAAATATATCTTTCACTGAGAATTAAAATATTTATTTTAGAGAAAATTCTATTTATTTTATAAAATGAGTTATTCGTTGTGGATGATCTACAAGAAGTCCAATAGAAAAATCTCACTGACATGCAACACGTTTTTCTCTTCAATTTATTTTTTATTTTAAAATAATTTAAAATATTACTTCTTTCATACAATACATCCAACCTCAGCCTCCCATCTCTCCTCTTCTCCCACTACCTTACCCCTCTTCTTCTCTTCCAGATCCACTGGTCTCCATTTTTCTTCAGAAAAAAAGCAGGCCTCCTAGGGTTATCAGCCAAATTTGGTATAACAAGATGCAATGAGACTAAGAAAAAAAAAAAAAACACCTCATATCAAGGCTGGAAAAAGCAACCCAGTAAGAGGAAGTTCCTATGAGCAGGCAAAAGAGTCAGAGACACCCCCACTCCCGTTGTTAGGAATCCAACAAAAATTCCAATGAAAGAACCACAGTTTGTACACAGGGAGCCTGGTACAGACACATGCAGGATCTGGGGTGCCACTTCAGGCTCTGTGAATCCCTCTGGGTTCTGCCTAGTTGATTATGTGGATCCTATTCTGGTGTCATTGACCGCTCTGACTCATACAGTCCTTCCTCCCCTTCTGTGGAGTTCCCAGAACTCAGTCTATTGTTTGACTGTGAGTCTCTGTACCTGTTCCCATGATCTGCTGGAGGAAGTCTCTCAAAAAATGATTGGGCTTGGTACTGATCCTATGACTCTAGCAAAATATCATCAGTAATCAATAATGACTTTATTTGCTTGTTTGTTTCCATATTTGTTTGTCAGTTGTGATTTGTTCTACTCTAGGTCTCTAAGACATCCAGTTTTTGGATCCTGGCTGTCCAGGTGGTATCAGGCACGGGCTTCCTATTATGGCATGGGCATCAGAGTAGACCATTAATTGGTTGGCCACTCCCACAAACTCTTCATTATATTGCCCAGCACATCTTGCTAACAGGGCAGGATGTGGGTCTTAGGTTTTGTGACTTATTGGTGACCCAGTCCTACCACTAGAAATCTAGTCTGGTTAGAGAAGATGGCTAGAGCAGGACCTATGTCCTCTATTACTAGGAGTCCTCACCAGGTTCAACTTCACAGGTTCCAACATGTTTCCACTGCACTAGGTTTCCATATCTCTTCTTAAATGCCCACCTATTTAAGTCTTCTCTTGCCACACTCTTGCATAAAAATTCTGCCAGGAAACTCATACAGCAGATAAACATCTTCTCGATACAAAATTAACTAAAATAAAAATAAAAGTCAGTACCCCCTTATACACAAATGACAAATAAACTGAGAGAGAAATCAAGGAAACAACACCTTCAAAATAGCCAGAAACAATGTAAAATAATCTTGGTATAACTCTATGAAAACAAGTGAAAGACCTGTATGACAAGAATTTTAAGTCATTTAAAAAATTCTAGAAGATATCATAAGGTGAAAAGATCTCCCATGCTCATGAATCTGGAGTATTAGCATAGTAAAAATGACCATCCTACCAAAAGCAATCTACAGATTCAATGCAATGTTCATCAAAATTCCAACATAAATATTTGCAGAACTTGAAAGGACAATACTCAATTTCATGTAGAAAAACAAAAAACCTTGAGATAGCTAAAATAATAATAAAAGTACACTATAAGAACTTCTGGAGGTATCAACATACCTGATTTCAAACTGAACTACTGAGCTGCAGTAATAAAATCCTCATGGCATTGACGTAAAAACTGACATGTTTTGAGTTGTAGTAGTTCCGTGGTAGAATTTTGGGGGTTGCTTACATAAACTATCATATCATCAGGAAGTAGTGAGAGTTTGACTACTTCGTTTCTAATTTGTATCTCCTTGATTAACTTTTGTTTTCTTATTGTTCTAACTAGGATCTCATGAGCTATATCGAATAGATATATAGAGAGTGGAAAACGTTGTCTTGTTCCTGATTTCACTGGAATTGCTATGAATTTATCTCTATTTAGTTTGATGTTAACAGTTGGCTTGCTGTATATTGCCTTTATTATGTTTAGGTATGTTCCTAGTATCCATGATTTCTCCAAGACCTTTATCATGAAGAGATGTTGTATTTTGTTGAAAGCTTTTCCAGTATCTAATGAGATGATCATGTGGTTTTTATTTTTCAGTTTGGTTATATGGTGGATTGCATTGACAGATTTTCGTATGATGAACCATCCCTCTCTGGGATGAAACCAACTTGATCATGGTGAATGATGGTTCTGATGTGTTTTTAGATTCGATTTGCCAGTATTTTATTGAGTTTTTTGCATGTAGCAGGATACAAAATTAACTCAAAAAACTCAGTAGCTCTCCTTTACACAGATCATAAAGAGGCTGAGAAAGAAATCAGAGAAGCATCACCCTTCACAATAGCCAAAAATAGCATAAAATACATCAGAGTAACTCTAACCAAACAAGTGGAAAACTTGTATTGTATAACAAGAACTTTAAATCTTTGAGGAAAGAAATGAAGAAGACACCAGGAAGTGGAAAGATCTCCCATGCTCTTTGGTAGGTAAAATTAACATAATAAAAATGGCAATTTTACCAAAAACAATCTACAGATTCAATGCAATGCCCATTAGAATGCCAGCAAAATTCTTCACAGAATGTTCTCAATATGAACGGTACTCAGTATGGAAAGCAAAAACCCAGGATAGCCAAAACAATCCTGTACAATAAAAGAACTTCTGGAGGCATCACAATCCCTGACTTAAGCTACAGTACTGAAAACAGCCTGGTATTGGCATAAAAACAGACAGGAAGCCCAATAAAACCAAACCAAAGATCCGAATATTAATTCACATACATTCAAACACCTGATTTTTGACAAAGAAGCAAACAAATGGAAAAATGGAAAAAAGAAAGCATAATTAACAAATGGTGCTGGCATAACTGGGTATCAACATGTAGAAGAATGAAAATAGATCCATATCTATCACCTTGCAGAAAATTCAAGACCAAATGGATCAAAGACCTCAACAAAAGCCAGTCACACTGAACCTCACAGAAGAGAAAGTGAGAAATACACTTGAACACACTTGCACAGGAGACCACTTCCTAAACATAACCCCAGTAGCACAAACACTGAGAGAAACAGTTAACTAATGAGACTTCCTGAAACTGAAAAGCTTCTATAAAGCAAAGGACGTGATCAACAAGACCAAACAGCAGCTTACAGAATGGGAAAAAAACTTCATCAACTCCACATCAGGCAGAGGTCTGATCTCCAAAGTATACAAAGAACTCAAGAAATTGGTTTAAAAAATAATAATCTAATAAAAAATGGAGTGCAGATTTAAACAGAGAACTCTCAATAGAGGAATTTAAAATTGCTGAAAACACTTAAGGAGGTGCTCAGCACCCTTAGTCTTCAATGCAAAACAACTCCAAGATTCTATCTTACACCTGTAAGAAAGGTTAAGATAAAAACACTGATGACAACCTATGCTAGAGAAGTTGTGGGGTAAAGGGAACACTCCTGCATTGCCGGTGGAAGTGCAAGCTACTACAGCCCCCTTCGATATCAGTATGGAGATTTCTCAGAAAATTAAGAAACAACCTTCCTCAAGACCCAGCAATACCACTTTTGGGTATGTAACCAAAGGATGCTCAATTGTACCACAAGGACATGTGCTCAACTATGCTCATAGCATCTTTGTTTGTCATAGCCAGAACCTGGAAAGAACCTAAATGCCATTTGACCAAAAATAAATAAGGATAATGCGGTATATTTACACAATGGAGCACTAGACAGCAGAAAAAATAATGACATCTTGACATTTGTGGGAAAATAGATGAATCTAGAAAACATCATACTGAGTGAAGTAACTCAGGCCCAGAAAGACAAATATCTTATGTACTCAACCATAAGTGGTTTTTAGAAATAAAGCAAAGAAAACCAGCCTACAATTCACAATCCTAGAGAACCTAAATAACAATGAAGACCCTAAGAGAGAAATACATAGATCTAATCTACATGGGAAGTGGAAAAAGATCTCCTGAGTAAAATTGGGAGCATGGAAACAATGAGAGACAGTTGAGGGGAGGGAAGAAGAAGGGAGAGGAGCAGAGAAAAATGTATAGCTCAAATATCAATAAAAATAGTAAAAATAATTTTAAAAACTGACATGTTGATCAATGGAATCAAATTGAAGATTCACACAGCTATGGACACCTTATTTTTGGTAATGAAGCCAGAAAATTACAGTGGAAAATAAAGAAAGCATCTTCATCACATAGTGCTGGTCTAACTCCATGCCATTATGTAGAAGAGTGCAAAGAGATCTGTATTTATCACCATGCATAAAACTCAAGTACAACTGGAACAAAGACCTTAACATAAAACCAGGTACACTGAACCCAATAGAAGAGAACGTTGGGAATAGTCTTGAATACATTGGTACTGGATACAACTTCTTAAACATGCAATGTTTAAGGTTACTGAATTACATATAATTAAATGAAGTCTTAGAGCCCCAGATCTGTGTTAGTAATTATCTATTTAGAAGTCATCCTGGAGGCATGAGCAGTTTCAGTGATGCCAAACAATGAATAGTATCGATAGAGATAAAACTAAAATGTCTGTCGAGAATTCTGAATGCTTAGACAAGTCTCCAAAACATATGGGGAAAAGTGCTAGTTTCCAACCAGGAAGAGAAGTTAGTTGTGTCAGGAAGTATCATAATATTTCTGTTTCAGGAGAATGGGAGAATGTTGCTGAAGCATTCTTGTAATCTTTTTCACACCTAATCTGTACAACTCATTCTCCCAGGATAGGAATGTTCATAACAATCAATTCTTAACACACAGTTCATAAAAGAAAAACAAGTACTCAGACAAGGTGACTAAAAAGTAATCCCAGACTTATTTACAAGTTAGCATCTTTTTTTCGTTTTGTTTTGTTTTGTTTTTCGAGACAGGGTTTCTCTGTGGCTTTGGAGCCTGTCCTGGAACTAGCTCTTGTAGACCAGGCTGGTCTCGAACTCACAGAGATCCGTCTGCCTCTGCCTCCCGAGTGCTGGGATTAAAGGCGTGCGCCACCACCGCCCGGCAACAAGTTAGCATCTGTAGAGACTCTCTAAACTGCAGTACAGGGACATCCAAGTAGCTAGAGTAGTTATCAAGAGTAGAGACAACTTCCCTGAAATCTCAGGAAGACCTGAGAGTTGTCAGGACAGTACACCTGGGAGATGAGACAAAGAGAGACATTTCTGCATTTGCAGGCTTGAGCATTCAGCTGAAGACAGAGACTGGAATGTGCAGAGATTAGTATAATATTAGCTTAACTGACAGTTGCAGGATTACATAGAGTCACAACTTTGTCTAAAACTTAACAGAAAAAATAATTCTTAAAAATGAGTAACATTTAAAGAATGAATAAATAAAAAGACTTTGATAACAAATATATCGAAGTAAGTACTACAGGGAAGAGAGCAATGCCATCACACGTGGAAGTGAGTGCTTCAAATGAACATGAAACAGCATAGAGAAGCACTGATACACAATAACAACTTCCTATTTAAATCTTGAGAAACGATCAGAGGATAAAATTAGTGATGAACTGTGGCTTTACTGTGATATGAAATAAAATGTTGGCAATAATACAGAAGCTGAAAAAAAATGACAGTCTAAAAGTGGGAAGTCCTTAGACTTTTTAACAAGTAGCATGATCTACCACAGGTGGTAGATGGTGAACAATTGAAAATATGTACTGTAATCTTAAATATAAATGCTTCAGCTACAAACTGAACAATGTAGAAAGAAGAGAATAAATAAAATAATTAAAAGGTGTTTTAGGTATCAGGGTTGACAATCCTTGTTTATAGGGATAAAGACACATGCTATGTTTGTATTTTGTGTTGTATTTAAATGAGCTTACAATAGTTAAAATGATTAAATTTATAAAAGTTACAAATGGTTTGAAGTCTAATAATGAGAAGTTGATTTTTCATCTTGGAGGTTTTATTAATTAAGCAAGTAAATGCTCTAAAGAAAAGCAACAAACAAACCAACATAAAACCCAAACTGATAAATAGGAAAAAGGAGAAAAAAGTCAGTGGGCAAGAAACACGGTGATGTAGCCACACCTCCAGATCTCCAAAATCTCAAGTCATGCAAGCAAAGCAAAATGAAATCAAATGTTATAATCCAATAACAGGGGTGAAGCTTATCCTTCATAATGAGGTATTTGAATATATTTTCTCACTAACTAGGAGACAAGATTCTAAAACATGAAATAATTGAAGCTATGGAGATGGCCTGAAAAAATAGTTAATAAATGTGATCTAATTATTGGTGACACATAGATATAACACACACACACTATCATATACTTATTCAAGTTCACATGAATCAATTAGTCACAATATGTTAAGGAAAGCGCATATATATATATCTATATATATATACAATTTTCATACTAAAATATCTTCCCATAGTGCAAATAAATGAGAAATCAATATCAGAACAACTAAGAAATTATCTACTGCTTAGAAAGTAAAAAAAACACTTTGTAGCATACTCATAGTTTGTAGGAATATAAAAATTTATATCATTTATACATACATTTAGAGATAATACATGGGTGTAGTCCAGAAATAATTTATTTAGTATTTATCAATGTATAGAATATAAATGCTCAGCTTTATTTTTAATTTATTTTGAGTGTTTTTGATTTTATCACAATTTTGGGGTCAAAGGTAGAAATAACTAGTTTTGAGAACAAGTTATTTCTTCTGTGCTTTGTTCAGCATGGTTATGGAACTAATCTCTAAAGTGCCCAGGTGAAATTCTCACAGCTGGCTTTCCTATAGGGTGTTTCAAATATCTTGATTTTATTTTCTTCTGATTTATTATTAGAAAGTTGAATACTTGTATTGCACAATTCCATGAGTTTTGAACTGTCGTCTTTCTCTTTCTGTCTCTGTTTGTCTCTGTCTCTCTGTCTGTCTCTCTCTGTTTATATTACCAAAACCATAAATACAACCTGCTTCATCTGTATAATGTTAATAGTAGGTTATTTTCTCAGGACAGACTGCTTAGTACTGTATAACGAGTTGGTGTGCTTTTCCCTGGGGAAGAGCGTATTTCTTGCTCTTAGCATTTCTTTGTTGCCTATAGTGCTTTGTCTAGAACTGTAGAGCTTCACCCTTCCGTGCTAGCCTGTCTATTAATGTTGTCCTTTTCTAAAGTAATGTTTAGTTTCAAAGTATGTTATAGAAAAATTATAATTATAATGTATTATTTTCTAAGTTGATGCCATTTTACTGAATGGGATGTTCTTGAAACGAATACATGCTGTGTGAATCAGTAATCTATTCCTTGTTCATCGCTGAGTGATAGTTCAGTGCAGGGGTGTGAAGGAAATGTATCTGTATACTGGTGAATGACACATGGATCCCTTCACTGTTTTGTTGGTTAGAAGTAATGCTTCCATATGCTCCCACTGTTAGGAGACTCTAAAGTAGTTTTATGACATTTACTTTTTTATCATCACAGAGGACAAATGAAAGTATATTACTAAATGACCTGAAAACACATGTTTAATTTTGTATAAATCTGCTTCATTGATCACATGTGCCTGTGACTTCAAATAACACACGCATTAGCATGTGAGAAGCAAACACTTTCCTGGGCCATCTCCCATCACTTAAAATAAATGGCCAGTCTGAGTTAATTCAATACACAGACTAATTTGCCAATTCCTAATTTATAATGACAATTTTAAGAAAAAAATTCTGAAAACTTCTTGCCCTCTGCAAACATGTTAAACAAGTGCATTTGTCGCTCTAATTGATTTCTTCTATTATCGTACGATTTAAAATGTATTGATCATACTCTAAAAAAAATGCTCATCAGATTCTTGATTTGCAATTATTTTATAGCAGTGCTTCCATGCATGAAAAATTTTAATAGTATATTTAACTATGAAAAAAATCAATTATTTTATGAAAGAACCAATTTACCACTCCCTGTTTATGTATAAATTTACCATATTCAACAGCTAATATATTTCTAATAATTTACTAATGCATTATTTTATATTTTGTTTCTACATATGTAATCTATTGTTTTAATTAAGGGAAATGTGTTGCTAGGTGATTTCTATGCATTATGGTTATCTTATGGCACCTAAGAAGATGATAATCTTCATCTTTAAGAAGGCCTATGCTTGCTGAGAATAAATTACTATTTGCATATCTACTTTTGGCCTCTATATTTTCTATTGTTCTCTTTATCTGCATTTTTAATACTGTAGATTTACTGTAGTTTTAGTTTCTTCATTAAAATAGATTTTTATGAATGTTTAAGTATCTTTCCTTCCTCAAGTTATTGAGGGTATTTGAATTCCTTTGACTTTCTATTAAAATTTTAGAATCAGCATATTAATATTTACCAAATAACTTGTTGGTATTTTCATTGGGATTGACTCAATCAATATAATATAATATATATATATATATATATATATATATATATATTCTGAACTCAACTCTTCCAGCTCACGGTCATGGTGTGTGTGTCATCCTGCAGTGCTTCAGCAATGTTCGATTGGTTTACATGTACAAGTGTGTCTATCTTACTATGTTTTTGACCACATATTACATTTTGATGAATGATGGGCTTTTAATAAAAGATTTATTTTAATTTTATTACACATATGTGTCTATATAATATACCAAGTGTATACAGTGTCTGCAGAAGTGAGAGATAGTGTTAGATCCCTTATTGCTGTAGTTACAGGGAGTTGTGAGGAACCTAATATTAATGCTAGGAACTGAACTCAAGTTCCCCACAGGAGCACCAAGCACTGTTAACTACTGAGCATGTTTCTAGCCCCATCATAATTATTATTTGATGTAAATTGTAAACCCTTTAAGTATATTTTTTTAGTTTCTTTTGTCCCCACCCTATCCCTCAATACAGTTGTTTTTTATAATATTCGTTAATTTTATGATGATTATAGCCAAGCTGATTGTTTCCTTAGCTATTTAGAATGAATCCACAGATGGAGCCATCAAATAGAGCCTCCATTTATGTTACTGTTATCTTGAAAAGATGTAAAATTTACAATCAAGTACTTCTTGTAATCTCCATATCTCTGCAGAAATTCTTTATCTGCCTTTCACATTGTCTAGCTCTTCCAAAAAAATTATTGTATTAATTGCAATCATATAAATAATTTTTTCATAGTTTCTGTGTGTGCTAACGTATGAGTTCCATAAGATGATAGTTTTGATTTTGTATATCAACAATGCATTTTATTTATTTATTTAATGTACTTTGTCACACCTTGTACTTAACAAGGGCTTTGTTGTTTTTTAGAACAAGACTCAAGTAAGAAATATTTTATCCTTTGAAGAGAAAACACCCACCTTTCTTGAGTACAGTGACAGGAGTTTGATTCATCTAGTTGTTACCTGCCCAGGGTAGATGGGCTGTGACATTATATTCCCATAATAATAATGTACACTGTGAATGATATGTTGTTGGACAGGGTAATATCTATTACTACATATGGAATTTTCCCATTGTTCTTCATCTTCAAGAAACCCGCTTTTCACTTTCAGCCTCAACCTGCCTTCCTTCTAGCTTTAAAGCATATCATCATGGTACATCATAGTTGGGAGCATATGTAGGTTCAGAGATGCATGCATGCAATCTCAGCAGTTGGTACTCAAAGCTGAGGCACCTGGGATACTGTGTTCCAAGCCAGCCTTGGCTACATTGTGGCAAACAGTCTCTCTATCCTGTGTACAAAAGATATTGGACAAGGCACAAGTTCTTTTATATTTGTCTTTCCTGAGTGGCAAAGGGTTTTATTTCTTTTAAAAATTTTCTGTTTGCTTTTCCTCTCCCACAAAACCTTTTCTCTAGCAGAGATGGGGAAAATGCCAAATAATTTCTTCTTGGTCTTCTTTTTGTGACTTTTCTCATTTGAAGATCTACATCACAATATTCATTTCCTTAGACTCTTATTATACTGTTTATTCTGAAAGAATTTTGTGGGATATGATTACTAAATCATGTAAATATGTATAAAATGTAAAGGTGTCAGATTTATATATATACACAGAGGTGTCAACTAACTTATGTACCATCAAAAACAATTTCACAAAAATATTTTATTGGATCATCACAAATTAGTTGCTTAAAAAATCTTTTTCCTATTTTCTGACACATAAAATGAGAATTTAAATATTTTAATATAATGATGCATAAAATTTATATAACAAAATGTTCATCATCCGAATATAAGTTGCCTAACTCAATAAAGTAGGCAGTTGTTATTCATCCATCTACATGGATTGAGAATCCACTGTGGGTTGCATGGTAAGAATGCAAAGATTAAGATAATAAACCCCACAATTTTTTTTTCTCATTCACTGCTGGTTCTGTCATCAAGTCTGACTACTTGAAAAAGCAGCTGGTGATTACATCAACAATAGACAGCAGATTTTATATTACTATAGAAGCATTTGTAGGACTTGTTGATACTATGTATAATTTCAAAAGACATACATAACAAAATCAGCTCTTTGATAGTAGCTGACTTGAGGAAACATGTCCATTACTGAAAAGTAATATATTTTCCACAGATGAACAAAGTTGAATGCAGAGGAACCATGCTACTGCATGGTTCTTAAGAAAGTCATTGTTAATGTAGAACGCAATAAAAAATTTAAAAAAGAAAGTCATTGTATCGACTTAAAGCCAAAATAAGATTTTGAGTTGAAAACTTATATCATCTATAATGTATTAAAGTACTAAAATGAAAAAAACTGCATTCAAATTTTATAAAAGCAAAAAGCTTGTTATTCCGTGCAATTGAACCAATCTTTAAAGCGATACTACATATTAAAATATTCCCAGAATGAATTCTCAGGTTGGGCTTCTCTATGTCCAATTAACATTTTATTACTTGGAAACACACATTTTACCCAACACTACAATATATACACACATTCATCAACAACAGAAAACTTCTTATAATACACATTTTGCCATCACTTTTCTTAGAGCCAAACATGGGTTGCAGGAAAGTCCTTTTGAGGAAGTCATAAAAATATTAAGAAAACTGTATAATTCAATCAGGGAAAACATACCTGGCTGTCTCTGGCCAGAGAAAAAAGAATAGTGCATCAATACTGGTATTATATATTAACTGTTCAGATGATTGACAATATGGCCAATTACTCCTCCTCTGTGCTCCCTTACAGTGAGACCTGGAATTTCACATTCAATATGTTATTCATTTCCAGGATCCATAGGAAAATTAGAAGTTTATTGAGAAGTGTGATGATTCAATGTTTAAAGGACAAAACATTTTGATTCAATGACTGGTTTGTACCCTTAATATTTTATTATGTCATTAGAAGTAATAGATAATTTATCAAATATCTCAAATAGCTCATGGTACCTATTTCAGTAACCAACGAAGGATATAGAATGCAAGTTTCAGGATGCAGTGGATTTGTACTGACATGATTGTTTTTATTTGCTTCATATTTCCTGTGCATATGACAGAGGCAAGTACATGTAAGGATGACATGGACTCCAGCCTGACCTGGTTCTAGGTGAGGTGGTACATCTCTGACTTCATGTTGAAGCTGTGTGATCGTTGTTAAGTCTGATGAAAACACCTGTCTCATAGGATCATGTAAAATATCTAGATAATATGCATTAGAGTCTTAGGACTTGTAGTTGTTTGAAAGTAATTCACACCCATAGTCTGATAGGGAGTAGCACTATTAGGAGGTGTGGCTTGTTGGAGTTGGCAAGGCCTTGTTAGAGGAAGTATATCGCTGTGGGGGCAAATTTGAAGTTTCTTATGTTCAGGATACTGTCCAAGGGGTCAGTCACCTTCCTGTTGCCTACAGGATATAGTACTCTCAGCTACTCCAACACCGTGTTTAATTGCATGCCACTATGTTCCCCGTGATATTGATGATAGACTGAACCTCTGAAAGTATAAGAAAGCCACCCGATTAAATGTTTTCTTTATAAGAGTTGCTGTGGTGATGGTGTCTCTTCACAGCAACAGAAACCTTAACTAGGACAGGATATGATCTCACACACAGCAAGAAATTAATAATTTCATTTAAATTTGAAAATTATGGCTTCTCTGTTATTATTCTCATGGTTTTCAGTCTCAATGTCTGGTTGTTTTTACATTTTTGTAGCAGTGTTTAGGGAAGTGTTTTCAAAGCTAGAGGTCAAATTTTACATATATGAATAAATTCAACAAATGTGTCAAATCTCTATATCCTGTGATCTCTCTTGAGCCTATAAGGTTTGCTCAGCTCCAGTCCAGTCAGAATCAAGTACATAAGTTCCAAATATAAGGGTGATAAACATTTTTAATATGAGGAATTGAGGGCCTTCCTCAGGCCGTTAGAACTGAATCATTGCAAGCCTAATGCAATAAGGGTGTATACAGAGAAGAGCTTGTAAAAAATGCCTTGACATACTATAACCACTAAACATTATTAAGATTAATTGGAGTCATAGAGTCTCAAGAACTCTGGGAAAAAAATGAAGTAATTCAGCCCAAACATCAGATGCTGTACTGAGAGTTACAAATTTTCCACACTCCTGCTGTGTTTGGCATCATGTGGCCCCAGGTCTCAGCCTTCCTTTACAGTCCAATAAGAATCTAAGGCTTTAATACTGTAGCCTCCTAAAGTTTCATCTGCAATCTAGGCATCAGGCAGGATACAGTTGCTTCTCCTTAAAAACATATTATCCCCTAATGGTATCTCCTCACCTTCCCACCCTTCCTGGGGGAGAACAGTCTGTGGCAGTTTAGAAATATGTGCTGTAAATTGGCAGGCACAAGCACCCTAAAAGACTATAAAATAAACATGAATCCCCTTTGAAAAAAACTTTGTATTTTCCTCACATCCCTTGTAAGCTAACACACTGCACTGTTTACAGTCTACCACTACAATATATTTTGAAACGATTACCTTCTTCTCAGTCGTTTGTGTCATAATGTTCTCCATAGGTACCCATAAAATGAAAATGTAAGCCGTTTTTATTGGCCACACTACATCTTAATTGAAAATATTAAGGGGGATTGCTCTCCTACTGATTTTTCCCTCCATTTAATTGGCTAATCATATGATATTTTTAATGGAATAATCGTGAAAGAAAATATGAATCTAATTTAAATTCAAACTGGATTTGGGATATTTAAGAGATTATCCCAGAGTAGCAGAGGGTACGCGAGGCAGTAAACATCTGCTCAGTCCTGACCACTAGCCTTCATGTTTATGAGCTTTGGGGATATTGATTTTCAGGAGACATGAATCTCTACATTTGGGCATCAGCTGTTTTACTGCTGTGATTTTAGTGAAAAAATTCAAATTATCAGCAGATTTTTAACATCTTTTTTTTTTTTGTTTTACTCCTACACAAATGCAATACTGACAAATGGGAAATTGTCTCAGGGATTCATTTCACCATACTGAGGTGCAAAAAAATTCAGTCATTAATTTATTGCTTACTACAGTAAATGGTAAACAGGCAAAACTAGTATCAACTAGACATGTTGTAGTGTATATACATAGCATCTATAGGGATGGAATATTACATATTTTATCTGCGTATTCACTGAAGTGCTTTGACTACCTTCCATTGTGTTACAGTAGATCTACCTTAAGTTAAACAAGAGAGTAGAGGTCCCAAGAACTTCAAAGAGTTGATAACACACAGACTGAAATGGTTTAAGCTTACAAAGATTATTCCTCATGTGTTAGAAGTCTCAAATATATCATCAGCAAGGGAGTTCAAACAGCAACTTGTCCTTAGTTGTAAACACCCCACATCTGGGCTACAATGATTATTACCTGCATTTAATGTACCAAGCCTGCTTCCTTTCCAAGCCTAGAAAATATCAGCAAGTCACTGGCATTTTCAATGCTCTGGACTTGTATTTGGGGAATAGCAAAATCTCTCAGTATTTCCTTACTGTTTAAATTTAGTTACACAATGAGGTTTAAAACAAGAACCTGTTTACAGACTTCCCTAGGCATTTCTGATGCCACACCCCAGGTCCTAAGACTGACTTTGAGATTAGTATTTCGCTTTAAATACTTTCATGGAGATGCATGAGATTTTAAAAGGCTTTGGAGAACCACAAGGAATAATGAGGAGAGCACTTTTAAAAATCTGGATTATTATTAAGTAATACAAATTATATTTTCTTATCTTAGATATTTCATTAAAATATTGGTTATTTATTTAAGGAAACAAACTATTATTGATTATCAGTGGCATAAATAATAAGTTTTGTTCATTGTAGTCCAGAGCCAATTTTCTTACCAAAATGAATGTCTCACCTAACCATAACTCATTTTATTTAGAACCAAGTACTCAATGATATTGCAGTTCAGAAGACAGAAGGAACTTTTAGAGAGGAGTAACACATTTGGGAGAGAGATCAAAGTTAGGTTAACTGAATCATAAGGCAGAAATGTATAAGCAAATATGGTTTGCAACTTCATAATGCAGTTTCTGCTATTGCATAGTAAAGTGTGTTTTGAAAGAAGCAAGAAAAGTAAATCTCTTTATGCGGTCTGACATAAAGATATAGCCATGCACTGATTAAAAAGGAAAATGCTCTCTGAGAATGGGTTGCTATGGAATTTGGCAATATAAACATCACATAATTTACTTATGTAAAATAAAAAGACTTTAATATCAGTCATTGAAGAATGTAATAGGCTTACTGGTGTGTGTGTGTGTGTGTGTGTGTGTGTGTGTGTGTGTGTGTGTGTGTAGTGTTATATACTAGATTCATTTAATCACTTCCGTCTGCAGTTGACAACTTAGATGTCCAACATAGACTTTCAGATATGGTTTGGATCAGCAGTGAACTAAGCATTTTACTATCAGCATGTTGTTGCGGTGTCTGTTACACTATTTCTTCATGCATAAAATAAAGAGTATTGAGTTTTCTGCACTTGAGGATCTCTCTTAGTCATTTTCTCTTTGCAAATGAAAGTAGAGAAACCTGACTTATTGTTGTACATGTTGGAAGATCAGATTTTTCTCCAAGTCATTCCTGGAGTTTGACAGACACTGAAGACTATGTAAATATTAGCATCAGCGTCACAAGGCTGAGGATGTGTTTTCAGTTTTACATTCTAGAATCTTTAAATATTGTCTGAACATAAGATGTAAGATGTATATTTCTCAATGTGAAGCAGTAAAGTAATACCCACAGCAGAATCAGAATTCTATATATTTTATCTTGTATGTTTAAATATATTTTAGATATATTATTTTAAGATAATTAGAAAGATAGTGTGAAACATCTATATTGCTCCTTCTTGAGAGGGACAGAATTAATAGACTGAATATGTGTGTGAATATATATTATAAATGTATGACTAATATATGCAATGATTGCATATATAAATCATAATATTATACATTATTCATAATCATGTACATATCATCATGTGTGTGTGGCTGATTTGTTAGAGTTACATACAGGCAATTACATACAGGCAATGATCTGGGTAGCTAGAAAATGGTTGTCACTCAATAGAAAAACCACAAATTCAGTAGTTGTTTAGTCCATGAGGCTGAATGTCTCAGCTGGTCTTCAGTCTACTTCAGAAAACCTATAGAAGGGGAATTAAATACCAACAAACGAATGTGTCTTTCACAATAAATGAACTTGCTAGTGAGATTGAGAGATAAAAACAAAGAGAAAAAAAAAGAACTCCCTTTTCTGTTATTTTATGTAGACTGCAGTCAGATTGTTTGGACCAAATTTAGGATGCATCTTCTGATCTCAATGATTCAATTAAGAAATCCATTCACAGGTGTGTGTAGCTGCTTAGTTAGGTTTTAGTTGATTCCTGATGTAATAGTGTGAAACCTAAGATCAGTGAACCACAGTATGTATTAAAGATTCCTGTGATGATTTGTTGAAAAAAGAATCACAGTTTTATTAGTGTATTGTATTTATAGGGAGCAATGAGTTCCATTGTGATATTTTCAAATGAAATATACTCTAATGGGATCGTGTCTATTTTGTCATGACCGTCATTATATTGCTGTACTTCTCCTGGATTTCTTACATCTTCTCTAATAGTCTCTACTTTAATTTTATTATTTTTGTGGCATATTCCTTAACCACTCTGATTCTACATACAAAACATGCAATAATTGCACTTAATGGACTTGCTGTATTCACTTAAAGTAACAGGAACATTTTGCCTCAAAAACACAATATTGAGCCTGAATTCTTGTCAATTGAAAAGGAGTCTCATAGAAAACCACAGCTGGATACAATGCAGAGATCAATGTAGAGCGGGAATCTCAGCCCCAGTGAATAACTCTACATCACAACACCTGCATCCTTGGACCAGAGAACAAATGGAGAGAGAAAGAACAGGAAAGTAACAACTGCTGAGAGAGGGAGAATTAGCCTCTTCTGGTGATAAGTCCTCTTACAGGGCAGTAAACACAAAGCGGTCAGTCCTGATACCATATGTACACAAACAACAAAAGCAGGCACAGCAGTTTGCACACTCACACGTGTGTGTGTGTGTGTGTGTGTGTATGAATACAGCAATAAAATCAAGGACACATAGATTATCAGTTCATTAATATGAGCCTGACTTTTTGGAAGATGTTGGAGGGAAGATGGCTGATAGAGGCTGGAGAGAGAAAATGGAAGGATTAAAGTTATGTAATTGTATTCTAATGAGATATTTACATGAAAGAAAAGGGCTTGTTATTTTCACTATGATGGAATTGTATGTTGTAGGAGACTGCTTGTTCATTCCCAGCCACTTAGACCTGAAATATTCACACAGAAACTGTATTATTTGCAATGCTCTTTGGCCATTAGCATAAGCGTATCGTTAGCTAGCTCTTAAATGTAGTATTAACCCATTTCCACTATTTTATATGTTACCACGAGATTCATGGCCTACAGGCAAGGTTCCAACTGATAGCTCACCTCTTTCCCCTCTCGTGGCTATATGGTGTCTCACTGACTCTCTCTCTCTCTCTCTCTCTCTCTCTCTCTCTCTAAAGAGAGAGTGAGGTATGTATGTATGCATATCCTCCAGCCTGGCTATATTTGGTTAAGCCTTTGGCCAAAAGCAGCTTCTTTATTTATTAATCAATAAAAGCAACATATAAACAAAAGGACTTCCCACACCAAATATGCATTTTTTGTTGTTGTTGTTTGTTTGTTTTGTTTTCTGATAAAGGGTTTCTCTCTGAAACAGTCCTACCTGTCCTGGAACTAGCTCTTGTAGACCATTGGAGATCAAACTGGCCTTGAGCTCACAGAGATTCCCCTACCTCTGTCCCCCAACCCCGAGTGTTTGGATTAAAAGCATGCACCAACACTGCCAGGTAGAAATGTATACTTTGGCAGAAATAAATATCCGCTCTTCTTAGAGTTGCTTTGAGCATTAGCATCGACAATCTATGGTGAAAATGAACAGATAAGTTTCTTTATCCATAAATTACTGTAAGCCTACTGGAAAACAGAAGCAAATAAAAATATGGAGTCAGATATTAGGGGCAGAAAACTGAAAGATCAGAGAAGCAGAGCAGCTAGCCACTAGTTCTTACCCTTATGAAATCCTCAGACCAAATGGGGTATCCTGTCTCCACAAGCCCTCAGACTGAACATCCCCACTCCTGTCTCCTTCTACCTTATATTCCTCTCTCTGCCCAGCCATATCCCTTTCTGTCTCTACCTTACTAGTGCTGGGATTCAAGGTGTGTATCTCCCAAGTGCTGGGATTAAAGGTATGTTTCACCACTGCCTGGCCTCTATGGTTTATTGGTGGCTTAGCTCAGCACTCTGATCTTCAGGAAAGCTTTACTTGTTTTATCATAAATAAAATATTACCATAGAGAAGAAAAGTTAAAGAGACAGGGAAAATTCTACTGATAGCTAAAAGTAAAAAGCCAAACATGCTAAGTATATAGATATGTAGGAAATCATTCCCATAGAGTGCGAAGAGACAGTGTATTTATTTGAATTATTATGCCCTTTATCAATCACCCTAATCATGTGATAATAGATTCTATAACTAATTATTGAAAGAAAAATTTGATGAAAGAAAAATTGTTTACACTGTGGTAAAATGACACCAAAATCAAAATTCAAGAAAAGAAAAAAGCCATCAGGATCTAGTGCAAAAATATTTTGTTTCACTCATGTGTCTTGTTTGGCCAGTATCCTTGCATAACCTCCTCTTAATAGTAGACACTGACTCTCTGCATCTTAAACTCTCACATGCAAATGACTCATCCTCTTCTGAAGCTCATTACTCTATTGAAACTTTATAGGAGATGAAGTGACATAGAAAATTTAGAGTCCCCCACTGTCCTTATGATCACATTAATTAAGCAATAAGACCCAGCACTGCAGAAGCTACATTGTGTTAATTCATATCTTGGGATGAATGTTCAACCTGGGGCTTAGGAATGAGGCCACATGACTCCCATTATCACCATTGAATCCCATGGATTAATCCTGGACACCTGCTCCTCAACTCTGCCATTGCTGGTAATAAGGAGTTATGACTTATATAACCCCTTGTGACAACGGAATTATGCCCCATATCTCTTTTCACTCTCGATGACCTGTAATCCATTATTCACCCATAATGCTTTCCATGTTAAAAAGATAATTCAAAAACACAAGTTAATTTTAAATGTATAATTACAAAATCAGAACTATTGGGAGCAAGACTTGAATTTCATAGGGAGACAGAGTTTACTGTCATCATGTACCTATTTGAATAAAACCAAAATATATAGTAGATTAATATGAAATGAACAAATTTTGGAATATACTATTAATTAAACTAAAATTCAGAACTGTGATCTTCAGAGCTAAATAGCAAGAATCCTTCATATGAACAAATACATTTCAGGACATTGTAATGTTTGATCCATATCAAAAGAATTCTTAAATTCCATAAAGTAATAAGGAATTTAATGCAATTCAAATTACCTTCTGCTCCCCATGTTGCTACTCTTTCATTTGCGCTAACTCAAGAACAAGACCTGGAAACAAATATGGGGATTTATATGCTATTTCAATAGTTCAAAAATTGGAGTCTCTCAATAGACATCATAACTATTATCTAAAATTATTTTAGAATGGTATTTTTGTTTCTAAGTGCAGACCGAATAGTCATTGAAGCAATTCATAGACTTGTGTTTTTACAAAAAATTCGGGTAACTTCGAAAACTACCAAAGCTCAAGGAATGTAGTTTCCATCGATGTTCATAAGTGAAATTGGTCTGTAGTTCTCCTTCTTGGTTGCATCTTTGTGTGGTTTAGGTATCACGGTAATTGTAGCTTC
>JAQHUG010000184.1:2468544-2485571 GCA_028555095.1 Dicrostonyx torquatus
ATTTTGCATGCAAATGGATGGAAATAGAAAACTCCATCCTTAGCGAGATATCCCAAACCCTAAAAGAGGAGTATGGTTTTTACTCACTCATTAGTGGACCTTAGCCATTAACAAAGGACATTAAGCGTATAGCTTACAAGCCTGCAGTTTCCACTACAGGACTAGATGAACTGTTTGTCCTCCTGACATTCTCTGGTTTGCTTTGGCAGTCAAAGAGAAGGCCTGCCTTGTGTCTTTCAGAAAACTAAATGGCCCAAAATTTATGCTCCTTTATATTTGGTAGTATTTCTTAAATCCAGTTGGCCCTCTGTAAGTAATGTATTTATCAACTGTAGCTAACTTTATTTACCTCTGCAATGTATGATCACAGGGACACAGTAACCTAACTGTAGCTACACCAGAGTCCATCTGTGTAATGAGTGATTTCAAGTAGTCTCTGCATCTTGTTGATAGTTATTCTACACTGGTCCCTCCATTCTTCACCCTTTTATTTTTTAGTAGGGAAGGTGCCTAACTCAATCCTAAAGTATAATCAGTAACTACATGTATGGTTCTTAAATTCCTGTATTGTATTAACCTCTTTTCTTGGCTTGGAGAAAAGATCCACACATATATTTTTCTTAACTTATCTTGATAAATTCACCAGTTTTGGAATTCAAGTTGAAATACTATGCCATTGTATTCTTGAAAACAATTCTCTTCCGGAAATATCTCTAATATTTAATATTAGAGAAAATAATAATTTTCCGGAAATATTTCTAATGCTAAGATTCCCTCCATGTTCTTTATGGCATCTTTCTGATGCAGTTTGCGTGGTGGTAATCACTTTTGAAAAATCTTCTCTGAACAAATTTTCTTATCTTTCTTAATGCTCATATTAGTATTGCTCATTCTAATACCAAAATTTGTGAGTAATTATGTCTGCATATAGGCTTTGCTGAACAGTAACATTGTCTTTCAGCCAGTTCTTTGTTACTAAACCTAAGACCCAAAAATAATATAACAACTTTGTCTATGACTTACCTACTACCTATGTGAGACAAACAAGTTTGGGACTAAGGGAGTTTTTCACTGGTGAAGTTTGTATTTCAGTGCAGAGCAATCTTTTTATTGCACAAAGTTTAGAATATGAATGCTGGGACCTGCAGACCCTCCCTCAAGGATGTAAATAAGACCCCAGTGATTTCAGCCAATGGGTGAGCCTTCTTAAAGTTCAGAAATTTGTGAAGTTTTCTTCTTATTTATATTATGTACACATGTTCCCCTGCCTAGCTCTGTTCTGCCCTGCTCTGTTATCAACGCAAGACAATTTCTTTATTAACCAATGGTATTCACAGCACACAGAGGGGAATACCACATCAGTCCTCCATTTGACAAAGAAAAATTAAAACAATAATGTACAATAATGCTGATTGTCAACTAATTCTTAGAAAATATCCAAGGAATTGTACTGTGGTCTCTGTTAGTAAAAACAGACATTGAAGAATATGAAATTATACAAAGAAATACTATAATAAATTTTGTGTAAAAATTAATTTAAAAAATAAGTTATTTTTACTCTAATGTGGAGGCCACATTCATGGCTGTGTGGCCCCATTGCTTTAGGACACCTGAAAGAGCAATATTAGGAAAGTTAATAGAACTAGACTTGTATTTGATGACCATGAACAAAAGAGATAGAGAAAAGTGAGTCTTGCGTGAATCAATCTCTTTTAATGACTTGTCCATGATTACTTAGGACCTTTACTGCTCTCTATCATCTTAAGATTCCACAGAGTCTCAAATACTGTAGTTCTTAGGACAAAAACTTCGCACTGGACCTCTGAAAAAGGTTGTTCAAAATACAGTAAGAAGCACGTGTCAATGAACATACACAAAAATATTATGCGATAGGTTCAACGAGCAAGTTCTGAGTAGGAGATTAAAATGAGTGTCTTGGCGACGTGTCAGTTACCGTAACCCAATAATTTATAGGTGACTAATTTCAGCAAAACTAAAAAGTTAACAGCAGGCGACATGAAGGGTAGGTTTTTCACAACTTGATATTTTATATCACACTAGGTTTTAGATATAAAATGTCATTTAATCCTGTGAAGAATATGGCAAGTTTCATTTCTTCCACCTTTAAAATAAGAGAGCTTCAAAAAGGCCAGGGGGCAGAATGTTTGAGCTGGAGGCTGAAAGATACAACTGGGGTAGAGAGGATATTGGCGCCCCAATGCTGGGTCACAATTTCTCCTCTAGTTGATCACTTCGCTGCTTTGGTGGATATGATAAACAACATATGTTTAACAACAAAATATCCCCTGATGTTATTTTTCTCTATCCCAGTAAAGTTTTGGTTTTCGAAAAAAATCCCTTTATCAGAAATACAGTTTCTTCTTCTCTTCTCTATGCATTAGAGAAATACCTGAATGCTGAACTTAACTGGATGCACTGGACATAACCAGTAGATATTGGCTGTGACTTCTACACAGGTTAAACACAAGAAGAAACATAGGCAGATTTTAGATTTCAATAGAATGATTTTGGTAGTATAGGTCTGATTCCCATTTCAGACAGTATTTGATAGAATATTTAAAAATGGAATAAATTAATGAGATTTACTTATTTCCAAATTCAGAATTATAATAACTCTCATATTAGGATTCTAAGACAACACTTAGGAAGGAAATTGCATAGATTAAGAATAGAGGCTTTTCAACTGGGATTGGTATGAAGCTCTCTTCATGGATGATCAATCTAAACATATACATTTCATGTAGGCAGAAGTAAACCACGTGCTTTATGGATATTTAGGTCAATGCAGAAGGTGACCAAAACACATTGATCATCTTTTATTCTTGGACGTATGTTATTTCAGATGGAACTTTCAAAGATAACCAATAAACATTATGACATCTTTCATTGTCCATTAGTGAATATTCCAGGCCACCAGGCCTTTTATCAATGTACATTATGGTTTCTTTCATGGTTCATCAGAGAATATTTCCTGCTACTAGAACTCTCATCCTTACTCTTGCTCCCCAACAACCTCTTTAAATTTCAAGATAGTTCTCATCCTTGCTTGTTGAAGGTTTTGGTTTCTCTGGGTCTCTTCTTTGTTATACTTGTTATTCCGCGAAGTTTAACAATTAACTGTCATGCAGATTTTTTGAGCTTTTCTGTTTGACTTCTTAATTTTCTATGTGATTATAAAGTAATCCATAAAAAAGTATTGACTGAATTTGGACTGGAGTTTAGTAAGCATTTAATTTGATAAAAGAATTATTAAATATAATTTTATGTTTGTATGTGTCTTGACATGTCAGTTCATAACAGAAAGAAAGTGGACAACTCAAAAAGTCAATAGTGCTTGTTGCAGCAAAGGAAAAGAATGTCAGGAAAATGGAGATTTCTAGTTATCAGTTAAAAAGTTATATGTCTTTGAGGTATTAACAAATAACTCCACGATATTCATGGAAATTTGCTTCAAAACCTATTTTCTAATGAGAATGAACACAATTTCCATTTCAGGCAGTGTAGAAGAGAGACTAGCTTTAGAATTGAATTGTTTCTTGTTGAATGTGGGTACAGGCCCAGCTCCCTCAAGAAGACACAACTTGGAGAATTTGACTCCTCCTTTGTGGTAAAGCCAGTATTCTCCATACAAAGAAACATTATGTGGTACTTGATTTTATGTTTCATTGTTACTTGGCTAAATGAATTTCTTAAAGATACAGGTCAAAAATTGAAATAAAGTGCTAATACTAGGCAGAACTTCAAACAATCAAACAAAATCTGATTATTCACTTTGACCAACTAGAAATAGGAATGTGCATGTGTTGAGAAAATGGAACATATATAACTATGAATGCATGCGTCTATAACATGTATATGTATATATTTTGAAATTAATATATTTAACATACATTAATCGTTGTAGGCATGTATTTTATGGATATATAAAAATTCATGTATATATATATATGCTACATATATTGTAAATAATTTTATTTCTTCTTCTCTTATTTTCTTTTTATTTACCCATAAGATATTTTGACATTTTTGTGGTTTGCTTTATATTTGTTAATTTCTTAGGCCAGTATTAGCTACATGGGCAACAAGAAGATTAAACCCAATTCAAGGATTTTCTTCGTTTTTATTTATATTAAAATAGTTTCTTCCTCACAAAATATATTCTGAGGTAGCTGGATCTCTTGAAACTGGAGTGAGGTAATATTGTGAATCATGATACGTGTCCTCAGAACTGAATATTGTTCCTCTTCAGGAGCAACAAATACTCTTAACTACTAAAGAATCTTTCAAGCCTCTTTTCTTCATTTCAGAGAAACATATTATGTTATTTAGATTGCTTTTTGAGATAATGATAACATAGTATATGACTTGAAGATCTTCATTTTTTTATTTGGACATTAGTATGGTGAGGATGCAGTTTTGGATCCTATGCTGACAGTGCATTAAGTGATATCTTACAGACAAAGTGTCCACATCTATGGTTTGACACTGATGCTGAGAGAGCCTATAGAGAAGAACCAGCTGATGTCGAAATTTGAGTCAGTAGACAGGGTATAATGTATGTCACTCCCAAGTGTGAGGGGACTACTCCAAATTGTTCAAGACCTAAGTAGAATCAGTTTTGCTCTTTCTGACCATCTAATCAGGACCTCTGTTCAAGGCTGTTTGCAGATTTGAAGCATAACTAAACTGTTCTGTCTCTTAATTCTCAGATCTTTTAACTGTGATTTGTGCTACAGCATTACGTCTCCTGTGGCATATGCAGCAAAAACAAAACAAAACAAAAACTCTTGGATTGTTCAGCTTTAACAATTTGTGAACCAACTCCAACTCCTTTGAGTAAGTGATCTCTTTCATTGATGCATAGATGCATTACTGTGTACTTGAATGCACACACACATTCTTTTAGACTGAAACTCTACTGGGATTCTAGATTATAAATATAAAATCTAAATATTTGCTTTTCAGAATTTAGTTCTAATGGCAGTTTATGAAAACTCTAATATATGCATATTTATGAATTATAAAATAAAGATGTATAAAAGAAAATATGTATTCCAAAATTACATATTTAAAATATGAATTGAGATTCGTCTGTTGAGAATTCTCTGCTTCAATCTATATCCCATTTTTTATTGGATTATTTGTTCTGTTGATGTCATTTTTTTAATTCTTTGTACATTTTGGAGATAAGTCTTCTGTGTGATGTGGGGTTGGTGAAGAATTTTTTTCCAATTTTATAGGCAGATTTTTGTCGTGTTGACCATATTCTTTGCTTTACAAAAGCTTCTCGATTTCAGGTGGTTGCAGTTATTTACTGTTGCTTTCAGTGTCTTAGTTCTTAGAGAAATGTAAATCAAAACAGCTCTGAGATTCCATCTTATACCTATCAGAATGGCCAAGATCAAAAACACTAATAACAGCTTATGCTGGAGAGGATGTGGGGTAAGGAGAACACTCCTCCATTGATATGGGAGTGCCAATTTGTATAACCACTTTGAAAATCAGTATGGCAATTTCACAGAAACTTAGGAAATAACCTATCTCAATACCCAGGATACCACTTTTGGGGATATACCCAAGGGATATTCAATTATATCACAAGGACATGAGATCAACTGTGTTCAGAGCAGCATTATTCGTAATAACTAAAACCTGAAAACAATCTAGATGCCCCTTGCCCAAAAAACGGATAGAGCATATGTGGTGTATTTACACAATGGAATACTACTCAGTGGTTAAAAAAAATGACATCTTGAAATTTGCATGCAAATGAATTGAACTAGAAAAAAAAGCATGCTGAGGGAGGTAATCCAGACCCAGAAAGACAAGCACAGTGTGTACTCACTCATTAATGGATATTAGACAAAAAGCAAAAGATAACAAGCCTATAGTCCACAACCCCAAAGAAGCTAGGTGAGAAGGAGAACCCTAAAAGAAATATACATGGATCCCCCTGGGAAGACAAGATCTCCTGAGAAAATTGGGAACATGGGAATGTTTGAAGGGAGCCTGGATGGGGAAGAGGCTTGTGGAAGAAAGGGGAAGTAGAACTTGAGGAAACAGGATGGGTGAGATGGGGGGAGGACAAAGAGGGAGAACAAGGAAAGAGATATTTTGATTGAGGGAGCCATTATGGGGCTAGCAAGAAATATGGCCTTAGAGAAATTCCTAAGATTCCACAAGGATAGCCCCAGCTAAGATCCTAAACAATTGTGGAAAGGGTGCTGAACTGGCTTTACTTTATTGTCAGATTGATGACAATCTTAAATGTCATCATAAAACCTTCATCCAGTAACTGATAGAAGTAGATGCAGAAATTCACAGAGGAGCACTGGTCTGAGCTCCCAAAGTTCAGTTGAAGAGAGGGAGTCATAATAATATGAGTAAATGTGTCAAGACCATGATGAGGATAACCCCTGAAACAACTTACCGCAGCTAATGGGAGTTTACCTACTCCAGTCTGACAGCACAGTTTACCAGCATAGGACCAAACTAGGCCCTCTGAATGTGGGTGACAGTTAATGTCTATGGCAGATTGTGGGACCACTGACAGTGACAAAAAATAATGACATTTTGTAATGTGCTTGCAAATGGATGAGTCTAGAAGAAACTCTATTGAGTGAGGTAACTCAGACCCAGAAAGACAAATATAATATGCACCCACTGATGATTGGCTTTCAGACATGAAGCAAAGAAAAACCAGCCTACAGTTAAAAGCCCCAGAGAACCAAACAATAAAGAGGACACTAAGAGAAACATACATGAATCTAAATAGGAAATATAAAAATACAAGATCTTCTAAGTAAATTAGGATCATGGGGGTCATGGGAGAGGGCAGAAGAGAAATGAGAGGAAGAATGAGGAGCAGAGAAAAATGTATAATGCAATAGAAACAATTAAAGGGGAAAAGGAACAAAAATAAATAAATGTGGAGAAATTACAAATAAAAATGTTCTTGAGATTAAATAAAATTTCCCGAGCTTTAGAATAAAAGAGACTGAATAACCAAAAAAGAATAAGAGTTGAACTTGACACTTAGGACACCATATTTGTTTTCTTCCCCTTACATCTGTTATTATATGCAAGAAGTAATACAGTGGGTGGGCATAGGGTGATTGGGACGAATTGGAGAAAACTCAAGCCTCTAACTTCTCCTTGCATTTGAGCTTGACCCTCAGCTCTGGAGTATAACTCGAGATTTGATATTTAGAGGGTTTCATTTGCAGACAATTAGGCCTAGGATTAGATTCCAGTGCTGTCTTGCATATGTTGACAGTAGTGGGACTTCCAGCAACCTTATTTCCACTCTTTTACCCTCTCACACATCCCCACAGAGCCACCTCTGCCTTCATCAAAACAATTTTATTTGTACTTATAAAATAATTGCAGCCAGTAAACAGAAGACATGGGGCAGGCTTAGCCAGTGGCACCTTTTCCCATCGGAATATCACAGATCTTGTCTCTAGCTGTGGTATAAGGTCTCTGATTACATCAGTCTCTTCAAATTATGCTGAAATGAAGGCCATTCAATTTGCCACAATCAGTAACTTTCAAAAGAGCTCATATAATTGATTTCACAGTCATATAGGCATAGGTGACAGAAAGCCACAGCTTCATTTAGGCAATGTTTTTCTTTCATTCCAAAGTTCAGTATTCAATAGAAATCAAATTCTTTCCTTCAGTAGTTGGCAGCTAAGCTGTGGCACATACAAGTTTTTTTTTTTCGTTTTATTCCTTTTATGGTGCAGAATCATGAAAATTGAAATTAATGCCCAGGGTGATCTAATAGAAGTCAGCAGGCTACAGGTAAAATAACTTCCTTCTGAAGCTGGACCTGATGAGTATTTCAGCCAGAAGGCAAGGAGACATTCTGAATGCCATTCTAACCTTCAGGAGCATTTGTTACAAAAGAAAGGTTTGCAGTGCCCAGCCAAAGGAGAGGTTAGATGTGCATGCAGCTATTGTGCCAAATATTGCTAGAGCACTATCCTCTTTGACTATCAGAGTGGAATCTGATTTCCACTCTTTAGTGAGTTGTGACTGCAGATAGCTCCACTATTTCTGGAAGCACATGTGTCTTCAGCTATGCTTGATTATTGACCTTGGGATCCATAGTGGATGCTGAAATAATAGTTTTACTACTTAGAATGGGATACAGCTAAATTTGATGAAAAATATTAAGTCAACAACCACTCGAATTTTTTGGGGGGGATTTGCAAAGTTTATGTGTAACATATATGTTAATTTGCTTGGCAGGTGCTTGGTTGAAACAGAACATGCTATCTCTCTCTTACACACACAACAACCACAACAGCAACTACAAAAAAACAACAGGCAACTGCAGAGTTCCTTCTTAGCTATAATGCATTGCATTGCAAAGCATCAGGCCAGTAACTTACTCGTGAATATGTTTTATTGATCTATAATATTAGGTGTGCAAATTTTCTTCTTGATATTTGACATTGTTACTACTATAGTATATGTCTTGGTAACAGTTTTACAAGTATGGATAATTTTTAAAGTCCTTCAGCCTTCTCTATCTATCTAACTACCTATCTATCTACATATCATCTTTCTATTTTTCTATCTACCTATAATATAGCTCTCATATATACATATATCCCTCTACCTAGCTAACTGAGTTGTTGAGATAGGATCTGTCTATGTAGAGCAGGCTGGTCCAGAACTCAAAGATATCTTCCTCCATTTGCCTCTTGAGTGCTTCCAAATATAGCCCACCTTCCTATTCTCAACTATAATATTTCAAGCCTAATTTCTCATATAGTGTTTTTAATACGACCACATTATGTGATTTACGTCAAGGATTTATCACAATATATTATAAAACGTGAAAGATTTCATAGTTGTCAATAGTATGAAATTGTATTTCATTTTTACAAATATCCTCGTTGCAGACTAAGTGAACTAATTTACACAAATCCTACAATTCCACCCGACATGTTTCTACATCTTAATACTGTGCAAAAGAAAGTACACCCATTTGACTTTCTGAGGAGTCATTACGTACAACATTCTTAGTGCCTATCTTTGGAAAGTGAGAGATTAGGAAAGCAATTCTGATAATTTATAAATTTGTCAAAGTCATTGTGACATATCTGTTGGAACAGAGGCTCTATTCTGACAAGACTGTAAAAGTTTATCAGCTCTTGAGAATGAGCTGGGCTTTGATTATCTGTTGCATCTACCAAAAGAGTGGAACACAGTGACAATATATCATGTATTTCCTTTTTCTGTACATGACCTCTATTTGTGTATGTATCACCAATTCCACAGACTTTACCTAAAAAATGCCATATGTACGCTTTCTTGCATGCTTGTTTCTTATTTTAATTCTATATTTCAGTGGCTTTTACTATCAGTCACACTGAGAAGATCTTTTTCTCTATATGTGGCAAAGATTTTAACTGTTAAAACTTTCTTGTGACTACAAAGCATTGTTAAACTTAGATGCATATCATATAAAGAAATATATAGATTATATGTGATAATTAGACTTGAAAACAAATACTGAGGAATCTGTTTTAAAAGGACAAGATTTATAGTCAATATTACAGTAGCAAAGCACAAATAACAATACTTTGTGCTATTTATGGTTCTTGCCATTCTCACGTTATACAAAAATAGAAGAAAATTCTCAGAACATGTATTTTTCCTTTAATAAAGGCAGTACATACATTTAGTGAGTAACTTATAAATGATGAATGGTAATTATATATTAAAAATAGCTAATGAAACATTACAAAATAATTTTCTTTAAATAGTATTAACAAGAAATATCACATCAATCTTGTAGAAACTTGCCCAAGGGAAAAAAAAGTTAGGTTACTTGGATATTAACAGTGGAGATGACTCTGGTGGAAAAATAAGATTATTATTATTTTTAACACAGAGGCCCTGCATTTGAAAGAGTGCAAGGAGAGTCACAAGGTAAAGGTTGTAATGAGGATAGGGAAGGGAGAAATGATGTCATTATATTATAATCTCAAAAAAATGGCAAAGTCATGGACTCAGTGCTTCTCATTAATGGAAAATTTTACTGAGATATTCTCTGGTTTTGTATCTCATTCATATGTTGGTATTATAAAATTTTGAGCATGATTTATTGCAGAGGCGTCTCATGATTTTTAAAACCAGTCAAAAATATTTGGCTTCCTGTGTCATTCAACTGTCCAAAATGCTTTTAACTTTCACTAATATCAAAGAGATGGCCCATAGTCCACAAGACAGATTTCACTAGATTTTAAAAAATTATAACCTTTCAAATTTAATGACAAGAAATTTCCATTAAAAATGCATAATTTTCTATAGTAGAAAAAAATACCAATTTTTCTAAAACTGTCCCCTGGTCACAGCTGCTCACTCTGGAGGCTGTGTTTTCATTCATCTCTCTCAATAGATTTTTTTCCACTTGTCCATGATGCTTTGTGCTAAAAAGCATCAATATTAATGCAGTAAATGAAAAGTCATCTACCCCCTGAGTTACTTGCAGTTTGGGTGCAGAAAAGGAATGAAGGTGCTAGGTTTTGGGTTTTATTCCCTGTGCACAGTCCAACAACCCTTCTCAAAATGCTACAGCTGTGCAAATTCCCTTTGCAAGTTCCAAAGGCCATTTTATGTATTTGTTGATCCTAGCAAGAACAGAATTGACTCCACAGTAGACAAGCATGAGACATTGTCTTTTTCCTTTGGGATTTCTCTTAATTCTTTTTAGATTATTTGCTTTTATTCCCTTTCTTTATTTTTTCATGTTTACCCATTTAATTATGTCTTCTGTTATCTGATGGAACCCTAAGGTGGAGGAGACACTGTTCCTTTTTAGAGGTACAGCATCTGCCAGACTGTCCAGTTAACTGTCCCTGATTTACAATTAGAGTTGCAAATTGGGAGATTGAATCAAAAAGATCCAATGAAACCAAATGAATCAACTTAGGTTTCAGGAATACTTGTAGAGGTAAGCAGGGCTAGAAACAGAGCTCTCACTCTTTGTTATAACAGAGAGAGAGAGAACAATTTTGTGCCTCCCCTTTTCAATAAAAATATCACTTAACCATATTGTCACTTCCTTAAGTATTTACTGCAATTATATTTTGATATGTCCCAAAATGACAGACTGGATTCTCAAGAGTCATTAACTCTGGAAGGCTAGAGAACATCTTTGAATTGTATTTGCTGTATTTGCTATATTTGCTATTCTCTTTCTCCAATTCAAGGCAAGGGTGTGCTTCTGATCCCTCACAAACAAGCAACCAGCAACACAGAACCAATACAGGCACCAACACCACTACCAATACAAGCATCACTTGCACCAGCACCAGAACCAGTATTACCACCGCCACCAACAGCACGACCAGAATCAGAAACACTTGTACCAGCACGAGTTCCACCAGCAGCAAGAGGAGCAGCACCAGCACTATCAGCACCAGATACACTTGCACCAGTATAAAACCAGCAGCAACAGCACCACCACCACCACCACCACCACCACCAGCACAACTGCCACCACCACCACCACCACCACCACCACCACCACCACCACCACCACCACCACCACCACCACCACCACCACCACCACCACCACCACCAGCATATCACCACCACCACCACTACTCTTAACTCCAGCAGCAGCCCTTGGTAGGGTATTCTGGTAGAAAAACAAGTTACACAAGAAAAGAACTTGGTGACTATAGATATCTTCATGTATTCTGCTCCACCATGGATAAGATTTGACCATCTGTTTTGTTTTCCTGCCATTTTGCCCCCCCCCGGAGTGATAACCTGTATTTCATAAAATGGAGCAAATATCCCCCAGCTCTTTTTGGTCCGGGTATTTTATTACTGTAACAGAAATGAAACTATAACAAAAGCCAAACACAATAAAAAGAGTAAATTTTTCTGAAGATAATTTGTACCTATAGAACAAAAGGCATGGGGATGTACAGAGTACAAACCATCCCCCCACAAAATTATAGAGACCAAAATTACCTATGCTTACTCAGAAAAAGACTTACAAAATAGGAAACAAAGAGCGAATCTCTTCTCTGTTTCTACTCTTTCTAACCATGATAACAGCACTGGCTGGTCTGACACCACCCTAGCCATGGATGTATCAACTGCTTACTATATAGCTGTTATGACATCTCTCAACCCTTCTGCGACAGGAGCTCTTTCTAGGTCCTCCCAGCTAGGTAGACAAATCTCTCAGACCAGCCCATGTTTTTATGCTTGGTAAAGTTCACTCATGTTTAAAAAGTATTTAGATCAGCCGGGCGGTGGTGGCCCACGCCTTTAATCCCAGCACTCAGGAGGCAGAGGCAGGCGGATCTCTGTGAGTTCAAGACCAGCCTGGTCTACAAGAGCTAGTTCCAGGACAGGCTCCAAAGCTACAGAGAAACCCTGTCTCGAAAAACAAAAAAATAAAAAAACAAACAAACCAAAAAAAGTATTTGGATCATATCCACCCATAACGAATTCCCTTTAGCTTTTACCTCACCCCAACACCTAAATATGAGTGACAACTTCGAATATTTAGATGCATTTTTTTCTACTATGGCTCAGAATTCTGTCCTTTTCTGTGGATCTCTCTAGAAAGAAACCATTTGGAGTTATTATTTGGCTGTTGGTGTACTACGTGTGTGTGTGTGTGTGTGTGTTTGTGTGTTGTGTGTGTGTGTTGTGTGTGTGTGTTTGAATGTATATTTGTTGGTAAGAACATAGGAAATATCCAGGAGATGTATTTCTACAGAGCAAATTTGAGCAGTATTAAAGTTTATGCGGCTTAAATCACTTCAGATTGTAGAATATTCAGATCTCTGAATTTTATGATAATGTCAAGAGAGCTTCTGGTGAGTCCCATTAATTTTTTGGTATTGTTTAATTTTACATGAGTAAATATAATTACTCCTTTTGTCATGAAGAGCAAGTTCTAATACCAATTTATAATTCATGGAGCTAATTATGTTAACGAGGCGGCAATCTTCCCTCAGCTATCTCCCCTGTAATTTTAAAGGATTTTGATTTTTCCCCCTTCCCTCCACAATTTTTCTTCCAGCTATGAAAAGGAAGTGTACACATTTCATCTGTGATATAATTATTTACCATGGCAACAGTTTGTGAATGGGATTGGGAAGTTGCACAGACAGAGAAGCAGCTTAAGGGGAACAGCCTAAAAAGAAATCCTTTCAAGGCAAGTGAAGAGGCCTTTCAGGTGGGAGCAGGTTTTGTCTCCCGACATTTTAAGGAGGGTTTCCGGCTTGCAGAACATTGTAAAAACTATTGTTGATCTCAACATAAAAGAGCTTATTTTCTGCAGTTGCGTTTTCAGAAAATCACCTTGATTAAGAGCTTGGCAGAAAAATGGAAACCTGCATCCCACCCCACCCCCCGCACTGGAATTAACAACCTCTAGGAAAGCAGAGTGAAAATGCTTTCTTTACATCTCTGAGGGCATAGACAGGGCATGTGTGGGAAACAAAAAAAGAAGCTCTTGCTTGTTGTATCCAGCAATAACCCTGAACCTTACACTGTAACCGAAAGCTTCCTTTCAGCATGACTACAGATAAAGAAAATCTACCCAAATCCAGTGTCCCAACCTCTGGACTTCAACTGAGGCTGTCACTGAGTCTCTCCTTAGTTCCAGTGTTCAGAGGGATATTGTGTATGTTAACCTTTACTAAGAATAAATATCCTTCCAAAGAATACCAGTATACATATTAAAATAACATTAAAAATGAAATCAAAGTTATTATGTCTCCTAAGTATTAGCTATGAAAAGCATTATTTCTCAAGATCTTTATAACAGCTAACACACTTTGCTTAATCCTTCTTGATTGCTTGATAAAATCACTTCTTTCTTAAAAAACTGCCTTGTTTGTATTTTTAATTATGTATATATGCTGTGCATGTGTATAGGAAAACACATGTGAGTGGAAAATCCACTGAGGCAAGAATAAGGTGTTAGAACCCTGTAGCTGGAGTTATAGGCCATTGGAAGCCACTTGGCATGGATATGGAAGACTGAACTTGAATTATTTTTAAAGAACAATTCATGCTATTAAGTATTTAACAGTCTCTCTAGCCCTGGTGAAATGGCTTCTATTGGATCTTCTGGAAAGCTGATGGTATCAGTAACTATAAAGAAATAATAATTGAGATCTGGTACAGTGCACGGCTCTACATACCTTAATCTCCTCAAAAATAAACACAAAACAAAAAAGTCTAGAAACAATTCTGATGAAATGCACTTTAGAATAAAAAATATTAAGGGCAGTTCCTATGTCTAAGTTGCAGAAAAATCAATCCAAAGGCTCAGAGATATAATGATGCGATTCGATTGATCTGAGTTCAAGAGAGTCCTAGTGTCAATTAGGGGACACTGGTATTGGATTTCCAGTACCCATGTAAAACTGGCAAGAACATGAGCACCTGTAACGGAGCCCTATGGGAAGAAGATTGGAGGATTAATAGAGGCTGCTGTGTTGTCATTGATAGTAAAATGTAATGAGTTCCAAATGATATAAAAGACCTTTTCTCAAAGGTATAAAACAGAGGGCAATAGAGCAACACAAACAGAAGTTCAACTGTGATTGTCTTGATTGATGTGGCTGACATGGGAGAACCCAGTTCACAGTGGATAGCATCCCCTTTAGGCAGGTGGGCCTGGGTTGTTTATGAGATGTTAAGTGAGCATGGGTGTAGTAATGAGGAGTGGGCTGTGTTCTGCTGCCCAGCTCCTGGCTGCAGGCCTATTTTTGGTTCTGGCTAGCTTATTCCTGAAATAATTACACAGAAACTGTATTCATTGAAATACTGCCTGGCCCATTAGTTCTAGCCTCTTATTCGCTAACTCTTACATCTTGGTTCAACCCATTTCTAATAGTCTGTAAGTTACCACAAGGTAGTGGTCTTACTGGGAAAGATTCAGCATATCTGACTGTCTCTCGACTCGATGGTGGCTCTCTGACTGCTTTCTCTCTCCCAGAATTCTGTTCTGTCCTCCCCACCTATCTAAGATTTTGCCCTATCAAAAGGCCAGGGCAGTTTTCTTTATCCACCAACGAAAGCAACACAAAAAATAGAAGAACCACCTACACCACATGGGCCCAAGAGAATTCTGGTATGGGAGAAGTCTGTTCACTACCTCTGCAAGCCATGCACACCTCCCCATTTACAAGTATATAGCACATTTATGTCCAGCCATTAAGTCGTCTGTAACATGCTGCTTACAAAACCCATTTAAACGTTTGGTCTCCTGAAAGAGCCAGAGTTTGTGCTGGCAACACAGCCCAGAAAATTGGCAATTCCAAAACAACTTGGCATTTTTCTGTTTTTTCTGCTACCGCTGAATCAGGAAGACCTCTGTTAAAGGAGCCAACAAAATGCTGGCTACCAAGAAGCCATGCGTAACTCTCTTCCTTTGGTCTAAAGTTACTTTTTAAGCATTCTCAGGTTTTAAGTGGATTTCAGTTAGCCACATGGGTGCCAATAGCATCAATTCTCCCTATTTCCCACTTCTATTTCTGATGGAGTTTTTGTTCCAGCTTCCATCAGTGATGAAATGTGACCTATAAATTTAACCCAAATATGCTTCCCAAATCCCTCCTCCCCAAGTTACTTTTGGTAAACACCTACTCTGGCTTCCACATTGTACACATAAGTGTACCCAACTGCATACTCATATATTATAAAAACATGCACAGGTAGAAGGACACATAAACAAGTGAGCATGCATGCACACACAAATAGATAGACAGACAGACAGACAGACAGTGAGATAGGCAGGCAAGCAGACAGACATACAGTTGATAGAATAAACAAAAGTGTCATGTGGTTTCAAAGAGTGACCTCTAAAGATCAACAGGATAGTCATTTTATGTCTCAGAAATTCTTACTTCAAGCATATAACTGCTTATTCAAGCAATATGTATTAGTTGAGACAACAAAGAATTCTAAACCCAAAGAGTAATGGAAGTAGAGTATTTCTAAAAGTGTGACAAAGTGTATAAATCTCTGTAAAAAAAAAGATGGATGTGCTAGTTAGTGACATCCGCTTTGTGTGTCAGAACAGTATAAAATCAAGACCTAACTACTTTGTCAGAAGTTCGTCAAAAAGAACTGCAGAGCAACAGTGCTGACAAATCCTGGCTTAAACAGAGCTTTGTTTTTTTGTCTCTGTGGTATTGGAGAGGTAAGGTTGTTAAAGGAATCATAACATGTATATCCAGAGTCCAGTAGATAATACACTTATACTATTGTCTATAGTTAGGAGTGATTAAAATATGATACAGTCAATGCAAGTGTGCATTTAGTCCATAACATCTGACAATCCAGGAAGCTTCCAGCCTGTGAAGAAAATTACTTCAGCAAACACAGCATGACCCTCATTCTTACAAGTTACAGGCTAATTTCAACTCCTTAGGTATGCATTTCGGAGAGGCCACTTCTTTGTTTCTGGCCGCGTAGCTTCAAAATAATCACATAGAAACTATATTAATTAAATCACTGCTTGGTCCATTAGCTCTAGCTTTTTATTGCCTAACTCTTACATATAAATTTAACCCATTTCTATTAATCTGTGTATCACCATGTGGCTGTAGCTTACTGGCTAAAGTTCTGGCATCTATATCTGGTAGGGCTACATAGCTTCTCTCTCACTCCATCCTTCTTTTTTTCTGAGCATTCAGTTTAGTTTTCCCTTTCTAGCTCTGTTTCTGTATAGCTGTACTATAGGCCCAAAGCAGTTACTTTATTATCCAATGGTAATCACAGCATACAAAGAAAAATTCCACATCACCTCCCCTTTTCTGTTTAAATAAAATGTAAGGTTTCAACTTTAACATAGTAAAATTGCATATAACATATATCAAAACATATATCAAGAAAGAATTAGAGTTACAAAATTTATATTTATCTTGTATCATATTGAAAGAAAACTATAACTATAAATTCAACTCTATGAAAGACTCCAAAAGGACATAATATTACCTAAG
>JAQHUG010000184.1:2533779-2551452 GCA_028555095.1 Dicrostonyx torquatus
CCACTGAGGTCTCTCTTGGTCTGCTCTCTTTGTCCCTTCTCTTGTCCCATTTTGTGCCATCGCAGCCTGTGCTTGAGTTCTTCTCTTGGTCCTCTCGGTGAAGTTGCAGCCTATTTTTCAGATTTCCTGTGAGGTCGTGGGGGATAGGATGGTTTGTGGGCACAGTGGGACTTGTAGCTTACAGGCTTTGATCAATGGGGTAGGAGTGTTGGAGCAGCATACCTGCAGGAAGCTTGCCTGCTGCCTGGCTAGAGAAGCTGAGGCAGGTAGGGGAGGGGCCCAACTTCCCTCCTCCCCATACCAAGGGCCTAGAGAATGGGGTGTCCTGCTGTGTGGGTGATCACTCACCTCTTGGTCCTCTCTGTGAAGATGTGAATTCTTACCTTGTAGGTATTTTTTTATCACATAACTAGGATACAGTAGAAATCACTATGTCTCTTTTCTTCTTCAGAATTACTGTGGTCTTTGCCCACCATTGATAGTAAATATGCCAATGAAGAAAGTTCTTACTAACAGAATATTTCCCAGCTCAATGTGATGGTGATTTTCATAACAAATGAATATACTGTGGGATGGAGAGTTCCAGGAAATAATGAGTTTTCAGTGGCATCTCAAGGGAACTCTGTAATTAAAAGGAACTCCTGTATCAAATAGGTTGTGCCTAATAATCATTAGGGCCCAAATTTTCTTTCGGATATAATGGAACTATTAGGTTCACCTAGTTAATTAAGACTCATAAGTTTGGGGGTGTCAATGAGTTCCTAAACTAGTCTTCCTGCTAACAGTGAGGAAGTCTGACTGAAGAAACATAGTTCGCTGCTCCTGATGGAGTTAACTGGTGCAGAGTTTTCCTCTAATTCCAGTGCAGATGTGACCCATTCTCCAATGTTTTGCTTGAAAACCAAGGATAGAAGAGGTGGTCTCTTCTTCCATTCTACTATTCCAAGAAATGATTAAATGAAACTCTTCTGTATTTTCTGTGAAATGACATGTGTTAATATCTCTAGAAAATGCTTAAAATATGTATATGAAACAGCAGGAGGATTTCCTGGCAAGAAGGAAAAATGAGAGTAGAGAAAACATCACGCATATTGGAGGTCAAGGAGTACTAGCTTCTATCTGCTCCTCTCCCTTCTGGCTTGAAGTTGTATCCAAGTTGTTTTTTAGGACACTAGATTTCTTTCAAATGACTCATTTAGAAGGGGTTTCTTTAGAATCAGATGGATCTCACCAGTACCAAAATTCTTTTGAAGTTTTGCTTAAAAGTTTTTGTTAATTAATTCTACCCTTCTCTCTTCATTAAATGATAAATATAAATTAGAATACAAAGAAAACCCTACAATATGAAACAAATATCATTGTACAAACTTCAATTTAAAGTGCTTCTATATTTTCAGGGCAAAAATTGAAAGAAATGGGACTTCATTAAAAAGAAAAGATCATGGGAAGTAGGAGTGCTTTGACGTGTAGATAGGGACCTGAAGAAAGGACACCTTTCCACCAAAGGTATACACCTATTGAGACTCACTGAAATCATTCTAGATTCATTTTTGCTCACAGTAGAAGACCTTTGAAATTGATACATCTCAATTTAAAAAGTATCAACTAAGGGTGATGGATCAGTGGTAATGATACTTGCTGTGGAAGTAGGCTATCCTTTAGTTGAATCTACAGGATCATCACATAAGCCATGAAAATCCACGTAATGGCATGGAATTCCACAAGGGCTACTTGTTGGTAAATGGTTTTTTATCATGATTGGTAGCATCCCATGAAAGAAGATACAACAAATTGTCAAGCAGTAGTGTAGAATTTGCTCAGTTCAAACAAATTTGAATATTATAATGTGAAAGACGTGAATGGAAAAGGGAAAGGAAGGCCTTGATGGGGAACCAAAAAAATCAGACTATCTTCATCACATTGAGTGACTTCCTTTAGATATATTAAATACCTCCATAGAGAAATCATTTGCATAAATCCCAGGAAATACCACCATTGTATTGCTTCATCATAGGCAACAAACACAATTGTGTAGAGTATAAAAGCTCTTATCCAGCAATCAAATCTCACTTAATACCTTTACTCCACAAAAGATATCTGGGAAGGTGATGGAACACTTTGAAAATTATCACTCTTGATTATCCCTTAATTTTGTATTCGTGGAATTGTCACAATTTCACTGTATTATGTATGCATGATGATGACATGATAACTGACATATATGTAAAATTTCCAACACACATAAAAATGTTCTACAACTGCAATAAAACCTTACCCCTAAGGCTCCAGAAGCATAGCAGAAGAAGAGGCAGAGAAAGCAGAATAGCTAGAGGACCAGGCAGGTGTCTGATGTGAGACACTGTCTTCTACATATGACTGGAAATAGCACCCATGATATGGTAACAATATGGATATCCAAGAAAGACATACACAATGACAAAACTAATGGAAATGCCATCATAGATAGGAGAAAATGTATAAAAGGCCACACCTCTTGATGACGAGCATAAGCAATGAATGGCTATTGAAAGAAGAATCTGTCTTCCTCAGAAAGAGTGCCCAAATAGGATATCTAATCCCAAGCCGTTATCTCTAAGCACACATGCATATAACCAGCACTAAATGAACTTGACTGGCTGTGTTGACATACTGATGCATGTTCATGTGTATGCCTGTGCAACAAAATTTTAAAGGCTCAGAAATTTGAGAGGAATTTGGGGAAACATGGAAGAGTTGTAAGGGAAAAGGGATGAGTAGAAAAAAATTACATACAGAACTCATATATGAAATTCTCAAAAAATGGCTAAAAATTAATTCAAAAAGAAAACACTATGTCTGTGCCTTGAGCTAGTAGCCACACATGTGATCTCATCTCCCAAACACTAGTAGCCACTAAGACATTTATTTAAAACCATAACACAGTGGGTCCCAAATGATCTAAATATGTCAACTGTAATGTTGTCTTGGATATAGAGTGAGATTGGACTGACTGTGCACACCATTCTTGGACTTTTTTTTTTTAAAAAAAAAAAAAGGTTGTTACTTTTTTGAGAAATTTATGTATTGAATTTTGATCACATTTAGCTCTTTTCCCCATCTCCTTGTAGTTTTCCCTCTCCATTTCCTACCCACTCAGCTTTCTGTCCTCCTTATACACTCTTGAGTATGTGGATATCCAGTAGAATGTGTTAGTCCTACCAGAGTTCATAGCATTAGAGCAAGCTAACACTCTCTTATCTAACAGTAACAAAATGGCAAGAGCTCCTTAATGAGGAGTGGGATTGTGGGGATTCTGTCTGCCTTGAGTTTATACAAGTCCTATGGCTATCATGACTGCTGTCAGGTCATATATATTCAGACTGTTTCTATAGTCTCATTGTAATGAACAATTACTTGGGACATTTAAGTAGAATTTGGGATTGAACAAACTAAGAGAAGATAGAGTGTCCATATCACAGTGTTGCCACAGGTACAACACAGCATTATACTACATTATAGCACAAACAGGAAAGTTTCCTTAATTGTAAGCATTAAACATAGCTTTTAATATATCACTGCTCCTCCTCACAGCTTTGCTATTGCTTGGCCTCATGGGTAGTAAACTAGCCATATTGTTCTGATGTATCAGAGCCCATCTTTCTCATCACATTTTCCTTTTCCTTCCTTCTGATTAGCAAACATTTATTAATCCACGAAAACTACAGGATGCCTTTGTTAATTTTCCTCCCAACTCTTCTGCTGAAGATAAGATTGCAAGATTTGTTGTAAAACAGAGATCATCCTTATGTTTTATGTAATAAAATTATTGATCATGGAAAGAGAATAAATGGTGTTTATTTGTAGACCCCATTCCCTAAGGATTTATTCATAGCAATAATACTTACCAATAACTAACAGAGTTTCTGTGTTGCAGAATTCAGCTAGTAATGCCCTGTTCAAATGAATTTAGAGATTTTCCCAGCTTGTGTTCATATGCTACAAAAGGGAAACAGCCGAAATTACACCTACTTGTGTAGAAATTATCGACTTTAGCTTTGAAGTGCAAATGAGCTGAATGAAAACACACTTAGATTGCAACACAGAAACTATATCTACCAACTGACTGATGGCGCATTAACTGTCTTGTAAAAAAAAAAAAAAGTTGGGTGTTGCAAGGGATGTGTTATGCTGGAGACCAGTTCTCCCACAGGTGATGACAAATGCCATCCACAGAGTGAACAAGGCAGTGGCAATTTCTTTTTATTAAAATTCTTTACTTACTCCTTTTTCAAGTTACCAGTCTGCTGTAACCTACCCTCATCTCTGGCTCTGCTCTTCTAAGAACTAGACATATGGACTCAAGGCAGAACAAAGACTGCTCTAAACCAATCCTCAGTAAGTATTTATGTTGACTGAAAATTTCTACAGAAAGTTTTACTGACGCTGTTTAATTTATGTAGAATAATGTTCGATGAAGTGGATACATCTTCAAGGAAAACTTACAGGACAAAACAAGAGCTGGGCAAGAGAAAAGTGTTGTGTGACCATACCTGTTTGAGACTTCAAAAAGGGCTGTAATTTTGAGGCTGACTATTTAGGAAAGACTTGACAAACACTTTGCTCTACAGTCATAGATATTAAATGACTAATGACTGAATATGCCTTTTCATCATTTCCCATCTGCCATTTTGAATCCTGCAGCAATCATAACAGAGATGACTTAAATTACATAGTGCCCAAGGAAACACGAGGGTGGGAACCCAGGGTAAAATCTGCTTCTTTGGAAAGGGTTTGCCTTTTTGTTGAATGAGTGACAGGCAATGTTTTCCATCTGTTTTCGTTAAAGACTCTTGTGTAAGAATTTTAAGAAAGGCCTGACTAACTGTATCTCTTTTCCATAGGGTAGAATGATTCTCCAAGCTTTCAGAGAGGATAAAAAATATTAAAAGAGGTAAAAATAAAATTTCCTCTACATTTTTATTTTCTGTTCCTCTTTGAGGCAGGGTGTCTGTCCTTTTTGTATCTGAGGTATTTTGAGGCCAGGAATTTCACCCCTATCATAACATGACACAGTAGTTCTCCTCTAGAGAGGAGGTTTTATAAATGCACAAACGATATTAGTTTTACATCATTAGTTACACTGTGCTATTAAGGAAATAACAAGAAGTATTGTCTAGATAATCTCACTGCATATATTTCCACTGAGTCCAATAAACACATGCATATGTAGGCTGCTGCTATGGATCATCTTGAACATCTTGTTACTTAAATATCGACCACTTTTTATTTTTTGCACAAATATTCTTTCTTCAGAAATGGACTGAATGAAGGCTTGAAAGTGCCACAATAATAACACAAGGGAAAGGCCTGCAAAATCTTTGGCGTTCATTGTTTTTTACCCATTGTTTTTTTATCAGCTGCCTCATACCACACATGTGCAAAAAGAACAAATTCATTGGCCTTCAAATGCAATTAATGGACTGATCCAACTCCAAATAATTAGAAGGTATCAGTTCAGTGGTGCTGAAGTTTGAGATTCCTAATAAAGTGGTAAATTTATCATGCCGTAAGACGCAATGAGAAAGAAAGAAGGACAATGAAGCCATTTGACTACAAAATTTTACCGGAGTCGTTCTTCCAGATAAGATAGACCTAAATCCTACCTCTTGCAGCTCAAAAATGGTTTCAGAAAAGTTTTTACTATTATCATTGTTCAATTTCATGCGTCTCTGCACTTGGACTTCCAGCCAGGAGGAGGGCGACAACTGCCAGAAGTTTTATGTGTGTGTAATTTCCAGCCAGCATTTGCAGACCCAGGAGGGTGGGCAAATTATCCACACTTGTGAGTGCTGATATGATTTGAGCCTCTGAACATTCTAAGATTTCTGTTTCCCAACCACAACCAAATTATAAACTAAGGCAGAAGAAGAATTTCAGGCAATTTCAGAAGTTATTTGTTGTTCAAGATTCAATCTCCGTGGTCCTCCAAGTTTGTTATGTTCCCTCTCTAATCTGAATATATTTGCAACATTAAAACTAATTATGATGTATATTATCAAGACTGACCTGTGTTTCTTCTGAAGCGCTTCCTTATGAAGTCTACTTGAATGAATATTTTGTTGAATAGGAAAAGGTATATGCCTAGTCATCACTCTGGCACAGGTGTGCTCCTTAGAGAACATATTAAAATATCATTTAATTTTGCAGGTATTAAAAGTGCCTGGATTTCCAGATAATCAGATTCAAATTTATTAAGTCAAAAGCCAGCTAATTTTTATATATGATGATAAGATCTTGCTAGGCTGTCCCATCACAAATTTCTACATAGCATTGAGTCATTGTTGCATATAACACACTATATTTAATTCTAGGCTATCTCTAATTGATATTAGACTTTCATCTGCTTAGTTTAGCACTTTATTTTTATTGTCAGCAATTTCTTGCAGTTGTCTGTCTTCCTGATTAATAAGAGAAAAACTTCCATCTCTTTTCAAGTTTAAAACTTAACAGAACTGAGATGTGTGCAGGCAAATGTTAAGTTTGATGCTTAACTATGGTGTTTTGTGCCACATATTTGCTCAAGTACCCATTGTTAATGCCTGGTACTTTATGCCAATGAGTTTGTATTTGGGAAAGAACTGATTTCTGTGTGTACATTCAGAAATAGGCTTATATTCCCGTGACTGGATTCTTGTACACTACTCACTATGCATGTATGTATTCAGCACCTGAGTCCGTGGACAGTATATATCTGAGTTAGGAGTCTGGAGTTTCCAAAGGCCTATTCCTACACTTCAGGAGAAAGTAACTGAGCCCGCACACAGAGATATGATAAAAGGGAGGCCTGTGAGTTCAGATAGTTCTCTTTGCACTTTAAATAACAGTTTTGACAATTACCTCAACATTTTAGGTACAATATTTGAGTCTCTCCACATAACAACAACTATTATCTCTAAAGAGCTAAAATCATGACAACACAATCATGACTTTTGAAATCAGTTGGGATTCAAAACAATGCCTCAAATGTATTATAGGTAATTCATTTAAAGTTTGATGTTATTAGCATAGCCTGTGCATAAAACAAATTAGTCTTTCCATTAATATGAGTAAGCTTGGTATGTTCTCTACTACATAGCAGCTATCCTTATAAACAATTTACGTATAATTTAACAGATTCTTACATTAACCATTATAAAGTAGATACCTTTACTTTACAGCTTAGGAAACTGAGGATCTGAAGGACTGTTTCACATGCTGTGTACTTGTTTGTAAGCGTGTCAAAATTTGAATCTGAGCAGTGTGGCTTAAAATCCTGTTTATGAGGATGAACTATAATTAGGAAATTATTAAATATCTTTTCTGCTTAAAATGATTAATGCTATATTGTCAGGGGTGATAAGGAAAGCCAACTTTGACCCTTTTGAAGCTGCTAGAGATATCTACCTCACTGCTCAGCTGTCACAGAGACAGGGCAGATAGAGACAAAAAGGCTGCTGCAGGATCCTAGGAACAGGTAACAGCAATACAAAGGTAAGGACAAAGAGCAAGAAAGAACAATGGAGTTTTCAGTCTGAAGGAAGAGAATATGTTAGCTCCAGCATATGAAATTAGCAGGCTGAGAGGACATGAAAGAGGATAAGAAGGACAAGGTGACAGAATATTAAAACCCCCTCATTATTCATGTTTGTCTTCCCATGATCTAAATTCACTGTGGGTAGATCTCTATAGTCCATCTCCTCTGCATCACAGTGATCGTACTGCAAATGCCCAAACACTGTCACATTTCAGACACACCTACCTTCACCTCTGAGTCATCTCTCTTGAGATAAATGAGGTGGGTTCCTGATTTCTTGAAAAATACAGTGAACTACTTAAATTATTGAATGATTATACTATGTGTTTACCTTAAATTTGAGTTTGGGTTTTTGAAGAACAAGGTTGAGTTGAATGAAGATTGTAACATTTTCAAACTAATAGAAAACACACATACATACATATGTATGCATGTATGCATGAATGCACACTTGTACACACATGTGCATCCTATCTTGACTGCACAATACAGGAAGCAAATTAAATATTTCTTAAGTTTAGCATTGTCCAGCATGGTACAAAATTTCTACTATAATGCTTGGAATCTTTTTTAAAAAAAATTTACTTTGGATCACATACCTGTTTAGATGGGGATGATTCTGTATCATCCTTTGTGGTACTACATCATGATCTGAACCTATATACAGGACTTACCTGTCTCTGTGGATATAAATCATGCAGTTATTGCTTGATGGAATAAAAATTGCAGGTTTTTAAGTTCAGTGAAACATTCTCTTCCTTCTTTTCACCATCCCAAGTCAAGAAGAATAAATAGCACAATAGAATGATCATGTCTACATAATGGAGTGATAAGAGAATAAAATGTACACTCATGTCATTTCTTTGTTTTAACTTTATACTATGTGTATGTGAATGAGTCATGTTACACATATATGTGTGTAGAGTAGATTTTAAATTTACAGTAAGATTTCAGATACTGAAAAACAAATATGCATAATAGAAAGAAGTCCACATGACTAAAATATATGCATCTATTTTCTCGTTTGCTATATTATGTATAAAAAAGAAATATTTGCATGCATCTTTTCAAATACATGGGTAGCATGTATTTGAGCACCTTATGTATTAGCAAAACCCTACAGGGAAAAGAAACGACAGACACAAGTGTACAGAAAGCTTTTGTCGTAAGGAAATGCGAGATTTGCTGACAAAATCATACACTGCATTTTTGATACATGACATGTTTATCATTGTCACTTACATTTAAATAATTCAGTATATTCACAACATCCATTTTAATGTTTGAGAGTCTTTTTCAAATGTGGATGGAGAGGATCTACAGAGTACTGGGAAGGTAATGGTCAGATGTAAAGGCCTCTGGACCTTGAGCTTGGTTTGAGTCTACTTAGCTAGAACTTCGATTAGTTCAGAAAAGACTGTGAGGCATGTTCTGGCTGACTCTCATAGTCATGGAAGTGTTGATACAACCAACATCTTCACATCCATTTGCAGTTTATTAGGCATGGAAGACAAATGGATCAATAATTATCAGTACATTAACACTTAAATTCTGGGGCATGTTCAGCTAGTGGCATATAAAAATGTTCAACAAATATGTGTTCAAGCAAATGGGGTGAAAGTCTGCCAACCAACCAAACACAAAATATCTGACTGAAGGGGTGGCTTAAGTAGTGAAGGACAATCAGTAAAATGTGAAATGAGCATGACATTTCTGACATGTTTATGTCATGACTTAGCACAGCATTTTTAAGTATGGACACCAAAAGAATTACTCTACAGGACTAGATTTTCTTTCACACTGATATCTTATACTAAGACAATGAAAATTAGTGTGTTCAATATCTGGAGGTACATCTCTGGAGTTTTTAAAACTATTTTGTAATAACTTTGCTATATTTCAAATATGTAGAATAAAACTTTTTTATCACAAATTCTTATGTTCCATCCATCATCCAGGAGAATTTACATTTATTCCAAAATAATTCAGACATCAAGAAGGAAGAGAGTACCATGCAATTTTGTTAAGTAGATACTATCTTAAGAAACCAGATGCCTAATTACTCAAAGAATATATTTGGAAAGTAAAGCAAAGCATTGGGTGAGGTGACCTCTGTGGATGACATCAGGTGGTAAAATATGAGTCTTCATGCCATCTTTATTTTTTTTACCTGAAAAACAGCTATTAATTTTTAATTTTTTGTTAATTTATTTTTCTTTATTTTATATTCCAAACATACTTCTCCCTATCACCCCTCCTTTTGCTATCTTTTGTCATTCTTCCAGCCCACCTCCCATCCACTTCTCCCAATGAGAAGGGGCTCCCATTGTGAGTCAACAAAATCTGGAACATTGCATTGGGACAGAACCAAGCTCCTTCCTATACATTAAGGCTAAGCATCACATCCCACTATAGGGAATGGATTAAAGAAAGTTAACTCATAGACCAGGGAAAGATCCTGGTCCTACTGCCAGGGGTTGGTCAGATAGTCCAAGCTTCACCACTGTCTCCCACATACAGAAGGCCAAGTGTGGTCCCATGGAGGCTCCATAGTTGTCAGTGTAGAGTTCATGAGTTCCCACAAGCTTGGTTCAACTGTCTCTGCAGATTTCTCCATCATGTCTTGATCTCTCTTGCTCATGTATTTCCTCCTCTTTCTCTTCGATTGAATTCCCAGAGATTGGACTGGTGTCTTGTTGTAGATCTCTGCATCTGGTTCCATCAGTAACTGAATGAAGGCTCTATGATAATAGTTGGGGTATTCATAGATCTGATTACAGGAGAGGGCAGTTTGGGCACTGTTTCCACTATTGCTAAGAGTCTTAATTAGGTCATTCTTGTGGATTATGAGAATGTCCCTAGCACCTGGTGTCTCCACAACCCCACAGTGGCTCTCTATAACAAGATCTCTCTTTCATGGCTCTCCCACTCTTTTTCCCCCTCAAACATCCTGTTCTCTCATGTTTTCATCCCCTATCCCCTCCTTTTACTGATCTCCCTTGCCCCCAGTTTACCCAGGAGATCTCATCTAATTCTCCTTCCCAGGGCAATTCATATGTCCCTCTTAGGGTCTTACTTGTTGCATAGCTTCTCTGAAGCTGTAGATTGTAGTCTGGTGATCCTTTGTTTTACATATAATATCCACTTATTTGTGAGTACATACCGTGTTTTTCTTTCTGAGTCAGAGTCAACACATTCAGGAAGGTGTTTTTTCTAGTTCCATCTATTTGCCTGTAAATTTCATGATGTTATTGTTTTTTACAGCTGAAAAATACCCCATTGTATAAATGTACCATATTTTCTTTTTTTTCAATCTTCAGTTGAGGAGTATCTAGGTTGTTTCCAGGTTCTGGCTATAACAAATAATGCTGTTATGAACATTGTTGAGCAAGTGTCCTTGTGACATGTTTGAGTATGTTTTGGGTATATGACCAAGAGTGGTATCCCTGGGTCTTGAGGTAGATTGAATCCCAATTTTTTGAGAAACTGCTATGCTAATTTCTAAAGTGGTGTACATGTTTGCACTCCCACCAGCAGTAGAAGAGTGTTCTAACTCCCTAACTACACATCCTCTCCAACATAAGCTGTCCTCCGCATTTTTTAACGTAGCTATTCTGTCAGATGATATTCTGCTGAGGTCATGGATGCTGATGCCTCCATAAATTCCTTTCTTGGACAGAATTATTTTAGCTATTCTGGGATTTTTTGTTCTGTTTTGTTTGGTTTTTCCATATGAAGGTGAGCATTGTTCTTTCAAGAAATGTGATGAATTGTGTTGGGATTTTGATGGGGATTTCATTCTGTAGATTGCTTTGGTAACATTACCATTTTTATTATGTTGATCCTACGTATCCAGAAGCATGGGATATCTTTCCATTTTCTGATATCCTCTTCAATGTCTTTTTAAAATTCTTAATATTCTTGTTGAACAGGTCTTTCACTTTTTGGTTACAGTTACCACAAGATATTTTATATCTGTGGTTATTGTAAAGAGTGATGTTTTTCTGAGTTCTTTCTCGGACCGTTTAGCATTTGTATATAGGAGGATTATTGATTCATTTAAATAAATCTTATATCCCATAAAATTACTGAAGATGTTTGTCAGCTGTAGGAGTGTCCGGGTTTACTTACACATATTATATAATCTGCAAATAGTGATAATTTGATATCTTCCATTCCAATTTATATACCCTTGATTTCCTTTTATTTTCTTATTGCTCTAGCTAGAACTTCAAGTACTATGTTTTAACAGATATTTTGAGAATGTACAGCCTTGTCTTCTTCTTGATTTTATTGAAATCACTGCTCTCAACAAAGATTTCTCCACCCATGTGTGAACATTTTCTTCATTCATGGGATTTTTTGGACATCAATCCAGTCTATCTCTGAACCAAATCAGCTAAAAACAAAACAAAAAAAAAAAAACTTCTGTTTACCATTGTCCCATACAGAAAATAACAAAGAATTGAAATCTCTACTAGCAAGGTGTGCACATGTCATTTTCCTTTCTGTAATTTGGGGCTTATCACAAAGTTCTCTTGCTCTAGGCAGTATTATTGAACTTCATAAAAACATTTTGTTTCTCATGATTGTTGACTATATTTTAAGACATCATTTTAATTTTTCTTGGTTGGATCTCACCAAAAGTTGGCATCTGTCATTGGACCTGCTTGGTGAATATCATTTGCATATTGGTGAATAATACAAAAGACTTCAGAGCTTTTGCTGTGAATGTACATGCAGAGCCTTGATACAATGACAAGATGCAGCGCATACTGGTGTCTATGGATTTGATTATTTCAGGGCTACATGACTAATAAGAAGCATCTTACTTGGTGCCTTCTGTCAAAGCTAAATTGAGAATTCTAGAAAATATTGATCTTTTCAAAAGGCCTATGATCATGAATAGCTTATAGAATAGAATATTCTAAAAATAGAATTTACTTAAACAAAAGTGTCCCATATTGTGTACATGTATTGCTAACTTTGAAATTTGATTATATGAATAGCCCTCTGGATGGAAGGAGATGACAGGAAGGAACTACAGACCAATGCCTGGGATATAAGAGGTTCAATATTAAAACTATGCTTAATCTACATAATCTTGCTCAATGCTATATTTATATGAGAATTCATAGAAGAGCATTAGACAATAGAACTGCCTAATTTCAAAGTTCAGATGTTACTCTATAATGGCAGAATTAATTTCCTTGATGGCTAATCCATCATGCCTAAGTGTGATGCATGTGGTATCAAACATTCATGTGTCTGCTATCATTAATTGTGGCATATTGTCACAACTGATAAGGAAATCCAGGAAGAGGGAAAGAAACAAGGTTGTGATATTGACAGTTTAGTTTACTTCTCCCGTAAGCTAAGGCAGGTACAGCCAGACTGACAAAATAGTAGTGAGCCTTCATGATTCGCACTTTGAGGAAAAGAGTCTTCCAGAAGCATAAATCACCAGACCAGTCATGCTCTCCATTTGCAAAGCTTCTGCTTATATTGTGAGATAATGATTGATAGGGTCTAAACAAATGCTTGGAGAAATCAGAGAAGATGCAGGCGCTTAGGTGTGACATTTGGCCATGGAAATCTGCAGGGAACAGGCCAGCTGGCAATGAGGCAGCTCTGAGGAAATTAACATAAACACATTTAAAAGAAGAGCAAATAATGAACTGTGGGTTAAATGACATCCAGGTAAAATGGCAATTATGGATACCAAGTAGTCTGTGTGCCAGAGAGAAGAAAATGGGAAGGAATAGGGCAATAAAAACTATTTGGGTGGATTTCATTAAGAAAAGGGCATCCTTTAAGGCAGTTACTCTAATAAAAACATTGAGTTAAGGAGACAGAAGTTTCAAGAGGTAAAAATGCAGAAGTAAAAAGTCTGGGAAAGTTTTTCTTTGAATCTAGGCTCAAGTGGAAACAGAAAAGGATGTGAGTTACTGGTAAATGTGATATATCCTATGAAAATTCAGTGGAAGTGGGAAGAAACTAATACAGCTTGTGCACAGTTATTGGAGTTAAGTGGTCCATCGTCTCCTCCTTATTCTTCATCATGAAAATAACTCACATATGAAGCCATAACTCAGCTATTCTAAGGCAGCTGCTCAAACATGTGTCCAGTCCCAAATTCTATACATCTCAAAGAACCTATACATTTTGAATGACCAATTTAAAGCTATGGAGTTTCTTTAAGAGTTACACTTTCTCTATTACTTACACATTATGAACATATCCACCACAGTAAAGGAAAACATATTTTTGACAGGTTTGCAACTGCAAAAAAAATTATCTTCATATTCTCTTTCCTGACTTAAGTTTCTTATTGTCTGTATTCTGTCCTTATCACCAATATTACTATCTTTCTAAATGTTTTACTATACTCACACTTACCTTATCTGTAATACATTTACATATACAAATAGATACATAGATGTGGTTATGCGTGTATGAAGAAAACATCAATTTCTGGTTTCTTTATAAGTATGGCTGACCACACTTAATGTTATCTATTCTAAGCCCAACAATTTTTCAATCACATTTTTCCTTTTTTATTGTTAAAAGAAAAATTTACATTTACTCCCCTTGTCCCAGGCCCTCCCACTCCCCCACGCCAACATGTACCAACTATAGCCACATGAAACCTGAGAGAATTTGAAAAGGAATTCTAGATACAAATGGACAGAGTTTAGCACAGCTTTTTGGCAGCCATATTTTTTTTTCCAGATGGGCTCTCTTTGCTGGCGATGAGCAAGGGCACCAAGGCTCCCTTTAAGAGAGGTCTTCCTGACTCATCATTGGCAACAAAAACTGTGTGAATCCTTTAAGAGGACTTCCTGGTATGTGATAGTTACACAAACACCTCTGACTCCTTTGGGAGGTTGAGCATCTGATTGGGTTTTGTTAGCAGAGTGCTACAATTTGCTTCATGGCAATATAGACCCGTGTGTGCCTGGAAATGGGGCTTTGAGCATGGCTCATAGAGCTGGTACTAACCAGACCTCGGCCATGTTGGATTGGGCAGAAGCAAAAGGCAAAGCAGCATTAGTCCTAGTCATGCCACTTAACATTTTAAGAAGCACTTCTGAACAAAAAATGATTACAAATATGCAATAGGACAGATTCAGACATAAAAGACCTCTAAATGAGACAGTGTGTTTTAAAAATGCATGTAGGCTTGAGAGAAAGAGAAAAACAGGGAGTATGGAAAAAATAGAACAAAATCTTTAAAGAGATAGAGTACAGTCATAGATTAAAGGAGTAAGGTGACAAAATGAATATTAAAAATTAATAGTGAAAATGAGTCATGTAAAGATCATATATAGACAGAGAGTCTGGATTGTGTATATTATTGTGATTTCTTTTAATTTTTTTAACTGCAGAGAAATATTTGATACTGGGAGCTGCTAATCTAAACCAACATGTATGTATGTATACATATATATATATTAAAGGTATCTTGACTTCAAAATTTGGATCTAAGAATATTTTGCTTTGGAAATACGTTCTGCTTTTGTTTCCATAGAGGATGAGAACCTGTAGATTCATTCCAGACTAATGTAGTTTGATGGACCAAGACCACTGGAAAGGTTTCCATGAATCTCCAAAATGTCTTTGCCCAACAAAAAGCAGGAAGTAGTTTGGAGAGAACTATGAACAAATTCCCAAATATTGTTTATAAATGTTTGCTTTCATTTAAACAGGGATATGATATAGAGATGAATACTATGCGTTTGTATGGATCTCGGCCTATTGATACATATTTAAGTTCAATTTTGTTATATATATATTTCTTCTCTTGTTTAAGGTATTGTGTTTGTAAAGCTCATTTAAAAATGTAAAGTATAACTAAGAAATACAGGTTAATAGTCATGTTTAATAGTCAAGCTTGTAGTCATGTTAGTTAGACTTCTAGATGTACAAAGATAAATTTCAGATAGATAAATATTCTCCAAACTTCTCAAAGACTAACAGACTATGGCATTTAAAATGTTTAAGAACATAGGTATTTTATGACAATGAGATACATCTGTTCCTGGTAGCAACAATCTACTTTAAGAGGAAGATGGACATGAGCTAAATATCTAAAACATAGCCTTCACTTTATTTCTAAGGGGGATTGGGAACTCTGTACACTAAATTTTGACCATGACTGGTACAAAAGAACCACCTTATGACCAGGTAATGACGGTCTATGAATCAAACACTGCTACCATTGACAATTGTAAAAATCTCAATTATTACATATCAATCTCATTTTTACCTCCCTCTTAAACATATATCTTATTTTATGTCAACTTTATTAGCTGTGTTTTGTAGTTCAAAATATTGTTTTTTTTTGTTATTTTTTTTTGCTTCTTTTCCCTGGTTTCCAACAATACTTAGGCTCATTTTCTACCTCCCCAAAAGGTGCATCTAATTCCCCCATTTTTTTGCTTTATTTCTTTTACATGAGAGAATATGGAATTTTTATACAGTTACAAATCCAAAGTAAATCTTCAGAGAGTCATTGTCTCTACAGATACTGTTTCTCATGCATACAGTTCTTAAAGTATCATGGCTATGGTATCATAATGGCTCCTGTATGTTAGCATACAATTAATAGTTCTATATATTAAGAGGGAAGTTCATTTTTTTCTACTGGTAAGGTAAAGCTTCACATGCTGCCCTTCAACAGTCAACAGCAGCACAAGAATCCCATATATTTTCTGGCTTCTCCCCCTTTCAGTACAATCACCACAGTTTGGACTGTGTTGACACATGATGATGTCCTACTCAGAGAACTTCTTGAGTCACAAGATATAAAAAGAATATATCTCTCCTCTAAATATTCTGCAGATGAACTATCTGAAAGTAATGAGAGAAGTTCATGGGCTTTAGGAGAAATGGCACTTGGTGCACTGTAAGTCAATCCCTGAGAATAGCAGTATTTGTTCAAAAAATTAAATTTTAAAACTATTTCTCACTTTCTCCTTATATATTTCTTTATTACGAAAGAAAGGATCAAGTGGTCAGCAAGGCGCAGATAATTTTTATATGAATTGCAGTTTCCATTTGTGTGAAAAAACTTGTGGCATTGTAATTTATCTTTCTGACTGCTGCTAAAGTCACAGGAGACCTAATCAAAACAGAACTCTTACGTCTGTGACGAATATAAGTTATTAAGAGGGTCAAAAAAATCTTTCAAAAAGGACCTATGAAAACTAAGAGGTGAAATCACAGGAGGGAAGACTGAAGGGAATGGGCAGATGAAGAAAAAAGAGGAAAATCAAGGACAGGAAAGGTAAAGACGGTTGAAAGGAAAGACAGATCATGGAAACACAGCACAAGACATTCAGGAAATACAATTCGTTAAGTTCTTTCACTTCCAAGGCAGTTAATCTAGTAAAGTAAATTAACAGGATGAAGATAGAACAAGGTTTATTGCAAGTCTTCATCACACCTGTTATTTGTATTCCCAGAGGTCTTCTACGTTCTACTTTCCAAACTTCTAGCAAGATGTAACAGCATTCTTGAATACTTCACTCTGGTGTGTGGTTGTAAGAGACACATGAATGTTTTAGGTTCTATAAATCTCCTTCATCAATTGTCAGTTATTTGTGTAATTTTTACTATATACATCATTATTGACAAGCTGAATTAGAAAGGAAATGTTCTTCAAGTGTACACATAAAGAAATCACAAGAAAGTCAGAATAGCACTGTGTGTCCCAATAACAAACACATCCTTTTGGTGATTTATGGTCATGTTGGCTTGTTGTCAGACGTTTCTGAACTGCTTGGTCCTATAGCTGTTCAGTCCTAAAGAAGCACACAGTATAAATCAGTTGGTCTATTAGCTCAGGCTTTTTATTGATTCTACATTCTACATTAACCCACAATTCTTGTCTGTGTTAGCCACGTGGCTAGGTACTTTTATCAGTGAGGCATTCTTAGACTGCATTGTCTGTGACTGGGTAATAACTGCAGACTGAGCCTTTCCTCTTCCCAGAATTCTCCTATTCTGGTTGACCAGCCTATACTGACTGACTTCTGGCCAAACAGCATTCTATTAAATCAGTATAAGTGACAAATCTTTACATGGTACAGGACCATTGTCTCACAGCATCCCTCCCC
>JAQHUG010000184.1:2571208-2582827 GCA_028555095.1 Dicrostonyx torquatus
AAAATACTCACCAGACAGTCACACCAGTAAGAAATCTTTATTTAGACAATTATATGAATGAAGAGAGAAATATCTTCCTTACTCAAGTGTGTAACCTTTGTGAGTTTTGTTAGGTACAGTGTTGGCCAGTGATCTTCTACAAGATCCAGCTAAGCATGAATAGATGACACCTTCATTCATTTGCTTCATCAAATGATTAACCTGACAACAACAAATATCCTAAGTCTATGACATGCAAGAGTGACTTATTAAACAATTTGCTTAGAGAGTGGGGAGAAAAAACTCTGGTAAACTTACAAACTAGGTAAGGCCATGGTTGGGAGACAATCAGTGTAGGGAAAGTGAAAAATTGGAGGGCAGAAAACAGCCAGAAGATCTATGAGAAGCAGTGAGCTTATGTCCTTTTAAAAGTGTGTGTGTGTGTGTGTGTGTGTGTGTGTGTGTGCATGTCTCTATGTCTGTGTGAGATTATGCAAATAAATGTGTGCCAGTATCCTAGGAGACCAAGAGAGAATGTCAGATCTTTTGGAAATGAAGTTATAGGCATATATGAACTGCATGATGTAGACATTAAAATCCAAGTTCTGATTTTTGACAATTGAGCAGTGAATGTTCTTTGCTGCTCTGCCATCTTTCTAACCATTATCATGTTTTCAATTTCTGGGGCTGAGAGTATTTGCTATGGCACCTCCTTTATTCAATTCTAATCCCCAACTTCTTCAGTTTAGTAACAGGCATGAAGTACACAAGCCAGAATGTTGCAAGAATTCATGGATAACTGGTGCTGTACTTCTCAAACTTAATTCACTAAGCCTTCGGTAAAAGAGTTATAGGTGTAAGTAACATTATACAGACTGAAAGGATTTCCCTTATATATTTAGAAACACACACACTAATTTTTCAAAAATATATATATATATATATGAGAGGCCATGAATTTAAAAGACTGCAAAGGACATGAAATGAAGAAAGCAATGGGAAAAATAATAATGTTACATATTAATTTCAAAGCTTAAAGAAAATTAATTTATTGGAAACTAGAACTTTCTATAACCTCACAGTCAACCAGGCAATTTCAGAGATAAATTATAGCTTTGGAGATTGACATGTAACTTATAAACATGAGAGAGGGAACAAGAAATACCTTTATTACAGAAGATTAATGAACAACTAATCAAATTTCTAGAGGAAAGTTTGCTTCAGTTGGAGTTGAGAGTATTTGGACCCAGAAACTCCATATTATCAATAACCAAGAGGTAGAGAAATGGCAGGAAGAGGGTAAGGAGGAACAAGAATTGGGACACCAGATATAACTCCTGGTCCTAGTAATTGTGAGGGAACTTCAGGGTTTCTGTCTTCCATGACAAAGACAATATGGGCTGTTTGTGTTTGTACTTCTGATTCTCCACCCACAGTAGTTTTTACCGTCCATCTACTGTACAGAATTACAATTTGTCAATCATTGCATGTTACACATTTCTTGGCCTGATTGCCTGTTACTACACCTGCAGACACCTTATGGGGGACCTCAGCTATTTAATCTACTCAAGCACGGGTCCGTTCACACAGTTTCATACAGTAGAGCCCTGTGCACAAAGGTGAGCTACATAATAAAATCCTGAACTAATGTTCGCATGGCCACCTCTCCAAGAATGATTTGTTTTGAAAATAAATCCAGGTAACTTTTGTTTCTTTTATTAAAGACATTTAACCCAGTACTCCATACTAGGCAACCTTCTACTACTGCTCTACAGCTTCAATGAGGACATGTTTAAAACAATGGAATCTAGTAGGAAGACATAAATGATGAGGGAGGTCCTCCTTTCCTGGAAATAGCACGCCCAGACTCTGCTCCCTTCTTCCTTGCTTACTTCCTCCTATAATAGGTTACACAAAGCTATATACCTAGTCTTCTCCACTTGCATTAGGGCAAATCAGAGATTCAATTACTAATTTAGAGTGTAAAGAAAATCTCTTGGGGCTCTTCTGTTTTTATTTTTGAGATTTTAATATAATTGCATTACTCAATATAATTCAAACTCTTCCATATTCCTCTCCCCACTGTCTTTAAAACTGACCTCTTTTTTTCATTAATGTTATTATAAATACATATTTCTAAATATAACCTTCTCAGTCTGTATATTGCTACTTTTTATATATTGTTACAGGGAAGACCATTTAATAAAATAAACTGTTTGTGTGCTTTCTCTTGAGCAAGGCTATTTCTCACTCTCAGTATTCCTTTTTTACCTATAGTTCTTCCTATAAGATTGAAGCCTCATGATCTTTTCCTGCCCACTCTGGGGTATCTACTAGTATTATCTTTGTTCAGCTCATATTTAGGCAATCATGTTAATGAGATTTTATGAGTGTAGTTTCTGGAATTTCCAAAAGACATGGTCTCACAGAAAACTCCCTGATCTTCTGACTCTTAACAATCTTTCCTCCTTCTCTTCACCAATATTCCCTAATCCATAGTTGGAGGAATGTTTTACAGATCTATCCATTGGGACTGAACTTCACAAGATGGCCATTTGTTTGGTTGTGGTTTCCTGTAGTGACCTCCACCTGTTTCGAAGAGAACTTTCCTTTGTTAGTGATTATGCTGGTTTAGTAAATTAGTTTCCTTCATTGACCATGGTTTTACTAGCACCAATTAGTTACTTGTGTTTCCAGTATGAGGTATGGTTTCATTCGTCTTGAGTGGGTCTTAAGATCACTTAGAGAGTTGTTGGTTATCACCAAAGTATATGTGCCACAATCATACCTTTAGAATTATCATGCTATGCTGGTAGTTGATATGGTTCATAGACTTCGTAGCTGAGTAAGAATTTGCCTTGCTTCCCTCCTTTAGAAACTCGCATGATGCCTCCTTGTTCCAGAAAAGCTAGTCTTAGAGAAGAATGCTTCGGATCATTTGCAGATCAGGTGTTCTTGGTCCTGTTTCTGAAGAGCACAGTGTTTTCAGTAAAATGAACTTATTATCTATCTCTACCAAGGGCAATAGAATTATACTATATGTTTGGGGAGTCCCTTGAAAAGTTCTGACTGATGTGAGATTCCCCTGTATGCTGTGAATATGTTTTATTACTATTGGTTAAAAAGAAACTGTTTTGACCTATGGCAGAACAGAATAAAGCCAGGTAGAAAATTTGAACAGAGGTATATATAGAGAGACTAGGCAGAGTCAAGGAGACTCCATGTAGCTGCCACAGGAGAAAGACACCAGAACCATTCTAGTAAACCACAGCCTTGTGGTGATTAATAGAAATAGTTAATTTAAGATGCAAGACCTCTCTAGGAATATGCCTAAAACTATTGGCCAAGTGGTGTTGTAATTAATATAGTATCTGTGTGATTATTCAGGTATAAGCAGCCAGGAAATAAATGAGCAGTCTCCCATTACATCTGACAAATTCAATTAAAGGAACTCTCATGTCTTATATTTCTAGTATTTTTTGGTTTATTTGACTTTTTATTTTATGTGCATTGGTGTGAAGGTGTCAGATCCCCTGCAACTGGATCTTCAGACAGTTGTGAACTGCTATGTGGGTGCTGGGGATTGAACCCGGGTCTTCTGGAAGATCAGTCAGTGCTCCCAACCACTGAGCCATCTCTCCAGCCCTATTTCTAGTATTTTTAAGGTGATCTTTGGCCCTTAGAAGGAGCATTGGCATTCAAGATGAAACAAGTTTATTAAATATATATATATAATATATATAATATATTTACATATGTTATACTTTTTTACATACATAACGGTAATGTGATTCCTTATGTTGTTTGAAACAGCCTTAAGTTCTTTTAAGTTCTTCCTTCCTTTTTCATATATTTACCTCCCTCTCTCACTTTATAGAGTACTGTCCCTTCTCATTTCCATTTAGATCACTTGTACTCTGATAATCCACTTTCTACTGTTCCCCAGCCCCCTATCCTGACAATAATTTTAATTTCTTGGTTTTGCAGTCATTTCAGGCTATGTACTCGTATCAGAAGATGTGTCCTACAACTAGGAGCCTCAGACGAGGAAGTGCATACAACTTCTGTCTTTCTTTCTTTTGTCTTTACCTCACTCAGTATAATCTTTTGTAGTTCCATCAATTTACTTGCAAAATTCATGATTTCTTTTATTTTTGGTAGAGCTGAATAGTATTACAGGGTATATGTGTACCACATTTTCATTATCCGTTAATTAACTGAGGAGCATCAAGGTTGTTTCCAGTTCCTAGCTAGAGTGATAAAGCAAAAAGTGATAAAGAAAAAATACCTGTGAAATAGGATGTTGGGTCCTTTGGGCCTATTACAAGGTTATAAAACTGAGTCATATTGCATATTGTATAATTAATTTTAATTTTGGCTAATTCTTCATAGTGATTTCCAAAGGGGCTGAATCAGTTTCCAATCCCACCAAAGTGAATTGTACACCCCCCTCCCAACCCGCAGCACTTCCAGTATCTGTATTGTTTTGGAGAACTTTGCCATAAGAAAGATGAACATTTTTTGAGATATTTCTTAGGCATTTCCAAAATGTGTTCATTTCCAAAACCCATTTTTCATATGGGTCAATTTTAAATGATTGTTTTCTGAAATTTTATATATCCTGGATATTTCCACATGTCTTTTTTGGTGCTGATAACATATAAATCTGTAATATATCTCTAAGATCTTTGTTGCCATTGATATTTTATTCTTTTGATTCTTTTGGCTCTTTGCTATTCAACTCTTTTCTCTTTGGGGGACTCAACAACCAACGCCCAAATAAATCACCACAGAGTTGTATTCTTTCTTATAAATGCTGGCCTTGGATTGACTTGTTTCTAACCAGCTTTTCTTAACCTAAATTATCCCATCTACCTTTGGCCTCTGGGCTTTTCCCTTCTCTATTTCTGCATATCCTTTCTTTCCTTCTTATTCATTGTCTGGCTGTGTGGCTGATGACTGGTCCCTAGCATCCTCCTATCCTTGTTTCTCCTTTATTGATGTTCTTCCTCCCAGATTTCTCCTCCTAATTATCATCTCTGTGCACCAGCCCTATCCGTCCTCTCTCCTGCCTTGATATTGGGTATCCATGTCTTTTTTTTACACCATCAGGTGTTTTAGAAAGGCAAAGAATCACAGTGTCACAGAATTAAACAAATGCAGCATATACAAAAGCAATGCGTTTTTATATCATTAAACAAATTTTCTCAAAATAAACAAAAATAACACATCTTAAAAAATATTCTACAACATATCTTGATTTATTTCTTCTTTGACCCATTCATCAATTTGTACTGAGTTGTTTAATCTCCAAGAGGTTGTGTATTTACTAAGTATTTGTACAGATTACTGTGAACTTTATGTTTTATTTCATTGTGATACATGGTACAGGGAGTGTTTTCAATCTTTTTGAATTTGTAAAGGGTTTTTTTTTCCCATTGGATGGGGCTTATTTAAAAAAATCATTAATGTTTAGATGCAATGAACTGTAGAAATCTGATAAGTCCATTTAATATATAATGTCAAAAATTATGATATTTTCTATATTTTTTTTCTAAACTACATGTCTATTGAAAATTTGGGAAATTGAAATTTTTATATTGATGATGTTAGCTAGGGTCTTTAAATCCAGTTAAAGATTTTTAAATGTATTTTTGCACCACAGGATATGTTGCATATAGGTTTAGGGTAGTGCCTTCTTGATTACCTCTTTTAATTAGAATGATGAACAGCTCTTTATCTCTTCTAATTAGTTTTAGCTTGAAGTCTATTTTGTGTGATATTAGGTAGTAATACCTGTTTTCTTCCCAGTCTATTTGATTGGAGTATTTTAAATTAGTTTTACTTAAAGGTGATGCCTATATTTAAAATTCAAAAGAACTTCTTGTAAACAAAACATACATTGTGGTTCTTGGTCAGTTCATCCTTTGTCTTTTGATTAAAGATTTGAGGCCATTGATATTTAAAGTTATTGTGGCATATGTGCTATTTTTTGTCAGTGTCATTGTGCTGGTGATTCTAGGTGGTGCGGTTTATGTTCTCAGTGGTATTGTGAATTGTATTGGTTATGGACCATATTTCTTTCCACAGTCTCTGTACTTTGTTAATCCTCCTCTTCAGTTTGAAATCTGAAATAATGCTTCTTGTGTTTTTCTTAAGGTTTGATTTTTATTTTTGGATATAAATTTTTAAGGCTGTTTATACTGTGGAAAGTTTTCCTTTCTCCTTCATTTGTGGTAGATATTTTTGCTTGATATAGTAGTTTACATTGGCCATCATTATCAATTAGGACTTGGCATACATTACTCTATCTTGCTCTCACAATTTCCATTAAGGCATACATAGATCTTATCTACATGGGAAGTAGAATAAGACAAAGTCTCCTGAGTATATTGTGAGCATGGGGACCTTGGGGGAGGGTTGAAGTCGAGGAGAGAGGCAGGGAGGTGAGCAGAGAAAAATGTAGAGTTCAATAAAAATCAATTAAAAAATCATCTCTTATTCTTTTAAATGTGGCATTTTTTTTCTCTTGGACCTTTTAATATACTTTCTTCATTATGTATATTTAATGTTTTAACTATAATATGCCATGGAAATTTTCATTTTTGGTCTTATCTATTTATTATTCTTCGTTTACATGTTTCTACATGGTGTGTCTTTCCTTACTTTGAGCAAATTTTCTTATATTATTTTGCTGAATACCTGGTCTATTGATTGAGAATTTTTTTCTTGTTCTGTACCTATAATTTTGAGTTTTTATTTTTTATGGTTTCAAAATGTCCTGTGTAAGTTTTTCCTGTGCATTTTAAAGGTTTTTATGTTGCTTGTATATTTGCCTAGATACACTTTTTTATCTTTGGTCCTTAATATACTTTTTTTGGCTTGGTTTATTCTATGTATAAGATTTTCCATTGAGTTTTCTGATTGGACTATTGGGTGTTTCATTTCCATTTGTATTTCAGGTTGGTTTCTCTTCAATGTTTTTATCCCTTGATTACAGTCCATTTCTACATCCTATATTGTCTTTGTCATTTTCATCAGACTCATATTTCTTGGGCATCATTCAAACATATACTCTCCATAAGATCTTTCCCCTTGATTTCATTGAGCTGTTAGTTTGGGTCTTCTTTAAACTCTGTGGAATCTTTGCAAATACTTTTAATTTTTCTTTAAATATGTATGTTCTCTAAATTATGTAACTAATTCTAATTTTCATTTATATGGGACTTGTACATTTTTAAGAAAAGATACTTGTTTGATTTTTCATATTGTTTATATACCTCAAAGAAATATTGGCATGTGAACTTCCTTTGTTAATTTTGAATTTGTTGTGGATGGAGAAGTTTTGGTGAAAAGATGTGAAAGATGGTTGAATCTAGATGTTGGAAGCGGCTTGGATAGAATAAATTCAGGTGGGCAGAGCAGACTGAGTTGGTATATAGGATATGCTTCTGTTACAGGCCTAGTTTGGGGGGATAAATGGGCCTGGTGGAAGAGTTTTGTGTGACAGAGAACAATCCTATGTTTGAGGAATCAGTAGAGCAGATCTTGGCTAAAGCCTAGAGATCCTTTGGAGTGCAGGAATGGGACACCAGTCTCAAGTGGGCACTGATTGTGAGACTCAGGCAAGAGCTTTCTAGCCGTGGAAAAGGCATGAATATAGAAATTATGGTTATTCAATGGGCTAGGCTAGATCTTGGAGGAGGATGTGGGAAGTTTCGGTACCAAGTGGAGTAGTTGGGTGCCATGCAGAAGCACTTTTTAAATATGATAATAAAAAGAAAACCCAAGATAAAGCTTGAAAGCCTCCTTCCCCCTTTACCCCCAAATCATCACCCAATACAAATATATGAATGAAGTTAGCTCAGCTGTCATGCAGTTTGGAGCAAGAAATAATATCCCACACCCATCATGATTTTTATCATGACAGGAAAAAATAGAATATAGCTTTTTTTATATTACCAGAATTCAAGTAAATTCAGTGCCAGCAGATATTCTGTTAGGAATGAAAAATAAATTCCCATTTTTTGTGAATCCTGACAGGTTTTTCTGTTTGATGGTTTATAGTTTGCTGTTAGGATTATTCCTCAACACTTTGAATGTTGATGATTTTAAGGTGGGATTTCTTGAGTGTGGATATTCTACCACTTGCTTTAAAAATTCTGTCCCATCATATTGCATGAATCAAGCATCAGCAGCTATTTCCATATGGGATCATCTCTGTAATAACTAACTTCACAACAGTGAATAAAGACCTTCCATGTCCCCAGAGTGCTGGTTATATTTATTTAAAAATATAACAGATTAATTGGGTTTCTCAAATCTTGGAATAACACTACTTGGCATTTTTCCAGCACTGCCCCTAAAAACCAGTAAATAAAATTCTGTCTGGAAGTGCAAAATATTGAATTTTGAATAAAAGAATTTCTGTTCATTGTGTGCAAAGCACAGAAAGAAAGGAGGGGTGGGCAAAAGCAGAAATTTCACCCACTGCTCAGACTGCTTCTTATTAGTATTAATTGCAAGCTCAGTGTTAAGTCAAGTATGTGGAGATGTGAGCCCATGAATAATAATGACATTGAAGCACAATAATTAATAGAACAGAATGCTCCCCAAAGAGAAGCCCCCACTGTGAAGGGAGAAAAGACCTTGCCTTCCATAAGAGTCTCATATGGACGTTTGAACTTTGATTTTTCAAGGTGGAGTGAGGTGAAATGAATTCCACTTCATTAGCAATGTGGAGAGAGACAAGAGCAGTGTCTGGAGAAGCAGTGCGATTTGCCAAATGTGCAGAACTCGCTAGTGGACACAAGGCAGCTTCACAGTCCTGATTCTGCTAACACAGGAAGCATTTTTGTTTGGTTTTGTTCGGCTTTGTTCTTAAACACAATGAAGTTATCCAGAACCATTCAAACACAAAATACAAAGGTTAGTCACCAGTTTAGGAGCTGGCAAACATGTGACCATGCTAACAACCTGAAGTTAACCTGAGTCCTAACCCTTACAGTATGCAGCTTCAGATCCCACTACACAGCATCAGCTACCACACTAAGCGGCTCTTATATAATGTGGAAAACAGTCTCATAATTGCTTCCATTCTCACCTACATAAAATGGATATTTTATTTTTCAATTTTTAATCACTTATTAAAATAGATTTTTTATAAATCTGTACAATTTTAGTGAAGTAAATATGATTTTAGGGTAAAGTATAAGACCAATAAGAGAAAAACAAACTGCTGTGGACAATAGAGTAGTTAACAAAATGAAGAAAAGTATGTACAGTTGAAATTCAAAAGACGAAAAATAAAAATGTTAGAAGCCTAGGGAGAGAAGGGTCTCTGTTAAGAGCATAAACTGTTTGCAATGGAACTGACTTGGTTCCCAGAATTAAAAAGGAGTAGCTTGTAGTCACCCTTCACCCTTGCTCTGGGGAGTCCCACACTCTCTTCTCTCCAATCCACCACAGGCACACAAACACATTCATGCACACGCACACACACATACACACACACACACACACACACACACACACACTAAATAAACGCATAAATAAATTTAAAATAATGTAAAAGAAATTTAAAACTTCCTTAAGCAATAGGCAATTTAATAATAACTACTGAAAGGAATTCAAGAAAAGAAGAAACATAATCCCCATTGTGTAGATTCTAAATGAAACAAAATGGTGGTTTCTAAATACAAAAGTAATTTCCTCAAACATTATGATATTTTGGCCCTGATACATTTAAATCTACATGATATATGTATTCTAGTTTCATTTCTGTTGTGATAAACATCGTTACCAAAAGGAACTCGTGGAAGAAGGGGTTGATTAGTGCATCCTTGAAGGAATTCAGAACAGAAACTCCACCAGGATGGAATCTTGGAGCTAAAATCATGAAGCAACAAAGTAGAGGCAGATGGGTGGGATTCAGGAGAGCCTGTTGGAGCCTCTATGCTCATGCTCTCACTCAATTCTCTTCCATATACCCAGAGCCTGACCAATACCTTCATCTCATCTGGGACAAAGGGCACATTGGAGCTATCACAGCAGTGGACAGCTAACAGATCATTAGACAAATAAAAAATGATAAACCCTTTTCTTTCAGCAGTTTTAGAAACCAGAGTTACCACTGTCATTGAGCAGGAAGATCACCAGGGCAATGGCATTGGCCAATAAACGTGAGTGGACATGAGTGAACATAATGAGATGTGTTCGGGCACATGCAGAAAATACACTTGACTGCACTGGTGCAGCAAAATGCCCTAGTTCTACCAACTAACAAATTCCCTTGAAGTTAAGACATCCCCACTGGACAGCTGGCCTTGAGTGAGGCCATCCATATAATGCATTGTGACAGAAATTACCATTATAAACAAATGAAATTTTACAAATTGGACATGGGGAATAGTCACAGAGCTGAAAAGGATGCGGCTAAGAAACCTTGTGATATGGAAGTGATTTTCAAAATGGAAAATTTTAAAGGATTTTAGACCTTTTGAAAACATGGATAAAAATGGTACGTTACATGTATATTTGCCATAATTTTTAATGTGTTTCTATTCCCAGAAGAAGCAATACTTTTAAAATAAATAATACTACTTGACATTTTGGAAGGCTATCTAAAACTTTTAATAAGTATTATTGCTTTAATTTTAATTATCATATATTTTTAATATATAAAGTCATACCATATTTTAGAGATAACTTTGCAGGCCCATAGATAAATGGTTTTGATGATTTATATTTGTGTTATAGATCAGGTCTCATTCACAGCGCACATCTGTCACTGCTACTTGATTCAACTTGGGGGCGAGAAAGAAATCTAAGCTTTTCTCACAACTGCAAAGTTCCTATCATATTTGGACTTTGCTAATTCATATCTAAGATTAATTAATAATGGGTTCAAACTGACAGAAAAAAAATACCTCTTCAAATGAAGAGACCTGAGCCAAAAGAGGCTAAATTTTTTATCCAGTATCTGAGATTTACTGTTGTTGTCCCACTATTTGTACACCATGTATTGTTTAATTTTGATTTGTTAACGTTAGATTGCAGTTTTGTTTGTTTGATTCACTGCTTTGTTAAACACCTACATGTTTTTTTAGATGGAACCATTTCTCCCAGGAGGAGAATAGAAGGGGCCTGCTATTCTCCACGCTCATTCTTTGCTCATTCAGTCTTGGGACACACAGTGCAAGATGGGGTGAGAACAAGTGTCTACCCACACCTCATTGTACATGTCCCATTATAATCCTGGCACAGAGCCAAACATTGTTCTCCAGTTGAAGTGGGTGGTAACCTTTGCCTTAGCTATGGATGTAAGAAGCAGTTTTGTGGACATTTTCCTGCAAATCATGGAGACCAGTTCCCATACCTTCATTTCCTGTTCTCTAAGAATTAATCAGCAATGGAGTATTTAGCCATTGGTTCCTCCTTTCTCTAAGTGTAAAGTCTCACAGTCTATTACTATTTTCTTCTCCAAGTAGCTCTTCCAAATCACCAGTATGTGACATGGGACTCAAGGTACCTCTTGCTAAGAAGGAAGCCTTTTAGTCTGAACAGATCAATTATACAATTGCCATTAAAATTTTTGTATTTTTCCTCCAGTTGTATATTTTGCAAAGTGTACTATGTGTT
>JAQHUG010000184.1:2599880-2612324 GCA_028555095.1 Dicrostonyx torquatus
GTGGTGAAATACAGAATAATAGAAATGAGTTAAATTAATATATAAGAGTTAGCCAATAGGAAGCTAGAGCTAGTGGGCCAAGCAGTGATTTAATTAATACAGTTTCTGTGTTGTTATTTCAGTTCTGGGAGGCTGGGACAAACAAGCAGCCTCCTTCAACATCATTGCCTTAGCTGATGTGAGAAGAAGACCCAAAATGAAAGTGGGTGGTCCCATCCTTGATTTTGCTCCTTGGACTAAGTAAGATTAGAGAAGGCTAGGAAAAGATTATGTATGTGTTTATTTATTCCTGTCTCCCTTTTCTGTGTCTAGGACCTGACTAGTTGCTCGTTGCCTTGACATCTCTAACAGGGATGGATTGTAAGTTAGAACTGTGAACTAAAAAGTCTCCCCTAAATTACATTTTGTTGGCATATTTCATAATAAAAATGTAAAGAAACCAGTATAAGGTATATCCAAAGGTCCTTTTTGAATTGTTGCTTATTTGTTGTAATATGTGACTCTCACATTCCACCTCTTACATCCGTGCAAAGGAAAATGATGCACATAACCTATAATAACTGGAAACACTGCAATAATGGTTGCATCAAGAAGTGTGTTGGCAGTTCCTAGCCACAGCCTTGACAGACATTTGGCATGATAATCTGCAAGTTTTACACCCACAGAAGCCAGGAAGAAAATAGACAGGGTAGTGAAGGAGTCCTTGATTCATGTGATTGCATGAGACAAAGCTGAGAACTGAGATCACAGGAAATGTAGCAAGTGATAGTTTATTAAATACAAGAAGTATCTAATTTAGTCAGAAACATTCTTTGGCTACAATTACATTCATCTGAAACTAATTTTTTTCAAAGTCGAATGTCTGTAGTGCTAAAATTATTTATATGGAAAAGAGAAGCTTCCCCCAAGTCTCCTAAAACTAGAAATACACATGGAGACTGTGCGTGCTCAGTAGAGAAGACTCCTGACACTAGAAACATGCATGGAGGGCAGAGGCTGTGTGTGCTCAGTAGAGGACAATCACAGACGTTCTTTTCCTAGAGGTCTCCCATAATCACCCACTGCTAAGTCATTTTGGAATAACATGTCAGATGGAAAGTACTGGGAAAAGTGTGTTCTCTCTTCCCAGGATGCTCTTTTGCATTGTGATGTCCTAAAGAGAGTTAGAGACTCGGCCCTGTATTCCATTCATCTCAATGTTTAAGAGAACTCTTCTCTAATGAAACGCTAAAAATATATGGGAACTTTATTAAGTGGGGACCAATGGAGATTCTGATGTATGATGTATGATGAAAACTAAGGCTGAATAAAGCTCTCAGAACATAGCTTTGGATAACAGCATGACTGTTGCCTGGAATTATCAGCCTTCTTTTTCTAAAAATGATAACAAATACTTTCAAAGCAGAAGTCAAACATAGTTTCATCATAACAACTTTTCCATATTCTCTTTAAAATTGAGAAAGGTTTGAATGTATGATGAGAATTTTATGGGCTTCAGCATTCATGTTGCTTCTGCTTGCAGTTACTTGGCATAGGTTCTCTAGAAACATTCTTACAAAACCATTCTTCATGGCAGGAAAGCCAACAGCACAGTGACTCATTTTTCGTTGAGTCAAAGTGTATTAGGTAATTCCTCCTAAAAAATACTTTCAACTTTAATAAAAATAGCCCAGCTATACAGCCACCTATTTCTGTTTCTGTATTTTACATATATTTGGTATACATATATTTCATAATTGTTCATCTGTATCATCTATGTGTCTGTCTATCTATCTATCATCTATTCTCCATTTATCACCTATTTGTTTATTTATTCATCTCATCTGTTTTTTTGCATGAGCTTATATTAATATTAATATGTATGTTAAATATAATATGAAGTATAGTTACATTTGATTTTAAAACATACACAAACTTTTTGTTTGTTTCCTCAATACTTTTGTTTAGAGTTCTCTGTGTTGATGCAAATCAATCTACATGATTTAAAAGAATACCAAGATCCTATTGATTACTGTACTACAGACTGAAACACCTTGAGGTTCCTGTATTTTAGAAAAGTGTAATGGACACATTAGTATGGATCCCCTTTATGAAATGATCAAATAACATTTTCTTAGGTAAAAGATTAAAAGTACTGTAAAGTGTGAGCTTTGCTGAGTTTCCTGCATTATATCTCCTACTGTACTAAATGGTGGTAGTAAGTTACACTGCCTTCTGGAATTTACAAAATTCATTTTTCTTATATGTTTACTTAAACATGATTATCAAAATACTTAATTTTGGCCATCTGGTAGACATAACCTTGTAATTTTTATTTGAATTCTCTAATTATTGTTGAAGAAGATTGTATATTTTCTTCTTTGAATACAGAATTGCTTTAACAGATCCTTCGCTTCCAAATAAAATATGTCTTAAAAATTTGTGAATATTTTAATAAATTCTGAATCCCAGTCACCTGTCAGTTCATTAGAATAATGTTGCAGGGACTTTTAAACTTTTATGTAAGCAACAAAAATCCTCAATTCATTTGTGATTTAAATATTTTTAAGTTTTTATTATAACATCACCACTGTTACTTATAAGGTCCTCTCATAAGTGGTACAGTGATAGACTGTTCAGCTTCAGGTGTGTCTACTTAAACCACCTTTAACAACATTAAGAGAAGATGATATTTTGATACTTGCTCTTTGATTGCCTTTGATATCTTCAATTTTTTTGCAGTGTTTCCTTTGACCCCAAATGTCTTCATTTCAGTGATATTTATACTTATTCCTATCCAATTTTATTCTACTCTCTAATGTGACATATGGTTTTCGTGATCAGTTTTATACCAAGTATTTTTTGTTGGAGTCCACATTATTATTCTTAGCTTAGCAGTTCAATCATCTTCACTGTTGATGCTATTATTTATGTAAATTTTTAAGTGTCTTATTAGGTTCCATTGGAAAAGATATTGTGGTGTTTAGATGGAAATTGTGTTATGCTTAGTAATTCATTTACAGAAGACTTCATTTACACTAAGACTTCCATCAATGAGCTTGATGTGGATTTCCAGTGTTTTGGAATTGTGTTTATTTTATTCATTGGCTCAAATTATTCTTGTAACTGTGTTTTTTGTGTTTATTTGTAGTTCCTTAAACAATGCTGTTATTTTTCATATTGAAAAATGTTTATATTTAGAAAGTTTACTAATTTTTTATTATCTTTTTACTTTGTATTTTCAGATTTTAATTGTTTAAAGGTTCCATGAATTCACCAGGTGAATTTTCATCATTTTTCCCTCTCATTTGCTTCTCTCATCCTCCCTCCTGCTAAAACAAATCTTTCATATTATGATTTTAAATTAACATATAATTTCATCATTTTCCCCCTTTATTCCTTTCTTCCAATGCCTCCTTTGCACACTACTGTCAAACATTTTTCATGCTCATTATTTTAATTTCAATAATTTTGGTGAAGTATTTTATTTTTTGTAGTATATTTCTTACATATTCCTTTACACATATTCTATGTCAAATCTTGTATGTTCTTTACAATATAAATAAGTTGACAATATAAGTAAGTTATCCAGTAATTTTCCTCAAATTATATGTACTCATGCACACTCAAGCACACACACATACACATATCATGTGTGCACACATATATGCATATATGCACACAACTAAACATTTACACGTGCACCAGACTCTCACATAACACAAGCACCCAAATATGCACATACACACGCACTCACACATGCACACCCACACACAGATGCACACACACACTCACGCACACATGCACACAAGCAAACACACATTTTTAAATTGTACTCACATCTCCCTGCCCTGCACTGGCCATTCTTTTAGGAGAGTGAATGGAAATAGTCTACAAAGTCTGAAGTTTTTGTTTTTGTTTTTCTTTTTTTGGCAAGAATTTTTTTGTGTGTGCTATTGTCACCTTTATTTTGATGATTGTAGAAATTGATGCTTCAAACCCTAAAATCTCTCTTACATTGTCCATATTTGCCATTTCTTTTGTTATGATTTTTCTTGAGCACTTTGTGAAGATCCTAGTGTACACTTGTGAGGCATATATTTTGGAATATGTGTTAATTTTCTTTACTCTGACAATTTGCTTCCCTTTTCATACAGTGTATGCTGGGTGACTTTGGAAATGTCCACTAAGTTTCCTTTGTCTAGACTTTAATAATGTAGATCTGTCTTTTTAAATTTCTTCTTGTTTTATTGTGGTTTACACTTACTCATATAAATAGTATGAAGAACAGTTTTTTTTTTAATTTTACTGTAGGCTGCAGGTCTGCATTTAATTTAGAAACCTCAGGACTTAGTCCTTAATTAGTTCCTCCTCCTGCAAATGGCTGAAAACCCAAACCTGTGTGGTCACTGTTCCAGACATCCCCATTACTTTTACTTTGGAAGCATTTCTTCTGTTCAGAAACCAGGATGTATTAGATCGTTTAGGTGCTGTTTGCTCTCACATCACTCATCACCCTTTTTGGGGTATACTGTCAGCACCATCTTACACACCACTGCCAAGGAAACAGCCCACTGCGAAGTTCCTTCTCACTCCACTAGCCCACAGCCTCCTAATTCCATTTCCTTCTGTAAGCAGGATTATTCCCTGGTGGTCAGTCACTGAGTCACAGGGAACAACAACAAAAACAAAACAAACAACAACAACAGAATAAAAGCTGCAGAAAAACAAAACAAAACAAAACACTGAAGAGTGTTTTATCCCATGATGCTTTACATTTTAAGGTTTTTAAAAACATATTTCATTTGTCACAAAGGTAAGAACAATGCTATCTTCCTTTTTATGTGTAGAATGCAGAAAGATGAACACTTCTCCCCCAAAGTTTGGAAGACTTGTCTATTTATCAATGATATTAATCATCCCTACATGTTGCTCTCCCACAGAGTGGTTCAGGACACTTGTGATGCATGAAGAGAATGTCAGGTTCTGGCTTTCTGGAAACATGTAAAATATCAATGGGAAAAGAACAGGGAACCAACAGCATATAGACACAAAAGTCTGACTCTGTATATGTGTGTATGTGAGTGTGTGTGTGTGTGTGTGTATTATTGATTTTTATTGAGCTCTACATTTCTCTCTGCTCCTCTCCCTGCATCTGCCCTTATCCTTCAACCCTCCCCCAAGGTACCCATGCTCACAATTTACTCCGGACATTGTCTTTCTCTACTTCCCATGTAGATTAGATCTATGTAAGTCTCACTTAGTGCCCTCATTGTTGTCTAAGTTCTCTGGGATTGTTGTTTGTAGGCTGGTTTTCTTTGCTTTATATTTAAAAACCACATATGAGTGAGTACATGTGATTATTGTCTTTCTGTGTCTGGGTTACCTCACTCAAAATAATGTTTTCTAGCTCCAAGAAAAAGAAATCAAACATACCAAAGAAACTATTCAAGACCTGAATACTAAAATACAGACAATAAAGAAAACACAAGCTGAGGGAATTATAGAAACAGAAATCATGAGAAGATGATCAGGAACCACAAACGCAAGCATGAACAGCAGAATACAGTAGTTGGAAAAGAGAATCTCAAGCACTGAAGATACAATAGAGGAAATAGACTCATCAATTAAAGAAAATATTAAATCTAAGAAAAGCTTAACCCAAAATATCCATGTGTGTGTGTTTTGAATTTAGAGTTTGGTTAAAGATTAATATTTTAATATTGATTTATTGATTTAACTAAAGTAATTTTTATGTTCAGTCATTTGATAGATACCAAAGAATATTTACTCTAATAGAAAAATAGGGGGACAGATAAGTATTTACTTTAATCATTAAAATACAAATTTTTCTAGTAATTAATAGTACATGATTTGTATTTTGAAAGCTAAAAGTAGTCTTATAAGTGTCATGCTCTTGGCTTTTTAGGTTTCCACTTCATGCTCTCATGTGAATATTCTTGTACTCAGGGAAGGCAGCGAGAAATTCTTTGTTAAAAGTACATTTCTTTCCATACTGGGCTGAACACTAAGGAATCAAACTTGCATTTCTCTTTTCAGACACTGAAGACCCATCAACAGTGGTTAAAATGTAGAGATAGTTTATATAATCATTTTATTACCTAAGTTTCTAGCTAAAATGTCATAACATTTTGATGAAAAGAAATCCAGTGGGGTTTAAAAGGATTTTCATGAGGAGATAAAATTGAATGATAATTCTCCTGTGTCAAGTGATCACTAAATTGATAATACCCCATCACTACATGTTGTACTTAAGATGAAAACACCAATAATATTTCAGAGAAAAGCTAAAGTCTTTAGAATGCTAAACTATTTAAACTACTACAAATTTTTAACTATATTTTAAGGATAGAATATATAAATGTTTAAGAATTTCTGTGGAAATATGTATATTTAATTTGAGATTATGGGTTTTATCTATTGTATTTCTGAATGTTCAACTTCATGAATAAAAATCATTTTAACATGTCTGAGAGTTAGAACTAAATGCAAATAATTCCTAGCAGGAGATTAGGGTCACCCAGGGATGAGGCCCCTTATTGTGCGTCTAATGAAGAGTGGTCAGTCTTGAAACCATTTACACACAAACAACAAAAATGCACTCTACAGGCTGTGTGTGTGTGTGTATGTATAACAGCAATTTTCAAATAAAAAGAGGCTGTCGACTTAAGAATGGAAGATGTAGAAGGGGTAGGAAGGAAGGTATATTGGAGGGATCATGGGGAGAAGTGAAAAGGGGGATGTGATATAATTCCATTTCAATCATTTCAATTAAAAATAATTTTAAGTTAAGGAAAGAAGAAATCAAACAAGAGTGTCATTGAGGACAGAACATGGACAAGAGTTCTCAAATTTTATGCCAAGGACATCACAGCTCCATATCCTGTCTCCAGCATCACAGGAGAGTAAAAACATACACTTGGTAGACTAAAGTTCAGGAATGTGGTTAAAGCTTGTTATGTTCCAGCCATAAGCAATAGTTCTGGGGAAGTAATCAAGTATGGGTCTCCACAACTGCACCATCACTCACAAAATAATGAGTCACCCAGGGATGTGGGCCAGATTTACAATATAAATACTGGCAAAAACCAAAATCAGAATAGTGCTTTGTTGTTTTTTGTTTGCTTGTTGTAAAGGAACCTTTGCAAGACATTTATCTGAGCAGGATTTCACTTAGTCCTTCAATAGATGCTAAAATTTGGTCGCGACGCCTACAAGACCAGCAGGAAGATAGTGTGAAGATGTCTTTCCTCAGCCTTGTGCCAAACCTCAGACTTATTGAAAAGCAAAAAATATACAAACACTATCAGAGACTCTCTCACACCCAGCCAGGGTGAAAATGTAATTAGTAAAAAATGCTAGGCACAAACGTTGTGGGCCAGTACTATTCAATCAGAAAATGCTGATTGAGCATATATAAGCACAATCAAAGCCTTTATTTAAATAGGGGTTACAGTCTTAATAAAACACAAAGGGAAGTAGGGGCATAGGCCTCCTCGACAGGTAATGAAAGAAAAAATTAAACTCATCCAATTACATCTGGGGAAAAATCCATTCCCTATAACAGAGAGAGGACTGCCCCAGGAAAACTCAGAAGCAACCTAATAATGAAGGCACAATGTCCTTTCAACAGATTCTAAATGAGCTCTAATTTTCTTATATCCACCATTCCCAAACTATATAAATTTCAACTAAGCAGAAAAAAGTGACATGCTAGCACAATTGTTATTCCAAACAGGCCCAGCTGCTTGCTCACCTTAATTAGACCTAGTCCCGAAAGGGAGCCAATCTTTCCTTATTTTCTTCGGTGAGTTAACCCGATTTTCCTCAACTTTTCTTTCCTGATGGATTTTGCAGTAACCTTTCTACAACTGTCGTTTTAGATCCTCTCCTAGGAATCACAATCAAACTGGGTATTTAGTCAAAGAGGGGTTGAAGTCGAGTGACAAACCGAGAAAAAGAGGGTGCTAATGGAAAACCGGTGACTTTATTCACCTTTCTTTGGATTCCCGTCTGTCTTGTGTGTTTGAGTGTGTGTGTGTGTGGTGCAGTGCACACGTGTGTATATGTGTGCATGCACATATGTATGTTAATATTTAAAATTAAGGAGTGACAGATTCTGGAAAAGAATTATATATTATCTCCTTTTGTCTCTTATTCCAGTATTTTATAGGTTTTTAATTGTTTTAAAAGCTTAAAAAAATTGAAAAGCTACATTTTTATAGGGGGCACAGATTGTTTTATAGACTGCAAATATGCTTAACCCCTCCAAACAGCTGTAGATAGTCAAAGTGCTTTCATCATGTCCTGATTTACTGGATATTAAAGTCTTTGGAAGCTTACCATATCTTCTAAGACTGCCTCTATCTCTAACCCTGTCACTACAAACTAGTTGTCCTCCTGAAATGTTTATAAATGAACTCCTACTTCTGCCCATAGAAAAGCCTGCCATTTCATAAGGTGGGAGCAACTGCAGTATCCTCCGAGGAAGGCAGAATTAAAGGTCTCTCACTGTGAATTAACATGGAAACTACTCGAACTGGAAAAAGGGTGGAGCTGGCAAGTCATTTGATGCCATAGCTATGTATGAGCATAACCTCCACTCCACGCAAGTAGGACAAAGTGAAATGTCAAATTAAATTCAGGTCCATAACAAAGTAGAAAGCTGACAGCATGCTGTCAGGTGTGAGGTAAGTGTGAAAGAAGCAGGGATGGAGACGAGTTCAGAGACAGACTACAGAATTCTTCTCAGAGAAGGAAAACTTTAATCAAACATTAAAGCTGACGAATTCCTTAAAAAACATTTGGAAAAGCAGATAGGCAAAGCCCTGTAAAGAAATCTGATGGAAACTTACAAGCACATATAAGCTGCTGCGTTCCAGACACTGAGGAAACTTCAAGATAATCCTGACCACACACTCTGCACTGATCTCTCAGCTGAAAGCTCACAGTGCTTACTGGCAACCTGATTTATATTCCTATATTGCCATCAAATCCAGAATCTTTATTCAACATTTCATTCATATGGATCATTTCTTTTCAAACAGCAGTAAACTCCCAAGGAAAAGAGCATCTTATGATATTCTTTATGTCCCAACAAATGCCTTATGCTTTCCTGATTGACCCCAATGTGTTAGGTAAGAAGAAATATAAATATCAGCCACATTGATTAGACGATATACAAAAAGAGATGCAGGAAAGGAAGGCGGAGAAAATTCAGAGAAGGAGTGAGTGAAATGGATTGGATCAGCTATACAAGTACGTGGCAAGTCATCAGAATGAGGAACTCAGAAGCAAAGATGAGATTCTCTCTCTGGAAAGGGCAGGATATATGATAGCCTGAACCATTAACTATATTACCATAATACCATTAGGGCATTTGAAAAATAAAACTTATTTCAAAGCATCTGACAAATAATCTTAAAACAGTTATGCACTAACTAGAAAAGGTAAACGTTAAAAATGTGTCAATAACAATTCCCTCCTCTAACCCACTGCCTTAACAGTGCCTGCCTAACTTGGATCCTCTTAGCAATACCTGAGGGGTGCTTTCATTCAGACAAAAGAAAAAACAAGCCCAACCCAGATGTCTCCCAGGAAGTTGTTTTTAGAAAAGCAGTCACTCTGACCATATATTTCTCTTCTAGTCCATTAACAAAGTCTCTCAGAACCATCCCAGCATTCTTCCTCACCAGCCCTCTTCCTTCCTTTCCCCTCGCTTTGTGTTTCTACTCATGTGCAGGAGTCACAGGCAGCAGTGCCACCGCTACAGCAACAGAAGTGGGCTCTCGGGAAGTGTGACTGTTCCCAGAGCTGAGCTGCCAGACAGACATTTGCTCAAATTAGCTTTAAAAAGAAAAAGAAAAAAAAGTTGTCACATCTGTGTATGTGGGATGTCTTTGGAGTGTAGAGAGAAAGAAAACACAGAAGTGTATTCTTTCAAAAATCTGCTTGTAAAATGCTTACAGCTCACTATGGTAGTTTTGAGGTGTGTGTGTGTGTGTGTGTGTGTGTGTGTGTGTGTGTGTGTGTGTACGATGTGAGAGATGATTTGTGTGAAATGGGTTAATGCACTGAATGCACAGGGTGAGACAGGTAGGCAGAGAGACAGAGGTTGGTAAGACCTGAGGATTTATGAAAAGCAGAAATATACTGTCAGCTGACAAGTCCAAATAGCAAGCTACTCTTCACACCCCAAAAAAGGCTTGGGAAAGCAGAGGCCCGTCTGTGAGTATGCTCTCAGTAAATAAGGAGGTAGGAAGAACAGCTGTGACACTCACACATAACGTGGCATCCTAGCTGGAGCTTTCTGGTGAGCACTAGGCACAGTTACCTCCACATTTTCAGGATCATCAGAGACATAAAACAAAACAAAGCAAAACCAAACACTCAAACAAACAAAATACAACGTACAGTGAATTCACTGCTTATGACACAGGATCACAAATCCCCGATGGCTCACTGATGAAGTGTCCCCGCTTTTCATTGCTTACACTAAAATACCAACAAAAATAGAAATAGTTGATCCTGTAGTAGATGAAATAATCAAAGGTCTGAAGTATAAAGGAAGAAGTCAGAGAAAATTAACACACACATATACAATAAGATGATACAATGAGACCATCAGTAACTTAGGATGAATTGTCAAATCCAGGTGGATAAAAACATATTCACTCTCCAGAGAGATTTCAGATAGTGCCATCCTCCCATATACATGTTAACAACTAAACAACAAAATAGTCAAAAGGAAATATTAATCCCAGGAGGTTTTCCATTTTCCAATCTTGAATTATTTAAAAAACAGGTGTACATAATATCCACAAGACGAATTTTTTCTGGTCATTATATGAGCAACCTTTAGACTCAAGATCCTGAAACAAATGCTTTGGGGATTACATAACATACAGATTAGAGCTATTGTTTTCAAAAATTTGAGATTCTGTACTTACCAAAAAAAAAAAAAAAAATCTCCCCTCCCCTTCCGTTCTACTATCTTTCTTTTCTCCTTCTACATTTCCTCTTCTATCTCCATTCTGGGCTGGAATGGTAATAATGGTTTTATAAAAAGCCTGGTAGGGTAAATTAGCAATGATTCTCACCCTAAACCCTACATTCTACTACTGATAACATAGCCAAATGACGGTCTTCACCATAGAAGAGATGGGTACAACAATTTTGAAAAGACTAACCTACGCTCTTATCACTTCCTTGAGGAAGCTTTCAGTTAATGCCAGACTCCACACTCACTTTCATAGGGTTTGCTTCTGTTCTTCATCATTCTAGCTGTAATTAAATAATCAATAAGCTAATTGAACAACTACCTGCCCAGAAAGAATGTAAACTCATTGAAGGAACAGACTTAGGCTTCATTGCTTCCCTCTTCTTACTTCAGTTGAGTGACTAATTGAAAAAATAAAATCTAGGAAAGACATATATATATATATATATTATACATACATATATATATATATGTAGTTATTTTACATTGTGGATATACTGGGGCCCATGACTTTAGATTATTCCTTTATATGTTTTGTACTTGCATTGCAGATTCTGAATTGGTATGTACATATTTTCTTTCTGGCCATAAAATCCTGCATGGATCCCCATTTTCCTATCTTAATAGCTCACAGAGATACTTATTTTCTTTTCATAAACGCCCATATAGATGCATATTTTCCAGTCATAAAAGTCCACATAACTACTCATTTTTCAATTAGATATTCTGGGCAACAATGAAATTTTCAGGAAGATAAGAACTCCATCAGAAAGACAGAAATGAGGAGAAGGAAACTGGGGAGATAACCAAAGTGCCTGACTCTCCTGTGCTCCATTATGCTGCGAGAGGAGCAGGTGTTAGCTTTCCTACTCAGGACAAGATTGAGAAGCAAAACATTCAAGATACTCCAGAAAGCAGAGAAGTCTGCATGGTCTCTGAGTGTTCTTCCACTCTGTTCTTGTTTGCTTTCTCTTTCTGTGTTAAAACATTGACCAAGAGAAAGTCTCAGGAGGAGAGAATTTACCTAACTGACATCTGCAAGTCACATCCATGAGACAGGGAAGCCTGTTCATGATATGAACAAATGTTCAAGATATGAACAAATACAGAACAGTTGGCTCTCTACTCATTTGACTCCATAATTTCTCAGCTTACCTGCTTACATTACCCAGCTCAAACTGCTCACCCCTCAGCGCGCATCAGTCATTAGTCAAGGAAATACCACAGACTTACTTAAAGGCTTATCTGATTAAACATTTTCTCAAATGATGCTTTCTCTTTGCAGTTATGTGTAGCTTTGCTTCACTGTACTAGTGAAATTTTCATTTTCTGTTGTCATTTTTAATTTATATTTCTCTTTTCATGTATTTTCAGTCATAATGAAGTATTCATGTTTTTCTTTGCTTGATTTTGCTTGTATTTTTATTTTTCCACATGAGATGTAT
>JAQHUG010000184.1:2619114-2638771 GCA_028555095.1 Dicrostonyx torquatus
GAGAGAGAGAGAGAGAGAGAGAGAGAGAGAGAGAGAGAGAGAACAGAGAGACTATTCATGACCGTTTGCCTTTGGAAGAAAGAGAGTTGGCATTTTGACTTATATAAATTCCCAAACTTCAGTATTAGGTACAGCAGATGATGAGGCAACAATACATTCAACATACCCATATGAAACACATTAGAAATCCATAAACCCAAGCGAGTGTCAATTTTCTTTAAATTATTGCCTTTCAGCGTCCTAGGCATTGGTTGTGTTTAGTAGAACAGAATAACCTAAGATGTTTTTTCCCTGTGACTAGATGCAACTTTTATTTTGTGCAGAGTTCTCACATATCAAGAAAATTGTGTTAGCTATAGGGGGAAATTTCTGAGAATCAAAAAGAAATTCATGTTTTATAATTATTACTGGAGAATGGGAGGAAGCAGGATGCAGTTGCAAAGAGCTGGCTTGTCTGAGAGTTTACAAGAGCAGAAACTTAACCCCAGTGCACCAATAAACTGGGTACATGATTGACCTGGAGCCAATTCCTTTACTCTTAGAGATCCCAAGGTTTATTTTTCATGAAAATTTGGGAGTAAATTAGTTACTGCCTAGGAATTCTGTGTTTTAATTCCTTATGATGGAAAAGGGGTAACTGGGAAGAACAAAAGGCAAGGAAAACTCCCCTGGGGAAAGTTATCATGACTGTTTGTTTTTTTCTGCTTTCCTCATCTAAACATGATTTCTCACCAACTTAACATTCTAGATGATCATTTTCATTATTTATGATATTTTGCTGTGATTTTTTTCTACCACATTGTAAAATATACATGTTTGGGGAACTGCTGTTTAACTTTAGTTCATCATTTACAGTTTGATTCATTACCAATTCAGCACATACTGATGCAACTAATTAAACAAAAGTAAACTCATATGAAGTTTCATTATTATTATAATTGATTTGTAATGGAGTAATGCCACCTTATATGTTACTTTGTTGACAAATTAAGTTAAATATTTCATATTTTTAATGCATTCCTTGCAGATAATTTCTCACTTGCAGGAAAAAATTTATTTGACTGTAATTTTTTGTGGCCTTCTACATGGAGAAATATTTTAAATTAATGCATTTAGGACTTGCTTTGTTTCTGTTGTGACTAAATGTTTAATTGAAAAAGAATAATTTATAATGTCTAATTGCCTTTTCCAAGATCAATTATACCAAATTAATACTGGGCACAGACAAGAAATAACATTGCAGTCCTGCCAGACTGGGTCACTTGATTCAAATAGTGCCTAGAAGCACATCTGGGTGGAGAGGAAGGTTATACTAATAAGCAAGGGAGTGTGCTAATGTGTAAGGAAGAGGAGGAGTGTACTAATAAGGAGGGAATGAGTATGTAAATATGTAAGGCAGGAGAGGACACTTCTAGTAAACTAGAAAGGAGAGATCAACCAACTGGCACGGGAGAAATGCATACAAATACTCAAGGAATGGAGACAGGATCCATTTGCATGATTTCTGTCAGCCACAGGGTCAGCATCACCGGTAACAAATGAATGAATCAAGTCATAGAAACATTGGTTCCCAATGAGTGTAGGTAGGAGAGATGAAAGCAGTAAGTTTACAGACCCAGAATAAGCTTTATTTTTCCAACTCCAGTCATGAATATTCAAGTGCTAGGTTACGTGGGTATCTGTAGAAAGCACATAAAGGCCCACTGTGTGTCATGGACATAGTGAGCCTAAAGTCAGTGGCCGGGAATTCATTCAGTGAATACACCTTCTCTGAGACTGAATTGAAAACTGGATTTAACTTATAGTTTGCATGTTTTTCAGATTAGGAAATGAAGAGATAAGTTCTCAATAAACACATCAGGAATAATTTATGAACTTAAATTTTTATATCTTTTCAATTATTCAAGAAATAAACAGAAGATCATAGGTTTTTTTTCACATTAGAAGACATATATAATGTGGCAACGGTGAGTTTCAGTTACTTTTGACAGAAGGATATCTAAAAGCATCAGGTGGATATTTTCCATTTGATATCCAGGTCAGGAAGGTAGAACATTCTGAAGGAGACTAAGGGAAGTTTTTATCTACAAAGAATGAGTAACTGTTTTAGAGGAACAGTTCAAGAACTGGCCTGCTTTTAGCTCACTGGTCTAGGTGATGACAATGTATAAAGAAAATCACCTTGGTTCATTGGATTAATGTTTCAGTGTTACTTAGCCATAACATAAGTCTTAGATAGCGATATCTCAGACACTGACACGTTTATTACACAAACATGAGGATTTGGGGATATTTAAGATTTAATATTTTGGAGTCAGTGTTATTTGAACTATGACTACTAAGGCTGTAAAATATCTTCATTTACTTCTGCTATTTTTTGTGATTAGTTGAGTAATCATGACAGGGATTATGGGATTATTGCTACTGTTTATTTGCTTTTTTCTTGTAGTTTTGTTTAATTAACTATATTATATTTTTATCTATATTGACTAATTGACTGGGATTTTATGGGTCTAATAATTAGTCATATATGAAATAATGCCTGAACATCTCACTGAAAAATTGTAAATTCATTCATTTCTCAGTCACAGACCCAAATAATCACACAAAAAATATATTAATCACAACATTGTTTGGCCTATTAGCTCAGGCTTCCTATTAACTAACTCTTACATCTTAAATTAACCCATTTCTTTATTTTATATTTTAACATAAGGCTTGGGGTTTGTTACATCTTGCTTCTCGGGCAGCTACATGACATCTCCCAGACTCTGCCTTTTTTTTCTCCTCTATCTCTGCTTGAAATTCCTGCCTTGCTATATTCTGCCCCACTATAACCATAAGCAGTTTTGCTATTAGCCAATGGCAATAAAACATATTCACAGCATACGGTTGTGGGATCCCACATCATCCCCTCTTTTCTGTCTAGATAAAAATAAAGGTTTTAGCTTTAATATCATACAATTCATATAACAAAACAGGTATCAAACAAGAATTACAGTTACAATATTTGTGAATCTGAAGTTTCGTATTTAATTTATCTTTTCATAACTAAAACTGAAATATAACTGTCTTCAACCCTATCAAAGACCTCAGAAAAATATATTACCTGAGTAAACAGGAAGTACATTATAAGCAACTTCCAAAACTCTAGAACTGACAGAGATATCTAATTGCCTGAACAGTCACCCAAAGTTCTTCTGTACCATTGTGACAGCCTACATGGGCCTATTATGCAGTAAACTTTTCCAGAGTTGGAAGCAGAGAATTTGAAAGACTGTTTTACCTAAATTGGCAGTCTTTTGGTCACTTTTTTCTGTGTCCTGCAGAATATCTGGAAGACTCTTTCATGAAGCAAAACCCTTAAAGTACTGTCTCACCTTCTTTAGGCAAGTTTGAGATTAATTTTTCTGTGGTTCCTGCATGCCCAATTTATACAGCACACCATTAAGCAGTCCAGGCAAAAGCAGTTTCTTGCCCAAATGGCTAACAAAATTCATAAGGAGCCTCTTCAATGCCCATCATTCTCTTGAACTAGATTGGTGCTGCCAGAAGCAGACAAGTTTGACTCTCAATAAAAGATAAATTTCTTAAAACATTTTAAATGCCATTTCCTGTAGGTCTTATAATCTTTGAAGGTTATCAATCTAAGTAAAATATATCTTAGCATATCTAGAAAACCTAACTAATGTAATTAAGTTTGATTATTACAGATGACTATCTATTAATGTGTATTTTAACTATACATTGCATTTTAAATGAACTGCATAAAGATAATGCCTTAAACAAGACCAGAAATACATATACACAGTGTAACAAAATTGACCATAATTTCTATCAATAGACCAAGATTCATAACAGTGCAAAGTATTCATCTCTGTATTATACCTCCTTATTTTTTTTGATATTGACTTTGACCATTAGTTATTTCTAACCAACTTTTTTAAAATGAAACTTTCATGAACAATCATTTTGGGAATTTTGGCATAATTTTCTCCAAACTGCTTCCTACTGTTTGTTGGTTGAAGTAATTTTAGGGTACATGAAGACCTTTGGGTGGGTCTTGTTCCATCAAACCACATTACCCTGGAAGGAATCCACAAGTTCTTGTCCCCTATGGAAACAAAAGCAGACCCTCTTTTCCAAAGTAACATATCCTTAGTCTCAAATTTTGAAGTCAAGATACCTTTATATTGGTTTAGCTTAGCAGTCCCCAAAATCAAATGAATCTCTGTCATAAAGAAATTTAAAGAAAACACAATAATATACATAACCCAAACTCTTTTTATATTTTCCATCTTTACATGGCTTTTTTCTGTATTATTTTTTAATATTTAATTATCTTTATTCCTTCTATATATGACTTTGTGTACTCTTTCTTCTTTCTTATAAGCCCGTGTACATTTATCCAACACTATAACCCATTTAGAAATCTTTTACACTTGAATCTGTCTTTATGGCATATCTATAATCATTTTCTGACCAAGAGTGGGCATGGCTAGGACAAACTCTGCAGTCATGCCTGTTTGCTCCATCCAGTTTAATATGGCAGAATCATTACTGCCTCTGCAAGCTATGCTCAATGCCCCAGCTCCAGGAATGCCGGGGGGGTGTTATATTACCATTAAGCAATTTGTAATAAGCTAGCTGCAGCTGACACCATTTAAGCTCTTTGTAACAAAAGTAGCACAAACCAGGAAGCTAGCTCTTAAAAGAGCCATGCATGTTTTTCTGTTAATGCTGAGTCAGGATACCTTCTCTTAAAGGAATTGTACCTCTGCTTGCCTCTAGCAAACAAAGTCCACCAGAGAAACTGCTGCTACTAAAAACCTGTGCTTAATCGACTCTTTTGTGTCTAGAATTCTTTCCCAAGCCCTCTAGGGTTTTATGTAGATATAGTTGGCCCACATTGGTGCCATTATGTAAATGAAGAAAGATGCCCTATAGCTTCCCAAGAAGCAAAAGTAACAAAACACAAGCCTTGTGTTTTGTTAGGCCTGACTCTGCCTTCTTTTCTTTGTAGCATCTAACCTACATCATTGTCTGTAATACTTTGCTTTTCCTAAACCTTTTCTCTAAAATAATCACACAAAGAGGGCAGGTTCAATGAAGGGCAACAAATGTTCCTTAACTTTGTAATTTTAAGGAGACGTGTTCTGGTTGGAGATGAGTTATCTCTCTGCTTCAAATTCTCGCCTTCTTCTATTTTGCCCTGGCATAAGCAAAATAGCTTCTTTATTAACCAAGACATATTCACAGCATACAGAGGGGAATCTCACATCAAAACATATTTCATTGTAGAAGATGTAAAGGCCATATTCAACTCATATTATGCCAAATAAATATAAAACTTGAATATCTGTTCTGTAGGAGCAATGATTTGGGGACCATCTGTACATGTTTGTCATACTTATGATATTTTGAGATAGTTTCTGTATAAGGATTCTCAGGAATCACAGAACTTACAGAATGAGTTCTATTTATTCTTTCTCTTTCTCTCTCTCTCCATACATATATATGTGTGTATATGTATATGTACACATTTATATATATATATGTATATAATATATATTATATATCACATAAATATATAGGATTTTATTGGAATGACTTACAACTTGTAGGTCAACAAACACTAGCTGTGGAAAGAAGTCCAGCAGTCCAGTAGTTATTCAGTCTCACAAGGCTGGGGGCTCAGCTAGTCTTCTGTGTATATGCTGGAATCTGGAAGAATTAGATTTCAAAGCCAGTGAAGAAAATTGATTTGCTGACAAAGCACAGGCAAACACTCCAAGAAGGAACACACTCCCTTTTTCATTGTTCTTCCAAGAGAAGACATTACCCAGATTAAAAGTGTGTCTTCCAAGATCAAGGTCTGGATGAAAGACACGTGTCATTCAGTCTCATGATATAAACCAAAGGCAAGTTGTCTTCTTGCCTCAAGACCAGGATCACAAGTGTACCCTCCATTGCTGGATTATAGTTCATTCCAGATATAGTCAAGTTGACAATCTAGAATGGCCTTCGTAACATCTAACCTACATCATTGTCTGTAATACTTTGCCTTTTCTAAACCTTTTCTCTAATCACACAAAGAGGGAAGGTTCAATGAAGGGCAACAAATGTTCCTTAACTTTGTAATTTTAAGGAGACGTGTCCTGGTTGGAGATGAGTTCAAGCATAGCACATAAACAGACAAAGAGGCTTTCATGGAGCCAACTAGGGGACATTGGACTACACAGTTCTCAATTTAAAAAACAAATAGGACAGGAATAGCACGGATTCACCATCAGTCTGCCATGTATCTTTGAAAGCAAAGGTTCTAAGACATCTTCCACCAGGTGAGCATCTAGTTCTGATGTTCTAGAGATTTCAGCACACAGACACACTTGTCTGCAGTTCAAGTAGGTAAGGAGAAAGAAAGCTAACAATATAACTTGTTTATCTGATTCAAGCCAAAACATCTGTTGTTAATGATTAGATGTTCAGCTTCCAATTTTCCTTTGAATGTTATTGCACAATTCTAATGGGGGCACTGTATGATTGTTTTCCTCTGCATGTGGTTTCTAAGTAAACACAGCTTAGATTGAAAGCCTAGTAGAGGAAGAAATCATGTTTAATGATGTCTAGAAGATTCTCTCTAGGCCCTGAAGAAAAACTCAAGAGGCCAGGTCAAGAAACAGGTCAATTCTTGGCTCAGCATGGCTTTCGGGTAATGGTTGTGCTCTGTGGGACTCACTCTGTCCAACCGAAAAAGAAAATAGCTGACTTCCCAGGAATAAAGTCTAGATAAGGATAAACTACTCTTTTCTATTCACTTTATATAAAAACTTGAATTGGATGCAAAGTTTATAAAACACAATTCAGGTTTCCTCTATGGTAATAAATGGGCTGTTGGAATAAATGTATCTTTCCTGGAGAGTTTTATATTTCTGTTATTGTGGTTAGTAGGAGTATCTTAAATCACAATTTTTCATGGATCCTATTCACCATTTGGAATTGGCTGTATTGATTGCAGGTAATTATAATTATATTTGTCAAACTGCATCATCTGTGTGTGAGGTATATGGAATTGCATGACTCCTGATCTGGGAAATTAAAAGCAGAATATGTGATGTCTGCTTGTCTGTATTGTGTAATAACTGTGTGTGTGTGAGCTTATGTGTGTGTGTGTCTGTGTGTGTGTGTAATTGCCTCTGGTAATTAGGTAAGCTATCTATTTTCTCTGTTACTATCATCTATTTCTCTCTATGTATCTATTTGTCATTGTATATACTCATAGTTTATGATAAAGAATACAAACACATACATGAGGGGATAGCATATATATCCTTATGTATATAGTTGCAATTTGTGATATTATTTTGTTAACCCATTCCTATACACTTACAGATAGTGACTATATATGTATTTACATCATTATTGTACGTACCTGTTCACCTGAATGGGCATGTCTGTGTGAGCACACACACACACACACATACACACACACACACACACACACACCACACAGAGAGAGATAAAGAGAGAGAGAGAGAGAGAGAGAGAGAGAGAGAGAGAGAGAGTTAAATTCAAAATATACGAGAGAACTAAGCTAGAACATTTTGAAATCATTTGCAGATTTTCAAAATACCTGGCCAGCAGTAAAGTCATCCTGACCTGTTTGGTATTTTGTCTCTTAATCAATTGGCATGAATTTGTCAGAGTAATAACTTCCTGCAAAAAAACTCATTTCCCAACTTCTGTTTATATCCATCATGACCCCAATAAGAGGTCATATCACATCTTCTAGAAGGAATGTTGAACATCCACATGCAATGACAGGATGCATCATCTCTTTCTGTGAATAGACATGATACTGGCTAAAGTCAGACCACACCTTTCTTTTTCTGACTTCCTTCTTTCTACAGTTGTCTTTTATATAATCTAGCACAAATTAGAATGGACATATATATTTAATAATGAGTTTTTATTTTAAATACTGCCTTTACTCACTGATTTCAATTTTTGAATTTTTTTTATTGGCTTTATTTATTTATTATTATTTTTGGGGGTGTATGTGTGTGTGCACATGTGCCTTCATTTTATTTCAAGGTTGTGGAGGTCAGAAGACAACTCAGTTGTGTTTGACTTTCCTTCCGCCAAGTAGGTTCTGGGTATTGAACTCAGGGTACCAAACTTGGTGAAAAATGCCTTTACACTCTGACCCACCTATCTGGCCCTGATACCTATTTTTAAGATTTTGTCATTTTATATATTCTCACAATTCATATTTGTATTTCTAAGACAGAATTTTTTTTGACATTTTCAGAAGATAGTGGCAAAGCACCAAAGCAATGGCCTTTTAAATGTGCTGAGTAACTAGCATGCCATGATGGCTTCTTTGGGAAGACAGCAATGGCTCAGAGCACAATGGGGGAGGTACACAGGTAGCTGTGGCTTCCACAGTGATGGTAAATAAATGAAACAAGAGCTTCAAAGACTTGGCACAGGGATCCCAAAGCACTAGAAAAATTCAGGTAGAATTCCTCCAGGAAGTAAGGAAAAAAAAAAGGTTGAACATTGGATGTCGTGAAGGTATGGAAAAAGCAACCCTGTGTCATTTCTGAGTCACTGAACCCTGTTGTGGTATACCTCTTTAAAATGAATTATGTCAAGACTAGAGGTTGTCTCACACTGTTCACATAAATCTTTTCTTTCTCGTCAAATTGTGTGAAGCCTCTTCTGTGATCCAACCCTTTTCTTGGTGAGACTTTATGTTTTTCTGCTAAATGATCTAACTTTTCTGCATTTCACTCAAATACCTTTGATTTTGTTTTATTTAAGTTCAAACCTCATATAAAATGCAATCAAATTAAGACTATTAGTTTGGTCGATTGCAATTCGTGTAATATGTATTTAAGTATTGACAATGCTAATAGAAGGAATAATGGGAGAATCCCAAGGAATCTGAAAAGACAACTCAGTCTCCAGATCTCACTGAGTCTTCTCAAATGCAGAGTAAAGGAGAACGTGTTCACATAAACCTAAATATGAGAACTACCAGAACCTAGAGTTTTCTCCTATATAAATTGGTTTACAAGTTGGTGTGCTATGTGGTAATGCGTTACTTAGTTTTGTTCATTGAAAGATAGTTTAAAATGGGTTTAGAAAAACAAAAGATCATCAGAAATATATAGAATGTGCTGTGGCAAAAAACGTAGAACTGAGCTGAGCCTCAGGAAGAAATTTGGCCTGAGCCCTTTTATTTCTGACCAAGGGCACATTATGGGGGAAAATGTAAACAAAATGCACTGCCTTTTCAAGCAAAAATTAAGGAAGATAAAATTCCAGTTTAAAAAGCAATTTTATTCCAGGCAGTGGTGGTGCGTGCCTTTAATCCCAACACATGGATAGAAGTAGGCCTATCTGTATGAGTTTGAGGCCATCCTGGTCTACAAAAAAAAGTTCCAGGACAGGACAGGCTCCAAAGCTAAACAGAGAAACCTTGTCTCGAAACAACCCCTCCCCCCAAAAAACCCCACAGAAATAAAAAACACCAACAACAAAAACAACACCACCATCAAAAAAACAACAAAGACTACAAAATAACCAATCTTATTGTAAAGGATTAAACTTCTTCCAGGGTCAGTCCTTCTTCAATGCAAAATATAAGCTCAAGTTTCATTTATCCATTTTAACTTGAACTTCTGTCTTAGCCAGTGGTGTTAGAATGCAAAAGATCTCTGACCACCAACCATGAGGTGCTGAAACATTTATGTTAGGAATAAAAACGAAGCAGGACCCATGCTACTGCGCTTGCTAGTCCGATTAAGGAAGGCTACTTACCCTTCTGCAAAAGTGAACCTTTCCCCTTGACGAAATACTTTGTATTATATGGCCATTTACTTGACAAATTGATACCCATTTTTGACGTGTTGTACCCACCATGGTGTCATGAACTTTCCCTTCATTTCATGCTCCCTATTGTTCATTTTTATCACATACAGTCTTCATTGCCCATAACAGCGTCCCAGGCAATGATGTACTGAAAATCTGTAAGTGGTCTGACTTGGGTCAATATGCCAATGGTTACATATGTGTGTTTCTTAGTGTGGGTATACACTGTAGTTAAGACAAAATTCCCATTGCACTATTCCAGTATGTATGCATAAATTAATAAACACAACTCGTGTATATTATCATGTATACATAACTCATGTATTTTGTCATACAAAAACATATAAAATTCTGTTTATTCTTTTATTCATGTTTATCCTTAAAAGAAAACCTTTTAACATTATATTTGTTTTGGGTTTTTGGTGTTTGAGACAGGATTTCTCTGTAGCTTTGGAGCCTGTCCTGGAATTAGCTCTTGTAGACCACGTTGGCCTCGAACTCACAGAGATCCGCCTGTCTCTGCCTCCTGAGTGCTGGAATTAAAGGCATGCGCCACTACAACCCACTTATTTTTATTATTTTAACTATGTCTATGGGTATCTAAGTGTGGCTTGAAATGGAACAAAACCTGTAAATTTACTAAGCATAATGTTTTGTTTGCACAATTTCTGAGGACCTGGGACAAAACCAATACTCACCATGCCTTTCTGACAGCATTTGAAACTTACTTTGAAAACTTTTGGATGAATGTGACAAGTCCAGAGCTATTCCAGTATTATTTTGTAAAGTAGGCTGTGATCCATTTCAAATTTCAATAGCTTTTTGGAGTTGGAAAGATAGTCTATCTTATCTTATTGGAACAATATCATATGTCTCAAAAAAAAAAAAAGAAAGAAAGAAAGAAAGAAAGGAAAGAAAGAAAGAAAAAGGGCACTTCAAGATTAATGAAATGCAGGATATGCAGACCCCTTTTCACAATGTTAGCTACTTATCCTACCCTTGCTGAGCCCTAACACAAATGAGACAGCAATGGGACCACTGCAAGTCCTTGTGTGAGGGATGCGGAAAATCCCCATGCTCTGTCTAGGAGAAGTCCTATTCTTCTTCTGGACCTAGGGCAATGACTTCCACAGCTAATCCCAGGACAGGTGTCATCATTATCATCATGTCTTGTAACATCTGGAATGCAAAGTTTGTGACTGTATCTTTAAGTCATTGAGTCTCAGTCTCTAGGGCTAGGTTCAGAAAACAATGACTAAAAATCCCCTAGGAAATTTGGAGACTAAAGTTTCATCATAGTTCTTTTCAGTCTAAGAGTGAAGCAATTCTTTTTTAGCATAACTCTGAAATGCAAGTCCACTGATTCAATTTTTACCAAGAAAAGAGCAAGATTAAATGAAAATCCTGAACTTGTTGGAGAAGGATGTGTCTTATCTTAGGCCATTAGTAAAAATAAAAACTCTGTACTGATTTAAAGGAATCCTTCAGATAATTCTCAATCCATCACTCGACGCATCTTTGACTCTACTGCTTCATGGGAGTTCAGAGAGGTTGTGCTGGAAAAATGAATGATTAATACTCTAGCCTTAAGAAACTCCTAGGTTTTGATGTATGTCAGATATGCAGAAATCTTCTGACACACCAAGACAGTAATAATTAAGCACAGCACAGTGACAGTGTTAATGGTGTGCCTATGAGGGAAGGGGGAATGAAAAAATGGCCAGTGCCACTGAGCTGCAGTTTGCTTCAGCTTCCCAGAACATGGACACCTAACCATCAGAGGATAAGGAGTTCATATCAAGTCACTGCTGGGATGGGGACTGTCTCTGAAAGACAACAGGGCAGGCTGAGCAAAGGAATTCAGTTTTAAAGATGGCATTTCAGAACTAGAGTAAGCAATGTCTAGGACAAAACCATTGACTTTCATGAGTTCAAATGACCAAGACTTTGTCTACCATTTGAAAAGTTTGACTGAGCTGTGGATATGACTGAGTCAGTAGGAGCACTTGTTGTGAAAGCATGAAGACCTGAGTTGGAACCCTAGGACCCCCATAAAAGGAAGCCAGTGATTATGGCAGCAATGTGACTGTAACCCCAGAAGTAGGAGTGGTGGTGGATGGGAGACCTTGCCTCAGAGGCATGAAGCAGATCATGAAAGAGAACATCAGGAGAGTGATCAGTAAGCACACTGGCATCATTCTTCTTCTGATGTGAACATAACACATAAAGGCACACACAAACACAAACATACCATACACACACAACACACAAATACATATACCTCATATACACACAAACACACTCACGCATATACATACACCACTCATGCAACCTACATGTACAGCACACACTACACATACACTTACCAAACACATACATGACACATAACACATGCAAACTATTTACCCAAACACACATGTCACACTCATTCACCCAACATCGTTCACACATACTACACATACTGCACACACCTAGTTACTCATATCGCCATGCCATTCCTGCTTTGTAAGGCAGTGCCCTCCATTCTACCCTAGTTAGAATTCAGCGATTTCTTCCTCCACTTTTGCAGTTATTCTTTATTCTGGAGTATTTGGATTTCAAGGGAAGAGTTAACACAGAAAGTAGATAGAGTACGAGCATTTATTTAATAGAAACTGAGAAACCTCTCTTCCTTTGGAGGGTTTTATGACTTAACAGACTGGACAAGTGATGAAAAACTCTGTTCTCACAGGTAATTTCCACAGAGCATGCCTGCAGAGTGGGGAAGAGGAAGCAGACTTCAGGAGACTCTAATTTTTTTCTCACTACAGGAAGCTTGAGACTAGATGGGCACAAAGGCCATCATGCTCCAGAGCGACACCACATCCCATGGCACACTTCCCCTTTAGGTACAATGAGTATTATTTCTATACTGTTTCTGCAGTAGACTTTCTAGACCTCTCATTTGCAGCAATCTCAGATCTCCACCTTGAACACAGTTCTTACTCTTTCATATGAGCAATGAAAGGCAGTGAGGACTTGTGAAAGACTTTTGGTGTCAACGAGAATCAATGGAAAACAAATGCAAGGAAGAAAGAAAAATAAATTGAGGCCCAACTTGTTGCATAAAATATCTTAATTCATACATCTCAATTAAATGTTCATTAATATCAATTATGCTTAATTTTCTTATCACTTTGTATGAACAGTTATCTGACAAGTCATAAATATTGTTTAATTGTAAATTTTTCTTTAGTTATAAGTTATGGGCACTCTCTATATCAGAGTGTATATTTCTAATACATTTATTTCCATGTTTTTGCTATGAACTACAGATCTGAAGACGGAACAAATGAGAGCAATGTGTCAATTATTGAAAAGAAGCTAAGAAAGTGAAAATATTCCCTCCCTTTCTTTGTCCTCGGAGAGGAACTGGGCCAAATTTAAGCAAAACTGAGGATGCATTCCTCTCTCTCCTGTGCCTTCACATCTACCCGAGAAGGTCATTTTTGTTTATTTACTTCCAGAGACTTAATGTGAGGCTGGTGAGATTCAAATGTTTATGCTCCAAGCAAAGGAACCTTTTTCATTGTTTGCCAATCTGTGTCAGATTTAATCTAGATCTGTAAACAGTACTGCATTTTCGATTCAGATGCAATTTTCTTTAAATTTACCCTACAGAGAAGGGTTTTATTGTTATTGTTTTCTTTCCCCCCTCTTTTAGTAATCTTAGAGTGAAAAAAAGTCTCTGAACCAATTGGTCAATCGATTAACAAATTAACTGCTAAATAATGAATTGCATCCTGTCCACCTAGTGACAGGGTGGCCAGAATAAAATATGTCTCTACAATACTTCTCTGAACATATGCCTAACAAAGCAACCCTTGCTTCTAACTCGTTCACACAAATGTCTAGAAGCTGAATAGAAATAAACAGGGGCTGATAATATTTTATCAATCATACAAGCTGAGCAGACATAAGCATTGTGTTGAGAAATGAACAAGACTCGTTTTCCTTCGAATTAAATTTTAATGTAGCAGAACTTCATATGATCTTTTATGCATAAATAAATGCAAAAAGACAACAAAATATTTTCCACTTCTAATTATGTCATTTACATTGAACATGGTGTAAATGTACCCAAGAAATAATGGCATCAAATAAACCAAAGTAAATCAAGAGTGGGTTGGCACCAAGATAGAGAAAATGGCAGAACTATGTAATGAAGGCTGGGTTATAAGAATTTCCATCCACAATTCTTCAAGTCTTGATTATTTACTTCAAGATATTAAGTGAGGAATAATGATATGAGCAGGTTCCAAACCTGGGGCTGTGACTTGAAAACCTGGTGAGAAAGAATTCAATGGGTGGGGGAGGAGATGGGGTGTATATTTAAAGAAAATCACGCCAAGCTGTCCTTTATTGACAAATTTCACCACACTCCAAAATGCATCACAGAGGAATGCAAGGATCTCTCTCCAACTTGCACGCTCTGCTCATTTGGAAAAATGGTGGCTTGACTGTAAGTTTGCAGATTTAGGATAGAAGGAAATGTCAAATTTCCAGTTTGGAAGCTTTCCTCACACTGGGGTTTTAAGGAGGACCAAGACTCATTCTGGAAAATTTGGCTGATAGTATGTTTTCAGGACTGATCCTTCCAAGGTTGTGAAGCTATTTTCTAGTTCATATGCCCAGGAATAATTTGTCAGAAATCCACTTATTCAGTAGTTTTTACCTGGTTTTGTAGTTTTATTCGGTGACCACATCCAGCTCTCTATTGTGTGAGTGTTGAGAAAAAAGAGATTGGGAATGCTCTCACAACATTGAAACTTACAATCTATGCTGAGAAACAATGGAAATAACATAAAATAATGAGAAAAAATATCTACGAGAATATTAGTCATTTGATAATGTTTTGATCTGATCTTGGTAGGGGGTGACTGTACTAGGATAGAAAGTGAACACATTTCCAAATGAAACAGATTTGTAATTAAATATTCATTCTTAATAATTATGTTTCCAAGAGGACAAATAGAATACTTACCAGTATATTATTTTAGTGTATTTGAATGTGCGGGCTGCTAATAAGAAAATGCTGAATTACCAATCCAGAGTTTAGAGAACTGAAGTTTGGCCAGGGCAGTCTGACATTTCAAGGTTCTCTCTAAAGATTTTAAAAGTTCTGGGAACTGGAAGGTAAAGCTGTATTCATTACTGTCTCTCAAGACTAGAGTCACAGAGGAAGTATCCAGTGTGTGAAGTATATATCTAATTATTATTTATCAATAAAATATCTGGAGTCAGAATTCTGTGTAAGAACCTGAAAGCTCAGAGAAGAAGAGGAGCAGACACCAGCACCTTCTATCTCGTCTATTCCTTCCTTAAAGGGCTGAGACTCTCTCTCAGACCAGCCTTACTACTTCCTGTCTCCTATCTGTTCAGTCTTCCAAACCTCTATGGCTAATTTTGGTGACCTAGGAGCTGGCTCTGCCCTCTGACTCCAAGCATACTTTATCTGTCAGAACACAATCAAAATGCCATACAACTTGTGAATGCTGTGGGGTGCATGTAGTAAGAGATAGGAAACTAGCAAAAACACACACAAAGCAGATCCAGACCCCAAGAAGGAGTTTGCAGTAAATACCTCAAATAGACTAAATTCCAAACACATTGCAATTTCATGTGTTGATAAAACCTTTAGAGGTATTATAACATTATATATATGTTATATATATATATATATGTTATAAATTTTAGGGAAAGGAAATACAGACATAAATATAACTTATTTATATGGACTTAAGAATTACTTGCATTGCTCATGAAGTTGAATCTAAAATTAAATTTCATCAAGTAGAAACACACACGGTTGTAAGACTTAGCTCTATAGAACACTTAATGAAGAAATAATATATGTGATCTTAAAGGAATTCACAAAATGCCACACTGAAAGGAAAAAATTATACATTTGATCAGAAACATCATTTAGATATTAACAGATAAGCCATAACACAAAACTTGATGTGATTGATAGAAACCATGATTTTAGATGAGCCAAAAATTCAACCTATATCTTACAAAATACAAGTAAACCAAGGCTGACAATTAACAATAAACTTGTAGTTAAAATTGAATCTTCCCAAAGAAGATATGCAAATTAAAATAAAATAAAATTTCTTCAGTAGGGACCTGACAGTTAAATCTCAGTGAGATGCTCAAGTATCTTCACCTATCATCTAAAATCTAAAAGAATACTGATATAAACTTTTAGTAACCGAGGCTATAGAGATATAACTTAATGGTTAAGAGTGCTGGCTACTCTTTCACAAGACCCAAGTTCCTTTTCCAGCACCCAGTTTAGTAGCTCATACCTGCCTAGAACTCCAGTTCTTTGATATCCAATGCATCCAAAAGCACTGATGTTTACAAACATAGACAAGCACAAATACACATGACTAAAAATAAAAGTAAATTGACTTTTAAAATATTATCAAGAATTTACCACATATGTAAATCTCTGCAGATTAAACAGATGTGTAAGTTGGTGCAAATCTTTGGGCAACCTGTTGTTGTTATCTGGCATTTGGATAAGAATTTTCCCTGTCTACTGACAAACCAATGAATGGAACTTAATGATGCAGAGATTTGTAGACATCCACACCAAAGTTTCTCTACTCCAGTGTTTGGAATAGAATGAACAATTGAGTTGAAATACAGGAAACAGTCTAAGCATCTTTTAATACAGTGAATAAAATGAAATGTGTAAGAAACAATGGAATAGCAGGACATAAAAACTACAAGCAGTCTGTGGGTGTACCTAAATAACAGGAATGAGTGTTCCAAGAAACATACTTACGGAGATACTAGACACAGACTAGAGAATAGTGGGGTATCTTGGCAATGTGACTTGATGAATGACTGACAGAGGAAGGTTACAGTGATCTGGAGTGGGAGTTCTTTGGAGGCCTAAACACAGCTGTATTTTGTTGTCAACTGTTTGATTTTGCTTTGGTTTGTTTGTATATAACCTAGATTACACAATACCTCTGTTTATATTATGACATATGAACCACACTTTGATAAAACTCACTGTTCCATTATTCTTGCAGCCAGACACAATTTATACATTTATAAAGTCCTAAAATTCTATATGTAGAAGGTCCTGTGAATTTCTTTCATATCATATCTAGATTAAAAACTCCTCCTCAAACTTTCTTTTCTTTTCTATTGATATATCAACAGGAAAAGTTGCCTGAGACAAAGCAAACACTTGTGTGCTGTAAATTTAATCCACATATGTGAAGATTTTTTGTACATTTTTAATAAAAGAAGAGATAGGTTAGATAACTTCTATGCTAAAAAGATATATTAGATCTTCACCTCCACCGCTGATTTTAAATCTTAGTTTTTTATTCTGGTGACATGAATGGCTCTGAGGGTAAAAGTAATTACTGCTCCCCAAGAGGGCATTGTGAAATTCCCAACACCCACTTGGGGTGGCTTAAAACCACCTGTAACTTCAGCTCTAAGAGCCAAGTATCTTTTAGTTTCTGCAAACACGATATACATGTGATACACACTCAAATACATGTATACACATATACATAAATAAAAGTAAATCTTTACAAAAAGAATTAACTTGCTTAATCACATGTTTGAGTGAACTTCCATCATGAATGTGAAAGAGGATACCTGTGAAGACAGATAGAAACGTGTCTGAAAAGACATTATATTTCACTAGAAAATATTGCTTCTGATGATGATGAGATCTCCTCTTTTACCGGTTCCTTCAGAGGACTCTCAAAGGAAGATGCTTGTCCTGTGATCCTGATTCTCACTTAGAAAGCATGGCAGAAAATATTCCTAAAACACACCACATCAGAAAAGACTCTGGAATTTCACTTAAAATACACCCCAAGTCTATCATTTCTGTTTCTGTATTCTTCCATAGGAATAGCATTTCATAATATTTTATCTGAATGCATTAGCTGATGGCACTCTGTGTGATTTTTATTTGACACCTATAATCTACCTTTCAAACATCATACAATGTAACCATTCAAAACCCATATGATGGTTGATTTGGAGATGCCTGAAGATAAGATAAAATGCCCTTGCTTAGGCAATGCCATGAACTCACAACTTCTACCTGTTTGTCTCCCACCAGGACAGCATTTTCATGCTTTGTCAACATAAATTGAATACACACTTGCTGTGTGTCATTTATCTCTGAGATTTTCTTCTTCCATATATAATATGGATATATTAATAATATTAATATCTAACATTGTCAGGACTTTCAACTTTTTATGTTTCTGCCCAAACGCTGCTTTTCCTGGCTGCCCTATCTACAATAGTGAGAGGACCCACTTTCCCTTTTCATCTTTCCTTTCTATATTTTCCTTACATTGTCTCCAACTTGCTTTCCACTATGGAAGTAAAATGACTTGTAGTAAAATGACAGGAAATAATCACATTACAAAGACAATTACAGAGCAAGGGCATCTGAAAAATCATGAAGAATCTTGTTATTGACTACCATCATAATTAGTGTTCCTATTGCTATGAAAAACATCAACACCAAAAGAAGCTTGAGGAGGAAACAGTTCATTTGACTTACAGATTCTGAATCATTATCTATGATTCAGGGAAATCATGGCAGAAACTAGCATCATTTGGTAAGCTTGAGGCAGGAGTTGATGTGGAAGCCACAGAGAGGTGCTGTTTAATGACTTGTCACTCATGAATTTCTCAGCCTACTTTCTTATAGTACACAGTGCCACCGTCACAGAAGTGGCACTACCCACAATGGGCTAGGCCCACACACATGTCTAATTATGAAAATGTCCTTCAGGCTTGCCTACAGTCCCATCTTATAGAGTCATTTTCTCAACTGAAGTTCTCTCTACATAGATGACTACAATTTGTGTCAGGTTGACTTAAAGCTATTCACCACATCTATCTACCTAAAAATACTTCTAATGCCCATAGGTTGATATGAAAATATGAATATATTGTTTAAATGAATTTTTTCATCTTGATTGACAATGGTCCCTCGAAGAGCTAAAGGCTGTCTAACAAGAATCCCAAACTTTGGCATGAGACACCCTCTTTTGAGTTGTTGTTCAGCACTCTCTAAAAGATCTCCCAAACTTTATATAGACTATTCATATTTCCATTTGTTTTACCCAGGGGTGGAAGGTAAGTACTGGTTGCTTAAGATCCTATGCATCTCAGATGTATGGCTCAGAGACTACTGCATCAAAAGGTGCTTCCAAAGGAGGAAGTATCCAGTCATTTGACTAAACATTTTCTTCTTGGGATTACTCTCATCTGCAGAACTCTCAAGATGGCTTTGAGGTAAAGAGGGCATGCTCCTCAACCTCAAAAACCTTTGAAGGATAGAGTTTGGATCACAGCAGCCACATAACAAGGCAAGCATGCCTGAGTTGGAAGGTGGGATGGAAACAGAAGGATTCCTGGGGCTTTCTGACTCCTGGAATCGCCAGGAAAATGGGAAATCTAGGTTCAGAGAAAGATCCTGACTCAAAAAAAAAGATGATAAAGTATAAAAATCTGGTGCCTTTTATGTGTGTGTTAACATACAAAGGTGCTTACTTACTAACATGCCCATATATTTTTATATACACATTCACATAGAAATAAATTAAATAATAATTATTTCAAAAAGAGGGGATCCCAGGTATTCACAGGGATCTCCCAGCTAGGTACCTGGGCAGCAGAGGAGTGGGTGCCTGAACTGAACTTGCCCCATAGTTACTTTGTTGAATATCTTAAT
>JAQHUG010000184.1:2647339-2664591 GCA_028555095.1 Dicrostonyx torquatus
GAAAGAGGAGGATGTTCTATCTTCTCATCTCCACACATGCACAAGTACATACACTTACACATACATATGCACATATACTACATACATACATGCAATGAGGTAAACTATGAAGAAACTTCAAAGACAGGCATCATGGGCAATGACACAACTGTATCTCCATTTTCACCATTTGCTTTTACATAATGAAAACATGAAAAATGACTTAGACAACAGAAACGTGTACTGTAATATTTCTGGTTCCATTTTTTTTTGATCAGTCACCCAAAATTTTGGTGCCTCCACTTTCTCCTCTGTGACATCTAAATGAAGATAACCAATGCACATGTATTATGTGTGTACCAATTATGTAACTTGAGAAAATTCTGATGTTTAAATCGATTGCACACTAATCCTTCATTTTCACTAGAAATTCCTTATACTCACAGACTGCTGGCCATGTCATTTCTCAGTGACATAATGATGGCTTTCTAATGGTTAAGCAAGAAGAGATGAGACTGCTCATTTCAATACTTGATACACTTATTCATTTAACTGTACATAAAATCAAAACACTAAAATTGGAAGCTGGAGAGCTGGATCAGTGGTTTAAAAAGCTTATTATTCTTATAGGAATCTTAACTTTGATTTTCAACATCTATATCAGGCAGATCAAATCTTCCTGTAATGGTGGTTCCAGTGGGCCTGCCACCTTTCACTGGCCTCCACAGCCATTGCACTCAATGTGTTTACCCACACATAGACAAATATACACACATAGTTTTAAAAAATAAAGATATAATAAAACTTTTAAAATCTGATTTGCTTAATCTTGACATCTGCCTTGTTGCAGATCTCTTCTTCATTTTTATTTAATATCTCATTAAATAGCTCATTGACCATCTTTTACTTTGTCTAGTACACCCAACCATCTAACAGGTATAGGTATAAATATGTCTTTGTTCTATAATGTATACTTTATTTTCAAAATGGACTATTCCTTTATGTGGGGTTTCCATTTTTGAGTCTGATAGTTGTTTGCTGATGTTTCTTTGGTAATTTTGTTTTAGGCTATATGCCTGGAAATCTTGAACTTATACGTGACAAAGAAAAACACTTGCTTTTTGTGGTCCATTTTATACACTTTTGTAATTAATACATTAATAATGAATTGTGGAACATATGGATGATACTTTGGGAGAGATATGTAGTAAAGAATTAAAACTCTGTTATCTTTCTTTACTTAGATTAAACAATGTCTGAGCTTAATTTCATTTCTCTCAGTTACTTCCTTCTCAAAAACATAGGCAAAATCTGTTCTATCACATCCATGGTGCTTGTGGAAAACCTCACAGCTTCCCAAACTAAAATGCTCAACATTCAGTCACATTCAGTTTGCAATCTCAGGCTCATTGAAAGTGAGTATTCTTTCCAGTTTCTCTTCTTGTGATGGATGGCCTCCAAACCTGATGGTCAGTAGTCACAGGGGTGACTACAGCTCTTGGTCTACAGCTCTTTCCCCTCCACTGTTTGTTCTTAACCTCTGTTCTTTATCTTGGTGAAGCAGAAAGTAAGAGCAGAAATGAGCTGGAAGACCATCAAATCCTTGGTTTGGAAATATTATAAGGCCCATCAGTGTTTTGACTTTAGTGTGAGATTTGGGGAAACTTTTCTATAACCTCTTGTCATTTCCAGACTACTCTTCCCCAAGTCCTGTAACTAATTCCACATCCATTGTAGCTAAAATCTCCCCATCCAAAGGACTATCTCTTTAATACTGGATCCTGGGAAGACGGTACATCTGATTGGTGGCAACTTTAGCATATCTATGGGCAAAGAGATACTATCTTCTCTTCATTCTACCCACCTTTTTTCCCGTATAATTGTCAAAAGACCCAATTTTCAAGCATATCCCATAATATAAAAATAACAAAATTTGTATCTCATTGGCAAAACACATGATACATATTACCATTTACTACTTTAGCATCTTCGTTTCAGTGGGGGGAGGATGCGTAGCCTCCCACATTATGTTGACTTAAAGATCAGGCAAAAGAAATGCTGTTCTTTACTTATTAACCTTCTAAAATAGAATTGCGTTGCTTTCTGAGGCATAATGGCTGAAAGAGGTTACAAAAGGAAGACTGATAGGAAATAGGTGTAGATTACACAGATTTCTAACCCCCAATTTGTGGTACAATTGATCAGTGTCTCTCTTTTCCCACACCAACTCTCTTTTGTTCTTGTTTTTAATTTTTTTTAAACTTCTCTATTGAATCTTTGGGAGTATGACATTATGCTCCACAATTCTGTCCACCACCCAGCTCCCCCATATCCCTCCTCATCCCTGCTGTGCCTCCTGTCACAAAAGAAAACAAAACAAGTTAAGCAAAAAACAAGAACAAAATGTCCCCCAATAAACCAAAACAGAACAAAAAGCACACCAGGAACAGAAAGATCTGTGCTTCTCCTTTTCTCCTGCCTCTCCGTCACTTCTTCATCCATCCTGGTGATATTGGAGTTTTCAGCATGTCATTTAGTATACTCCTTTGTCCCATCAGCATTACTGGCAAATGTTCTCTGCATTGAGTCACTGGTCTGGTTAATGGCCTCTGGTTTTTGGTGCACCATCCTCACTGGGTCCTTCCCAGAACTCCATGGGATATCTTGGAAGTCTTGAGGGTATTGTTTATAGGACCGGCCTCTTCATGAGCTCCAGAAGGTCTCAGATGGGTTGATGCAAGGGTGGGTCACCCCAAGCCCCATTTTGGGGCCTGGGTGTTAATAAAACAGGGTAAATAGAACCACTGGGAGGTGGAGTCAGTTTCCCTGCATATATGCCCTCAGGGTAGGTTCATCCTTGCCTAACCCACACCCAAACTCTTTGACGTTCCTTGTCCATGTTAGAGCTATAGAATCATATCAAGCACCCTGACAACTGTGGAATAAAAACAGTAGTCAGTCATAAGTCTTATATATTAGTATATGCACCCATATTAGTATGCATCTGCCATCACTTGCATAATGTGTACATATTTATTTATACATCTCGTTAATAGACAAGAGTCCTCTGTTGAACAGAGCTCTTTCCAATGTGAAGGGCTAATGAAATCAAGCCCATAGGTTAGTATTTAGCATTTTTAGACCACTCTATTTACAAACTACTCTATAACAATTTAACCCTTAATCCCCACAACAGCCCTTGCAGGGAGGCTCTGCTATCAGCCCCCTTTCAAATGAGAAAATAGGGTCCTGCAAAGTTCCTGACACACTTTGTGACTGATTGGTGGCAACTAGTGATTAAAACACAAAATCTTGACTTAGGGGAGTGGGTCTCATACTTTGGTCTTAAAGAATAAGATTTCTTATTAAACATGTGAATCACAAGGGAGAGGCCCACCCAGACTGGCAGGGGTTTCACTAGCCTGCTTCCACTGCATCTCAATCATGGTTTAAATCATCTCAAGGGTGCTGAACTCTTTTCAGCAATAGAATAAAATGTATTAACTGCTAAATGCATCCCACAACTGGTATTTCTCATTGACTGCACGTGTTTGGAAGTTATTAATTTCCAACACCAACATTGTGCTGGCACTCCAGCCTCCGTAGGTAGATGAACTGATCTAGTCAGAAATGACAAGGATAAAATTAACAGATTTACCAGTCTCATGGAGATAAGCTGCATTTGCTAGTTTTTGCACTCTAAGACCAACTCTGCAAAGCTTGAGAGCTATGACATTCATCTTCTCACCTGCACACAGTGCACATAGATATTTCTGTTTTAGTCACGAACTTGAGATCACCATAGTAACCAATTAGTATTTATGTTGTTATGACAGAGTGCAGAGAAAAAGGGAAGCAAGATGTGCTTACTCATTTTTATGCCATCTCCGTGGAGAAAAGATAAAGTGCTGATTCCAGTTTCCAAATTTTCATTGACTTTTCTCACCCTAATTTACATTCACATCTGTCTTTTGCACAAGAAAAAGCTTTGATAGCAAAGTATTCCTATGTATTTAGAGTAAACTCGACAGTTGGTAATGGTGTCAAGAGGAAGTGATGAGAAAAGATAAGTCATTGTATTTTTTATATGCTGCTTGCCTATAGTATCTTTGTGCCCACCTCGGTAGTTTTAAAATCTAAACTCCTGTATAAAACCTTCTGAAGACTTTACCTAAAAACTCATACCTGCTTTTGATGCTGAATAGAGCAGAACTGAGCAGTGCATGATAATTTTCATTTATATTTTGTTTACATTTTGATAGCATGGTTGTGACTTTAAATAGTCGACCACACAAAATAGCATGTCACCCTGTGAAGAGAGTCAACAACCTTAGGTTACAGCTTGTCTCCAAACAACCCACAGTAGCAGAAGGGCTGAAAAGGGGCCAGAATCACTGCCTCTGAGGCTCTGAAGTAGACCCACAAGTTGATCCTCAGGGTCAGGGTTAACTACTTGAGATCTGACTCTGGTAATTGTTCAGTAAAATTTAGGACTCTTTACAAACTGAATTTACATACTACCACCAATGATTTGGAAAGTACTGTCTTTAAATGCCCAAGTCCCATGCACTTTTTTCTTCTTGCAGGTGCTTTACATTAGATTGTTTACTTTCTTTAAACATCTTGAACACTCTCCATACAGAAGAAAGTGGGAAGTGAGAAGAGATGCAGAAGCCCATCCGGAATGAAGGTGCTGCCTCTCTGCTCCTGGATCCGCATGGCATCCAGAATTCACGGCATAATCAGTCACCAGTGGGATTTAAGAAAATTCTCCTTCAAGCAGCACAACTTCTCCCAGGTTCATCCTGAAACAGTTCAGCACCCTTTGAAATTAATGAAATTCACTAAAAGACTCAATCTGAACAGTTAAGTGTCTATGTAGTTTGGATAAATTGAGTAAAGAGTGAAAATTTCCCTTCCATTCAATTTGTTGCAGACTGTTTTAATGACAAATAAACGGTAAAAGGCCTGTTTGTAGACCAGAGAGGAAATGGAACAATCTTTTTCGTCTGGTCTGTTTGATTTTAGTCTCTTTATGACAAATCAAGTACGATAATTAGTCAAATAAATTGAAAAACTCTTTAAGCAGACTTGTGTGAATGTCCTAGATGCTCCCAACAGCATCCCCAGCAAGGACCCCAGCACCACCGAGGCCTTTGCATTCAAAAGCAGCTTGGGCTCAATCTTTCCTGTGAACATCTTTTTGTTTAGACGTGCTCGGTCACCAGCTCCAGTTCCACAACTCTGCACCTACACTGTGCCCTCTCCTCTTTCCTGTCTAAGATAGCATCTTTGTAAATAGTGACTTAGGGATATTCATTGCTTGATAACCAGTGCCAAAATAGTCCCAGCATAAACATACCCGGAACAAACTAAGCATTAGTGACAGACAACATATCTACTGTTATTTTGCTGTTTAATTTGTTTTTTTCCACTTTGCTTCCCATGCACTTGAAAGTTTCCCTCTTCAATATATTGACATTTTCATTTTCTTTTATCATAAAACAGTCATTTTCAAAGGTAGAACAGTGGACCAAGCATATGGTATTTGTCCATAACATTTATTTTATAGGACATATTGCAAAATGGTTTCCTTGCAGTGTTTTATACAACTTCCGAGAAAATCTAAAGATTTTAAATGTTAGAATTTTTATGAGTTTTTCTTTTGGTAGTAATTAATCATGTCTTAAAAATGCAGTTTTTATTCCATAGGCCAAGTAGTTCTGTTCTAGAACAATTTACTTTAAAATCCCCAGCGAGAAAACTGTAATGAAAGTATGTAAAGATTAGGGAAGAATGAAGGTCATTATCTATATAAGAAAATTTTCTGCACCTAATATAAAAACAAATCCAGCCAAATTAACTAAGAATAATAAAAGTAACACTTATACTTTAATACCAGGAGTATATGTGCTATACACATGACATATAAGAATTACACAGTCAAACTTTAGAAACTGAAAAATCAATTCAGGTATGAGCTCCAAAAAGATAAATGGTTTTAAAAGATGAACATACCCTATTGAAGGTAAGTTAACAAGTACAATGTATCTGTAAGGACTGATGAACAAGAGAGTGTGAGCATTAAATACATACAAGCTCCATGGTGGGAAATCCATTTTAGTTGGGGATTCTTCAATCCACTGATCCTTTACAAGCATTTTTGAAAATTGGACCATGTACTCCCTCCGGAAGAACTTTGTGGAAGAGAGAGGATTAGAGTTCGGGTTCTTGGAACATACACTGTACACACTAGTAGCTTGGAAATGAGCACAGACTGCCTTGCACAATTGCTTAAGCTGAAGAAGCATGAATAATGCAAATAATGGGATGATATGGGCTAAAATTTATAAAATCAACATATGCAAAGGGTTGTACAGACTTGAACTTAACTATTGTTATAGTAAAATGTGGCTCTTGTTTCTTGTTTGTTTAAAGAGAATAAAAACTAGCATTGTGGGAATGACTTAATATAATTTTATTGTAACGTATTTGAGCTCAAATTTGCATGCTTCTGTATGTTCTCTCACAGTCTTGATGTGTTTCACATATCAAGTTTCAATTATTACTTTTTTGAGACACACTCCTAAATAGCCAGGTTGCCATTAAAGTCACTATCAGAGAGAAGATGACTTGCAGTTCTTAGGGATCCCAGTATGGCAAGATGATCTGCAGTTCTCAAGTCAGATCCTGCAGTACGCAAGGGCTGACATTACAAATGTGCACTATCATTCTCAGCTTGTGTTTTTGCTAATTCATGAACTGAACTCCCAGGTGAAGACTGCTAGGCAAGCATTATATCCACTGAGCCATATCTCTACCCCTGGTATCTGTATCCACCACTGACCTATGACACAGGCAGAAGCAGATCATAAGTTCTGCGACTAGTGCAAAAAATTCCTCTGTGTCTTGATAATTGTCCTTATGACAGCATTTGGATGTTATAAATGACACTTATGGTTAATTACTCTGTATTTAGAAGTTTGAGAAAGCCACACTTCTAGCATATCTAAAGTAGCTACAACCTTCTCAAACATCAGATAGCCTATTTAGAATTAATAACTTTAGCTAAATAATTTGCTAAACAGTGAAAAATAAATATAACTAAATTGTAAAGGTTCTGGATCTACCCTAGTCTAGCTATGATACCTCTGGGAAGGAATTTGCAGAGTCTAAATTTCAAGTTTTCACCTATGAAATACGAAGACTATCAACAGCTATCTGCTTCTGTGAAGCTTAACTGAGAAAAATGTATGTCTAGCACCTAGATCATAAATGACTGAAATATCAGCTATTATCACTCTTCTCTGGCATACAGAGATATTAGAATTCTTTTTGTAATGAAGGAGTTCAATGATTGGACTTTATTTATATTTTTACTAATGTTTTGTATAGAATTAATAACCTGCAGTGTCAAGACAGCAGGATTCAAGGCAGGAAAAAGCCAGAGACAGAAAAAGAAGCAAAATTTAATAAGCAGTGCTGAACTATATTTCAGAGTCCATGCCTGGGGTCAGCTCCCACCCTTGGTGAATCTGACATAGTTTGAAGATGAAAACACATTCTTTGTTTTCTGAAATCCCCAAGGACATTTGAGCTTGGAGTTCCTTTTAAAGTTGTTTTGAATGCATTGTAGAAAGGATGTGTGTGTGTGTGTGTGTGTGCGTGTGCGTGTGTATGCCATTTCTCATTCCTAGAATCTTAAAGCAAACCTTAGTGCCTTTTCTCCTTTTCTTTACTTATTTCTATTGAATTTATTTTGAATCCTTCTGTGCTATTTTAGATGTGATAACAGAAAGTGCAAGTTGGCTGCTATTTCAGTGGCCCTGTCATTCAGTCTGCAGACAGACATACTTTTTGACACAGAAATCTTTAAGATGAAAATTCAAGATCTGCTCAACTTTCTGTCTCTGAATTTTAATTCCGAATAAAAGTGTTATTCAATAAAAGGTCTAAAGAATGTATTAAATTAATTCTTTGACACTATATATAGAGCCAAATTGCAACTTGAAAAGTATAGCTTTTTTAAGCCACAAATCCACAGAAACAGATATATTTTCTTTCTTTNCTTCTTTTTTTGGGAGGGGCAACTGTTGTTTACTTTCTTAGACAGGATCTCTCAGTTTTCTGAACTAGCTCCATGGCTAGCAAGCATCAATGAATGCTTAGATGTCTCTAGCTCTGGAATCGTAAGTGTGGGCTACCAACTTCCTTCTTTTTTCCATGTTTATTCTTTAGTTTTGAGATTATCGTATATTTGTATCATTAATCCTCACCTTTGCTGTCTCCATAGCCTCCCAATCTACTCCTCCTTGGTGACTTTAAAATTCCTGTCATTAGTTGCTGTTACATTCATACATACACACACACGCGCGCACACACACACACACACACACACACACACACACACATATATATATATATATATATATATACAGAAGAAGGAGAGAGAAAGAGATTCTTAGATATAACCCACTTAGTATGTTTTATATTACGGGGATTTCTGTTTTCAGGGCTGACCATTGGTAGTGGGTCACCAATTGCAGTGTTCTTCCATGGACTATGTTTTTTATTTTCCATTCTCTAGTTCTTTGTCTACGGTTAGTCTTTCCCTAATTCATGTTAGTATGTTTATTGTTATTGTATTCGTTCTGCTAAATTTTCAGATGTCACTTTGGAGATTTTATGGACACAGCTTCTGACATTATTAGGAGACATGTTCTCACAGCAAACCCTCTGATCCTATGTTCCTTTTAATCTTCCTGTGACCTCATCCACAATGTTTTTTGAGCCTTGGCTATTGGAGAGTTTTGCAGCTATAGCCCACTTTGTGACCAGGTCCCATCAATCTATGTTTTGATTGGTTGTGGTGACCGTATCAAATCACTATATATTTTGCTTGGCTATGGTGACTGGGTTTCATCACTCTAGGTTTTGATTGGCTGTGGTGACCAGATTCAATCCCTATGCATTTTATTGGTTGTGGTGACTGGGTTTCATCACTTTATGTTTTGATGGGCTGTGGTGACTGGATTCCATCACTATACATTTTTATTGGTTGTGGTGACTGGGTTCCATCACTTAAGGTTTTGTTGGGTTATGATGACTAGATTCCATCACTATACATTTTGATTGATTGTGGCAACCGGGTTCCACTGCTCTACATTATGAATGTTTGTGGTGAGTTCTAAGGATTGAACTCAGGCCCTCACTAAAGAACTTTATCAACTGAGTTATCTATCTATTTCCCATTTATTGTCAATGAGTTGCCAATTATTTTTCTAATGATAAAATAACTTTTAATTAACTTATTAATTAGAAAGGGAGAAGAAGCAGAACCTTTTCTAAAGCTTTTGGTCCTTGAGGACTTGTGATATCAGTATTACTCTTACAGACTTATTGCAACTCAGGCAATGATGACTTTAAGGGAAAGAAAATCAACTTAGAAAATTTTAGATGGACATAGTTCACTTTAACTACTGTTTTGCCTCTGAGAAATCAAATTAAATGGAAACTCCAGGTTAGCAAACTTATGAGAACACCCTTTTAATGAGTGTCATCAAGTATATCAGGTTGGTGAAACTAGCTCTTAGTATGTTTTTTCGAAACCTGTTGTCAATCAGATTCAGATTTACAGTTTGCCTGTAGGTTTGGTTTTTCATGCTATTGAAACATATTGAAGAGATCAATAAAATGTCAGAGAAGATGAACTGCATCTTTGGACTTCTCTTTGTGCTTTTATGTGGCGGTTTCCCATCTCTGGACTTCATTCACTGAGCAGCTAGCCTGGACTAGGTAGATTTTAATAAAGCCACTTATTGGAAGGGAAAAAGGAAATAGGGACACTCTGGGTAGTGTTTTCTCTAGTGTTGAGTCATTTAAAATGAAGTGTTTGGAACAAAATGACTTGGTAATGTGAACATTTTTTCACAGGCCTAGATAAGTGTAAGGAGCCATGTTCCCATGTGGTTTTCTGTTGGCACTGACTTCTGCTCATAAAGAGTTATCCTCATCTTGACTGTATTAGCCCCATGTTCCTCTATGTCAGTGTCATCAAAGGCTCCAGGACAGGAATTTTGTAAACAGACGAAAAGGATCAGACCTCCCTGATGTGGTAGTTTGTATGTATTTGGCCTCCTTAAGCTCATACAGAAAGGCACTATTAGGAGGTGTGGATTTGTTGGAAGGAATGCATCTCTGTAAGGGCATGTTTTGAAATTTTACTATGTGCAGGTTACTGTCAAGTGTCACAGTCAACTCCTGGTTGTTTGCCTATCAAGACGTAAGCATTCTTAGCTCTAGTACCACTTTCATTTGTTCCCCATCATAATGGACTGAACCTCTGAAGCTGTAAGAAAATTACCTCAATTAAATGTTTTATTTTGAAGAGTTCTTGTGTTCATGGTGTTCCTTCACTGCAATAAAAAAAGAAAAGAAAAACTTAACTAAGAGACCAACATCTGATTATTCTATAAATTTCAAACCAATAAAAAGGAAGGAAGCCGCTGACAGAATGCAGGACTATACCTTGACCTGATGGTATCTGTAGGAAATTATTTGAAAAACTTCAGCCCTATCCTCACTACTGTGGTCTACATGCAAGGCTTAGTCATCAATCTTCCTCTTAGCTGCTCAATTTGACATAAAATAAATCAACACATGGAGATCCAGACAGGGCTAAGGAGGTGGATGAACATGGGGTGCTCATTTCCCCCATCTGAGAAAACTCTGCCAGCCTGTGAATTAACTCAAATTTCTTGGAGTGAAAATTGTCACAAACAATATGATTCCTACTGAAACTAGAATTCCACTATTCCATGGCTAAACACATCAGTAGATATTTGTGGTCCTGGACCCATTAGAGGTCTAGCACCATTTGTTACTGTAGTTTATATTACCATGCGTGATTCTAAACACCATGGAAACATGAGGTCTTCTGTGTCTTGGGGACCTGGAATAGTTTAATCTACACTTGTTGGTTGTGGAAGCAATGAACGTGTCCTTTCCCACTTATTAATTAGCCTTGGCTATCACTTCTTTTCCATGGTAATCTGATTAGGGATTGTGCCACATTTCTCATCTCTGCTAGAGGATGGAGTGTGAAACACTGGGAGTAGGTGTGGGGCACACGGAAGTGACAGATCACAAAGCACACAACATAGAAGAAAGTAGCTTCTCAGTGCAGAGAGAGAGAGAGTAACATGTCAAAACAAACCTACACATACAAAATACCCAGTGAGCAACATCAGGAAAGAAGCCTAGACACAAGAAAAATAAACACATCAGAGAAATATAGATATTGACAGTGTTTGGTGAACACTCTTGCAGTGGCTAGACCATAGAGTCTGGAACATAAAATTAGCCCATAGTGAGTATTGAAATATACAGCTTTCAATATCCTTTTCTTCAATACATCAATGTCTCCAGGATTCATTTTATTCTCTGGATTTGGCCATGCTGGATTATGGATGGAGGTGTGTGTGTGTGTGTGTGTGTGTGTGTGTGTGTGTGTGTGTGTATCTGTGTGAGTGTGTGTGTGTGTGTGTGTGTGTGTGTGTGTATAAATGAGATTGAGCAGAACACTCTGGTAGTCCTTGTTTTCTTTGTATTGTATTGGTAATTTTCTTCTACACACTTTGTCATTGTGAACACCTACATTAAAAATATGTACCATTTGGGCTGGAGAGATGGCTCAGGTGATATAGTACTTGCTTTTCAAGGATCTGAACTCAAACCCCAGAATGTTNAACTCACAAAGATCCACCTGTCTCTGCCTCCCGAGTGCTGGGATTAAAGGCGTGCGGCACCATGGCCCGGCTTATATTTTCTTAATAATTACCAATCTTTCAACCAATCACATATCAACTCACTTATTGGATATCTACTGAGTTCTTAGCTTTGAACATTGCTATATGAAAAAGAGAAGGAAAAAAGGCTACTAATATTTATCATCTTGTAGCATGATAAACAACAGAACTTCTGGGTCTATGCTGGGGGACTCCAGATACGGCAGATTCTGGAAGTACCTTTCTCAGATCTACCTCAGTACATGGACAGAAGGACTTCCAGTCTCTTCCTGTGAATCTCCTTCCAAGCAAACCTTTGATAATTCCTAAAGAGCAGCCAGTGATGGCAGAGGAGACAGGGCCCTAAGTAGCACTTCCAACAACCATTCACCCGTCCCACTTTGTCCTGTCTGACTCTGATGATGAATTTTGAGCATGTGCAGAGGTGCCCAGACCCCTACCTAGCAATTTATTAATAGTTCTCCTTATTCCTTCAACACTTTACGCTCTTCCTATGACCAAAGGCTTCGGCACTGTCCTCCCCTACATCCTTCTCTGGCCAGGTGTAAGCCCTAATATCAAGAATTTCTCATGGGTTCTAGCTTTCTTCTACAGTGACATCCCTTTTTCCTTGCTTTCGTCATGGTTTGTGTCTGCTGCTTATATTTATGCTTCCACTTCTTATATTCTCTGTAACCTTATCTAAGTTTGCAGTCCCAACCTTTTGCCTCTCTTTCCACTTCCAGCTTTCCCACATACCACTCTTAAACTATCAAGCAGTGCTAAAATTATGACTTTAACCTATGTTCAAGTCCTTGTCAGTTCTTTCCCCATGCCCATCTCCTATGCTGTGAACCACAGCAACATTCTCCTGAGAGGAATCTCTCACCTTGATTACTATAGTACAGCCCAGTAGAGAGTTACCAATCTATTTGAGCAGCACAACTCTGATATCAGTTTTTAAAGTACAAAATATTTATGCCACAGAGTCTTTAGGGGTGCCCTGAGTATATTTCCAAAAAGTATAGTGACTGTATTTTTTTTGCCCCTGCTGCCCTTCCAGCTTCATTTGTCATCTTATCTTCACAATGTGGGCCATTTTCAAGCGATACTAAACCCCTTTACACTGCCTAGAGATAGCAGGTCCTTTCCTTATTGCATGCACACCTGTATTCTCTTTCTCTGCCTAGAAGAGTGTCCCTGAATTCTGTATCTTACATCACCATAGATTGATTCATATATTACATGCTTGTAAGTAAGTTGCCTCACATGCAAACACATGTCCTTCATGTATGTTCCAACAGCAATCTAGACACAGATTACCAGAACACTCGTTCTTTTCTCATTATCATTTACTAAGATATGTTCTTCTTTGTAACATGTCAATGTGCGGAGGTCGTTCACATCTTATAGTTCAGAACTACAAAGGATGTAAAGCTAGTGCATGGGAATCTAGGAACAATGGAAAGATATGAAGTATTCTTCTCAATTTGTGTCTGCTTCTTTGAGTAGAACATCTGCTGCTGATGAAAGGAAAGAAAACACCAATGTCAACAGAAAATGAAGAAAGCCAGAGACTAAGCAGGCAACCCCTAAAGAACAATGGCTGCTCATCTGGTGCTGTGGGGTAAGAAGACATACCACTCAGTAAACTCACTCTCTCCTTTTAAATAATCTCTCCGCAATGGAATTTATTAGCTTCCCTTATTTTTCCTGATTAATCTTGCAATATCCTATAAACTACTGTTTTTTCCAATCATACCACTATATTTAATTAAAGCAAAATAAAGATATACATTATAAAATTAAAGATAAAAAAGGAGCTCACAAAATTAAAACTACAGAGGACTAGAATAGATTTGGTGATGAGAAAATGAAAACAATAACTTGTATACCTCGATATAATCCTGAATGAAAGTGTGCAGCCAAAGATGATACCTATAATGATTTAATAAATTGCTAAACCAGAGCTATATGCCAGACACTGGGGCTGAATCTGGCCAGTGTCCAACATCCAGCAATTAACATAAAAGTAATGAAGTAGCTTGTAGTCTATTGAAAGAAAAGATTTGACTTAAAACATAAAGCTCAAGTCCTTAAGCTGACAAGCATTTACCTATCAAGAAACTCAGCTGTAGAGAATGAATTGTGCCTGTGGACTCGGAGTGTGACAGCTTTGCTATAATAATAACAACTGTGGCAGAAAAGGAAAAGACAGATGGACCCAAATTCTCAGCCTTTTACCATCACTCCTGCTGATTCCTCTTGCTTATTCTGAGCATCGACAAAACAGCATAGCGGTTATCATAGATCTTTGCATAGCATTGATTCAAGTGTGTGTTGAAACAAACCTGCTGCTGTGTAGTCCCCTGCATCCCCAGTTCATACCTGCCTCTTCTTCCCTACCTTCGATCTTGCACATCTCCAAGATGAGCATTTATCTTACTTTGCATCCTCAATTCCTCTTCCCTTGTCAGTCTAGCAGGTGTTCCTTTCAGATTGCTTTCATTCTTCATTATTCATTTCAGGCCCTTTCTACTTTTGTGTCAATTTTTATGCTTCCCTTCTGATATTTACCTCAGGCATCAAGCCTCTCCATTTCTCAGAAATGTTTGGTATTATTTTTCTATGGTTATTTCCCCAGTTAAACTACACCTTAGAAAATATGCCTGCTTAGCTTTCACTTGTTTTAAAGAGCAGGATTTTTCTCTAAGCTTAGGAGAAGTAAATATCGAGATGTCTATATATTATTATTATTTTTTTATTTTGCTTTAACACTTGTTTCCAATCTGATGAATCTACTCTTCCCTGGTGGCTATCTTAGAATCTAAAGGATACCACTGCCATTTAATTTTCAGCAATAAGTTCAACTAAAATGTTTTTGAAACTCTGTGTCTTCAATTTTGTAACCAACAATTTAGAAGTTCAGATGCCTCTAGGCTTGGTTTGCTTGTGGCCTCTTACTGGTGTGGTGAATTCCACAGAAGATTTTAAGCACATGTGTGAATTCAAATTTTTTATACATTTTAATTAGGTTGTCACAGAGATGGCATGAAGACAGACACATTTTTCTTCCCAAGTTATTCACAGGCCCTCCAGCAGGCGTTCCTGTTGCTAGGCCAGCAAGTTGGTGTGTGGAAGGCATCCCCTTTAAGACAGGGGACAACAGCAGTGTCTCTTACATAGGCATGGATGGAACCAACGCCTCCCAGACTGTGAACTGTTCCATATTCAACTATCCTCCAAACAGTAAATAACCACACAATGCCTCACAGTGCAGTTTACATATGTTGTACCCCCCCCAAGTGCCAGGAAACACAGAAGGCACTTGTTTCCAAAGGAGTTAGAGAAAATACTCAATGCCCCTTTATCACCCACACATTTCTACTTTAGGGATATTTTTGTATTTACATCTTGTTTTAAAGTTATGGATGCTTAAAGTTTGTATTGTTTAGATTTTCCATTTTATCATTATAAAATTTTGAAAGTCAGTGCACTATGTTCTTGCTAAAAATCAAGACAAATTGGTGTATATACATCACATATTTGTATATATGCATGTATATGATGTGTATATAACTGTGTATATGTGTGTGTACAGAAAATTATGTTAGATCCTGTGAAATTTGTAGAAAAATACTTTTAACAAGAAATGCAGAGGGGTAGAAGCAGGCTCAGAAAGGCAGAAACATGAATGCATTCCTGAATCTTCTAGAGCTGCAGTTTGTCCTTTGCAGATTTTTCAAATGCTGTCTGTTTTTATATTAAATTCTAATTGAGGTGTTTATTTTCCTGTTTTACCCAATACTCTACCTCATCTTGTAAACTCTATTTTCTGTCCTTTGATATAAATGTTTGTAGTAGCACAAACTGATTGACAACAAAATTCCCACTATTTTAAAGTAAAGATTTCCTTTTTTTTTTTTTTCTGTAGGTGTAGGTAAATATTCTGGGGGTGGAGTGGAAGGAGTTTGTACCTAGCCTGCTTCTGAGATGAGCCTTTCATCATGCGGGATTTCTGCCTGATATGCGCAATATCACCTCCACACCAGACACTTTCTTTTCCTTCATATTGCTATTAATAATTGATTCTGTTGATGTACAAGAATAGGATTTAAAAACACATCCCTCTTCCTAGCCAACATCGCTGCGAGTTCAGCTCTCCCAGGCAGAAGCTTGTTTCAGAGCTGGCGCCTCTCTGCGAGGTGGTTTGTTTTGTAGCTACTGTAGAGCACATCTAAAAGGCTGCATTCCACTTTCATGGGCTCTAGCACACAGCTGCTTAGCTTGTTATTGGTGAGAGTTCTGTTGTCCATTGTGTTTTAGAGATAAGGTGTCACTTTGTAGGCTAAACAGCCTTGACTCCTAAAGTCATTCTTGTCTCAGCCTTCTAAGTGCTAGGGCTGCCAGGTAGGCACCATCTCATCTGGATATGTTGTACAGCCTTCCTTGAATTAATTAATCAATCCAGCAAAACTTTTCTTGCTGCTTGCCTTCATTATTTAGTTGAATACCAGACTGTTTCTTTTCTTTTTTTTTTTTAACAAAAGTACATGAAATGTTTGAACAAAAGTCATTACAGAATTATGGATGATTTTTCTGTGAAATGTTGACAGGATATTTGTTTCAGTTGATTTTTTTTTCTTTCCAAGTTCATCTACTCATCTTCACGGACTCTTGGGAGCACAACTTTGCTACTTTGTTCTGCTCAGACTCTATTTCCATCAGGTTTTGTCTAAGGAAGAGCATTCCCTGTAATACTGCTTCTAGAAGTTGGTGAAGTACACACAGACCTAGAGAAACATCTGCTCAGTTGAAATGTTCAGTCACTGATAATGCTGGTTCAGAAGCGGGTCCCTTTCTTCCAAAGCTGGATCATGGTGATCTGTTTTTCCTCTCTTCAGGTGCCTTTCTTTCTAAAAGCATCAAGAGTGAGTGGCAGAACAGCAACTGGATGGACAGTAAACACAGGGCAGCCATTCAGTTGTTTCTTTAAACTGCATAAGGTATAAAAGCTGCCCTAGAAGGAGATGTTGTCCTTTAGGACAGTAAAGTCAGCTATTCAGACTTCTTTTACAGCATTTGGTTCCCAGAAAAAAAAAAGACAGTGTAACAATATTTTCTTTATACACACACACATTCACATGTTTGGATATAAAACAAGCTACTCAAAAAAAATGTACATACATATGCACACACTTATATGCAGATATTATACATAAACATACATACATCAACACAACAAAGCAATTATATATATATATATGCATAGACAGATGTATGTCTGTCTATCTATCTATCTATCTATCTATCTATCTATCTATCTATCTATCTATCTATCTATCTTGTTGCAGGCACACACACGTAGTGATGTTTCATTTGTACTTTGATAAATAAAGCTTGTCTGAAGAACCAAGAGTAAAAACAGCCCCATTTGTCAATCTTACAGGCAAGGCAGCAGTGACACACACCTTTAGTCCCAATAAC
>JAQHUG010000184.1:2681088-2697258 GCA_028555095.1 Dicrostonyx torquatus
GAAGAAGAAGAAGAAGAAGAAGAAGAAGAAGAAGAAGAAGAAGAAGAAGAAGAAGAAGAAGAAGAAGAAGAAGAAGAAGACAAAAAAATTATGGATTCTATAGGTCATATATTAGAATAGCTCTTCCTGAATTGATGGAACTGTTTGGAAAGTGCTGGGAAGTACACCCTTGTCGGAGGCAGGTTTTGAGGTTACAAAAATCAATGTCATTGCCTGTTAGTTTTCTCTGTGTCAGTGGTTATGTCTCAAAATGTGAGCTTTTAACTACTGCCCCACTGCCATGCTCCCAACTGCAATGATCAGAAACTGTAACTTAAAAACTGTAAGCCCCAGATAAACTTTTTTTAAACTTGTCTCAGTCATGGATTTTTAATGACAATAGAAAAGTAATTCAGATAACCAGCATTAAATAAAGCTGTAACTATAGCCTGTCAATGAGTGAACATTGATGGATATTGTCTTCGTTATGGTTTTTCTTATTGTGACAAAACACCAAACCAAAAACAAATTTTGGAGAAAAGGACATATTTGGCTCACACTTTCAGAGCACTGTTTATCATCAAAGGAAGTCATGACAGAAGTTCAAGCAGAACAGGAACCTGGAGCAGGAACTGATGCAGAGGCCGTGGAAGAGTGCTGTTTACTAGGTTGCTTCATATGCCTTGCCTAGCCCACTTTCGTAGAGAATCCAGTACCACCGGCTCAGGGATGGCCCCACATAAAATTGACTGGGAGCTCTCCCATCAATGAAGCTCCTCCATCAATCACTAATTAGATATCCTATGGGGGCATTTTCTTATTTAAGATCTATTCCTTTCCAGTGATTCTAGTTTTTGTCAAGTTGAAATAAAGTTCAGCAGCACAGATATGTAAAATGATGTAGAGAAACTATCACATAACACTTGATTGTGCATATGTGGACTGACGTGTTTTGCCACAAGATGCCCTGCATTACTTTGGGATTCTCTTAGCAAAAATTCCATTATTATATCTAATCTTTGCTCTTGGACCAACCCCAAGGGACATAATAAACTTCTTTTTAAAGCTCTCAAGAATTTGATATTTTATTCTACTAAGAGAAACAACTACTCATCATAAAGAGAGGCTTAAAAATGGAAAAGTGACTGATGTTTATCAAAGAAGTACTTCCAAATGTTATGCGCCACCACGTGCCCTTCATGGACTCCAGGGAATTCACAGGGGATGCCCCCAAAGTCCTTTGCCACTGGACACAGCATCCCAAGACAACTGAAGCTGCATTGTTCTTTACTTTTATGCCAAAGACTTTGTTCTCGGCAAGTGGTCACTGGACCCTTTAATGATGGCATCTTAGCACACTTTGACTGAACCTCAGCTCATCTTTGATGATCTCAGATCTCATTCCAGGGATTTTTTCCTATTTCTGCTCTATTATTTGGTTTCACAGACTTTAAAGGCCACCATTTCTAGTTTATTGTACATAACTTAAAGTAAAGTTGCTAGAACTTCAATATGTTTAATTTAAAATCTCTTGAAAATAAATACTGTTTGTTTTAAAGTTTAAGGAGAAAATAAAGAAAATAAAACTCAAACAAAAGTATGGATCTCAGTTTTATCCTGCATATGTAAGATTTCACTGAGTGCCACTGCAACAAGCGGATTCAACACAAAGGAAGAATTGTAAGGAGATAGAAACAAGATGTTGTCCATTCCTTCGTTAGGAATTTCTGATTCTTAACCCTGAGTAAAATTATCTCCATGAACTACCAGAGCTCATAAAAACCACCAAAAGGAGATAACTAGCACAGATTTCAGTGCTAATGATAAATATTGCTCCTCCCAGCAATACGTTGTTTCAGAGTTCTTCCCTGTAAACCTCACCATTGAATTCTAGTTTCTTTTCAACTTCCACATCTTAAGTGCCACTCTCTGAATGACTGTTGAAATCACCGGTATTACTGTCAGCAGTTTTGACGCAAAGGTTCGTCCCTGTCCAGATACTACACTGCACAGTGTAGACCCTCCGTTCTGTTTTGTGTGACTTTCTGCTTATCTCTCTACCCTACTATTATATTCTTGCTATGGAAGCTGAAGGCTTTCCCGTTGACTCCTTCTATCACATCTTCTGTATAATTGTAAGCTTCCCTCACATCATTTTCAAATCATTCCAAGATTTGCTCATAATTTAACCGTGAGTAGGTTATTTTTGCTTTTTTTGTAACATAACTGGATTTTTAAAAAAAGTTTTCTTTGATTGCTTGCAACCAGAGATTCCGAACTGTTATAGACTAGTGAGTAGGCTTTTTAATTATGACCTCCACAGGCCTCAGACCTAGGGAGCATTGGATAAATGTTTATTTAATGAGTGAATGAATTAAATTTATTTTAGTATATGAAGAAAAATGAGAGAATGTAATGAGTGTTCAGGCAGAGCTGAAAATGGACTCTGCATTGTCCCAGTTTCTGTTTGATATGCTCTGTGTTCTGCCAGTTTCCGGGTTCCAGTTTGCTTTTCAGTTACAATTTTCTTTGAAGAGAACACTGCCATGTTCCTTTGAATTGAAACTATTCATAGATTTGTAACCAAATTTAAGTTTGGTATAACAGACTTAATGTTCAGCATTCCATCTGTAGTCTGTGCTTGGCAAAAAAAATAAATAAATAAACAAGGAAGTTAGGGATTTTGTGCTCCTGAATTTTATAAAACAGTAAACACAGAGGTATTGGATTTGTATTTCTTAGCGTGAAACATTTCATCTTGTATATAGGAAATACAAAATTGGACTGTGGGGTGAGCAGCTAGGGGATTCACGCTACTTCCTCCCTCTGGAAGTGTTCTTACTGAAGAAGCAGCCAGTTGAAAACCACGATAATGCAGGAACAGCAGTTCACTGTGTTCAATGCTCCCAGCTTGTCAAGCTGCTTTGGTAAGAATTCTACCATGTGATCTTTCCAGAAACTCCAGAGTGGTCACAGGCTGATTTTGTTATCATTCCATCTTCTAAAAAGATGAAAAAGAATGCTGAGGAGCTTATTGCCTCTCAAAGTCATGCCTCCTTGATGACGACCAGGGTGCAAAGTGTTGCTGTCTTTGAAGGAAATGTCCTGGAAGATAACCAAGGCTTACACTCGTCTCTTTTTTGAAAATATACTTTCATTAGTATTTTGATAATTTAAGACATGCATACAATGCAGTTTAGATTACTTTCCCCTTACTTCTCTCCCTAACTTCCCCCAGAGTAATTCCCCTCTTCCCATACCTTCTGCTTTCCAACTTCATAGCCTTTTAAAATGTATATAAAATACTGAATCAAGTGTTTACTCCCCATATGTCCCATATGTCCACTGGCAGGCACATGGTTGATATACCAGAGTTCCACATTGCTAAAAAGGTATAAAAATAATGAATAAAAATAAAATAACAACAAAACACAACAACAAATATAAATTGATTTTTTTCTTCTGTTTATTCTTATACTTTAGTAGCAGAATTTTATTTTGTGCACAATATCTTAAAACATTTTTATGGGGCTATTTTATAATGACTAACTGATTTGTTAAAAACAAATTTGTTAAGAGCAACACAAGAACTTTGCTTCATCTTTTTTAGAAATCTCTAACAAACCCATCCTTAATGTCACGGCTCTTAAGTGAATCTTGGTGCTAACCACAACAGTGTGAACTATGCAGGGGCATAATTCCTTATGGACTGTACTTCTTTATTGATCATTTACTATATTTATCCTTTGAAGGAATGTTCCTCTCATCCCTCCATCTAAATATCCAGTCATCCCTATAAGGCTTAGTTTTAGTGCCATTGGCATTAAGGACATTATTCTTCAACACCATTCCTACCAAGTTCAAGTTTACACCAGGCCGTGACATCCTCTGTGGTCTAAGAGTCTGCCTTAGCCTTGCTTCACCTCTGAGACCTAATTATAATGGAGCCTGATGTGGGGTTAAGAGGCATCCTCAAGTGAAGAAATATTGAATCAGGAGAAATAGCTCATAAATATGCAAATCCCTTCTTTCGGAAGCCTTGTTCCAGGCCATCTAATAACGCTTTCACATTTCGTCATGTTATTATTCTCCCCTCTGCAAGGGAAGGAGGCTGAGTCTGAGGCAGCGCTTTTCTGCCTTCCCACCTGTTTACATTTCCTCCATGGCTGCCAAGGGAACTCTGCAGAAAATAATGCTTCTGCGAGCCATTTAGTTGACTACATGTCAAAAAGTAATTTGAATCAAAGAGTCACTAACTTAATTGATGGTGATGGCTCCATCCAAAAACAACCAAAGAAATTGATGTTGTGTAAATTGCTCATATATTGCTCTTGAATTTGTGAGCATATTCTTGTTTGCCTTGACAAGATTCAAATTATCTTTCGGACAGCTCGACACATTACTTAGGATGTGCCTGTATGTGAATTTTAGCTGCTAAAGGGGGCAATAACAACCTTCCTGTGAAATTAATTCCCATGGCTTCAACTGCAGCTTGCCATTTCTTTTACTCATTCCCTGCACACACCACTGCTATTCCCTTACAATTTGTGTTTTAACCTCTAAGTAATTTTAGTCACCGTGGAAAACAGATACACTGTCTCTGCAAATCCTAAAGAGATCTGAGGTCCTGAAGAGCAAAGATGAGGAATCATAATCCATTCAACAATTTAAACCTCTTTGGATTTATATGCTCCAATACAGCTGAGCCTTAGTTTTGATTGTCACTAGGGCTTGTCAGAGTTGTGGGGATGCTCTGAAGTACAGAATAAGTCATTTTTGAAACCAGCCCATACATCCCCGAGATAACTAGAGTCCAAGGTCTCAGCAATCAGCCCGGCAGCCAGTCTTCCAAACTCCTGATAGTATGAGTCCAAAGACTCCATTGCAGCAAAAAGCATACTCAGGTTATCATCTCTGGAGGGTATAACACTCTCAGGAGTCTTTTCCTCAGTGGTGCTTCTCTCAGTTTTTCCAGTGGGTACCAACTGCAGTATACAGTACAATAAAATGAGAATGACCTTGGATAGAAAGTTAAGAAACACAGTATCCTGGTATCCTTGTGAGAATAAAGTTCTCCCAAATACAGACACAGAATCCTCCTGTTCTATTTATTGGATGCTAGAGAACGCTAGCTTTCATAGGTAGTTATTGAATTACTAAATGGGCAGGATGAATGTAGACTGCACAGCATCCTACCTGCTTAGGTCTGATCTGTTCCTTGTATCCTAGAGCTGTAGAAGTTCATGGGATATAGCTCAACAATGTGATAGACAGGGCTTCTTAGTATATTTACTTTCTTCCATACACATTGAAACCAGCTCAATATTCACAGAAACATAAGTTAGCAATGCAAAAATCAGCACTCATTTATCCATTTACAGTTCAAATTGACTTGGTCTTGGTCTCATCGAGGCAAATAGTAGATTTTTATTTATCTGACCATGCTGACTGCCTATATTTGTATATTTCTTCCCAGGGCTAATCTTTATCTATAGCATAAAGGGACTTGTTTTAGAGGTAGCTCTGACCATAGCTATGCTTATGGAAAATTCTGCGTCAACTTCCATGCACACACATTGGTCTGTTAACATGAATAGGACCTGTGAATTGTACTTGGGCAACACTTGCAGAAGCTGACTTTCAGATTATCTCTTTTGTTGTCCTTCTGAAGTCTAGATTTGCTCCTCAGCCTCTTTCAAGGAATAACCTTACGACAAGTCATAGTAAATACTAAATTCTTGGCTTTCATGTGGTAACACAAAACAGCCACAGGTATCTTCAATGTCATCGGTACCTAGGAGAGCTCATCTTTGGAGTTCAGGGCTTTCTAATTCCATGCCTTCCTAATTTTGAAGCAAGATCTATGTGTTCACCAGTACAGACTGTCTTAACTACTTTCTTTCTTTCTTTTCTTTCTTACTGTGTTATATAGAGCTTTTTTTTTCTAAAACAATCTTTCCTCATTTTACATACCTATCTCAGTTCCCACTTCTTCACCTCCTCCAACTCCCCTCTACCTTCCAGCCTCCCATCCACTCCTCAGAGAGGGTAAGGCTTCTGATGGGTAGCCAACAAAGTCTGGCACATCATTTTGAGGCATGACCAAGGCCCTCCCACCTATGTCTAGGCTGAGCAAGGGGCTGCCTCATTTCTTACACAGCTTTTTCCAAAGTTATTATTTCTCACATTTAAGAATAGGAGCTTAATTTCTTAGAGTAAAAACAATCCCATGGTTCCATAAACACTTACATTCTTTTTCCCGTTCTCTTTTGGCTAACTCATCCAATTGCACCCCAGGAAACATTCCTACTCTTTCTCTAGTTCTCAATTCCACATCACCCTTAAATCATTAAGCATTATAGGGATGGAAACGAAGACTAACCTCGGCTTTACTCTGTATATGTTTTGTATAACCAATTCTAGGTTCCAGGTTTGGAGCAAGCATTTCGACTTAATTTTTAGTCTTCTACTATACATTTTATTTGCAACATGGACGTTAGACTCAGTACTATTTATCAAAGCTAGACAATAGGATTTCATTTCTCTACACTTTTTAATTTTATTTTTAAAAAAGAAAACAAGCTATCTTTTTTTTCATTTTGCATACAAATATAGTTCCCGGTCTCTCTTCTCCCCCCATTCTCTCCACCTTCCCTACCACTCCACCTACCATCCACTCTCCAGAGAGGGTAAGGCTTATTTCCCTGAAGAAGGACCAAGGCCTTTCCCACTATATGCAGGCTGAGCAAGGTATTCATCCAAAGAGAATGGGTTCCAAAAAGTCAGTTCAAGCAGCAGGCACCCTCTCTACTATTGCTTAGGATCTTAGCTGGGATTATCTTTGTGTATTCCTGGAAATTTCTCTAGTGCCAGGTTTCTTGCTAGCTCCATAATAGCTACCTCAATCAAAATACCTCTTTCCTTGCTCTCAGTCTGTTCTTTCATCTCGCCTATCACATTCTTACAAATTCCCTTCTTTTCTCCCCTCCTCTTCCTCTTCTGCATTCCCTTCTCCCCATACCACCATGCTCCCAATTTTCTCAACAGATATTCTCTATTTCCCCTTCTTTGGGTGATCTATATATGTATCTCTTGGCGTTCACCTTATGACTTAGCTTCTCTAGGGCCATAGACTATAGGGTCCTTTGCTTTTGCTTTACAGTTAGTGTCCACTTATGAGTGAGTACATACCATGTTCATCTTTCTGGGTCTGGGTTACCTCACTCAGGATGTTTTTTTCTAATTTTAACCATTTGCATGCAAATTTCAAGATGTGACACCTAATATGTGACAAGTATCAGAGCTCAGTCCTCTGAGTTTTTATTGGAATCTGAAAAGGCCAGGGAGACGTAAGGGATCAGAGTGGAGGAGAGGGCTGCACGAGACTGTATCTTTATTAGAAGTGTAAGAAGCCCTATTAAGACCTTGGATTTTAGCAAATGATTGTCAATTAGTTTGATATTGCATCCAAAATGATAGTATATGATTAACAATTCAGTACACGGATGTCCAGAAGATTAGTCAGTCCTGTCCAATTAATCTGTAAAAGTGGTTTCCTAAGGAAGAAGATCAACAATATTCCAACTAAAGTCCACGTCCCCAATTAAGGGCTCCAGGATCACCTATCCTGTTCTATAAATTTGAATACTTTTCACTCCAGTTCTACAAAAATATCAATTGTTCTTCACATCAAAAACTAATCTGAAGATCCAGAATAATTTGCCTTTTGTCTACAATTTTATTATGACTCCTAACGCCATAGACTCTATGGGGTTACTGATCCATGTTTACTTTTGTGAAGCTGAAGGTACTGAGGTGGGCATTTGCTCCATGTAGCTAGTTCTATGGTTTCTCAATAAAGGGCCACATGTGCTTTACCATATTATTTAGCCATTCTACTCTTTCAGTGTCTAGAAAATGAACCCAGGTGGGCAGATTACAGGTATGCACCCCCAGGTGCACAGCTTGTCCCTTGTCCTCCAACAGTGCCAGCACATGGCACAGATGGCTGGCCTTGAGGCTGTGCCTCCAGTAGCACCAGACGAGAAGCCCGAGTTCCAGCAGCACCCAACTGAAGATCAGCCCTAGGTAGCCAAGAGCATACACTGAGAGCAGCAGCATGAAGTTGTGGCCACCACTGAATCCACACATCAGTTGCTGAGAGTCAAAGGTAACCAGGAGTTGTGAAGATAAACTGGAGCATCCAGCTTCAGTATCTATCTGCTGGCTAAGCCCAAGTTCCCACTGCTTGTACCACCCATCAAAGTTCCAGTGGTCCCCTCAAAAGCAGTAGGCATCCCGAATGGCTCTGGTGGGCTCAAACACACAGGATGGTTCAGGCCTAAGGCCCTAGGACCCTAGATTTACCAGCATCACACTACCAATTCAGGACTGGCTTCTAAAGCCAAAGGCAGGCCCCAGGCCAACCTCCATGCAGTACTTGGGAGGTCTGCAGAGTCAGCTGCACAGGGCTACAGACCTATCAAGACATCTGGAAGGACAGAAGCACCAGAAGAAGTGGGCAGCTCAGATGACAGACACACAGCCCAGTCTGTGTCTGAGAGGGGCCCAGAGCCTTCACTGAGGTCTACTTGCACACCAGACTAGGGAGGCCTTTTACCTCTGTGCCCACACTCAGAGTGTCACCTACACCCAAGGCTCAGACAGCACCCTGACACCTCAGTTCACACCAGTCACAGCTCACACACCTCAGCCTGGCCAGCACCAGTGTCCAGGCCCTCGTCTCCTGTGCCACCACTGCAACTCACTTCTCCCTGCTGAGGTGAAATGGCACTACTACAGATGACAGGTTACTCCACCCCGCCTGTTAGCACCCCTTAACAGGGACATTTGACAGTCAACAGAGGTGGGAAATTGTAATGAACCTTTATGTCTAGTAACTAGAGTGGAACTTCTGTGGTTTTTTAGGCCACAATTATATGCCCACATGGTGTCTCTGGACAAGGGGTGGTGTTTGGGAGCCAAGCCTTGGTTTGCCTCCTGGGGAATCAGCCTTTATACAAAAAGGCCAGGAGAACCGAAACAGAAGAAATGTACCTTCTTAACCAAATGGGCAGACAAGCATGACAGACATCATGAAGGAAAAGATAGTGTTCCCAATGATTACTTGTCAAAAGGGACTGAGGGACCTTTCAAAAGAAGGAAAGGATAGGGGTCCCAATGCTTACCTACTAAAGGGACCAAGAGGCCTTTTTACCAAAAATACCCCATCTAGGGGATGCTGAGCAGCATCAGGTGTGAAGAGAGGAAGATGAGTAGAACCTGTTCTGGGCAAAACACAAAAATTACAGCCACAACAACAACAACTAAAAGACTCTGACCAGGCTCAAATCCCGTTAGAAGTCCCTGTTCCAGGTGCCAGATGTTGTTGGGTCCTAATGTCTTCCTCAGGGGAGGGGATGAAAAGATGTGACATCAGCAAACACAGACACCAAGAGTCAGGTAGAAGGTTTACAGCAGACTTATTTATTTAACATAATACCCTCCCAGCACCCAGGTGTTCTGATCCATTGAAAGGTGACATCTCCTACTTGTGTATCATTGGCTAGTCACAATCAGGACCTCTGACAGTGCCTGTTGCTAGACATGCAAGAAACACTGGTAGTTCCTCACTGGCTAAGCACAGACAGCACTTTGGACAACTCCAGGCAGTCTCCAGGTTGACTCCTTTTAGTCTGGTAGGCCTTAACTTCCTCCACTGGTCTCTACCTCCTTAGTGCTGAGATTAAAGGTGTGAACCACCACCACTTGGTTCTGTTTCTCTTTCAGACTGATTTATTCTCTGTAGCAAAGGGTGGCCTTGAACTCACCACTGCCTGGCCTAAATGGCTAACTAGTGTGCTAGCCCCACACTCTGATCTTCAGTTAAGCTTTATTTGTTAAAGCACACACAAAATATCACCACATCCCCACCACCCCTCGCCACCTGTGGCAGGTGGGAAAGCCAATTCTGAAGTCATGACAGCCAGAGAGCTAACCCTGCCTCTCACCAATTGCAGAACTCAGCAGAGTGGCCATTGTACCTTGGCTGGGCAACAGTGTAGAGCTAGTCTTAGCGGTGTAGGTGTGGGAGAACCAGCTCTTTGGGTGGATGAGCAGCAGAATTGGCCTTGCCCCTTGCTGCTTCCTAGGTAGGGTGAGGTACCAAGCCAGTGCTGGAGAGCTCACCTTGGTGGTGCAGATGTGATGAACTGGCAGACTAACCAATCCAGTAACTACCCAGACCGAAAAACAGGGCGATGAGTTGATTCATCCAAATATGTACCCCTTCTATGATTTGCTGGAGCATGCGAAGAAGTCAGTCCTGTAGATCTAAAGTAATAAGAACTCCATGACTCAAAACAATAATAGGATATCATAGAGGAGTCCCAGTGTGGGCCCAGGATTGATAGTGTAGTTGAAACTAGAGGTCTTGAACAAATCAATGACTCACTGCAAAGAATATTTTCAAATAAAGATATGTGGATTAAGGGCAAAAATCTGACTCACTATGTCACACTATCGGTCCCACAATGAGATTTTCTTTTTCTTTTTCTCCTTTCTTACCTTTTAAATTTTATCTTGTTTTATGTTGGGAGCAATGTTCATGAGCAGAGGGTAGATGCAAAGGGACAGGGAGATGACTGGGATCTAGATTCATGATATGAAATCCAATCCACAAAGGATCAATAAAAATTTGAATTAGAAAAAGAAAGGGAAAGGATAAGTTGTTTTTTCATTTCTTTGTTTTCTGTTCAGGGTTTCATAATCCATGCCTTGTTACAGGAAGAGCAGGCTGCTTGTCATCCTGGCTACCCGGCTATCTTATACCTGAAATGACCACACAGAAATTGTATTAATTAAATTACTGCTTGGCCCATTATCCCTAGCCTCTTATTGGCTAACTCTCACATCTTGATTTAACCTATTTCTATTAATCTGTGTTCACCATGAAGTCATAGCTTATCGGGAAAGATTTAGCATGTCTGACCTGGCGTCTCAATGGTGGCTCTCTCCCTCTGCTTTCTTCCTCCCCGAATTCAGTTCTGTCTTCTCCACCTACCTAAGTTCTGCCCTATCAGGCCAAGCAGTTTCTTTATTAATTAATCAATGAAAGGAACGCACAAACAGAAGTACCTCCTACCCCAATTCCTCAATGTCACAAGTTACATTTGACAGTAGATGAGGAAGTTCCAAAGTTCTGAAGTAGCTCAAGTTGAAGTTTCCTTATCAGATGGACACAGGTTACTGAGCCTTTCTGGATACTTATTCTTGGGATGCAGGCAAGCAACACTTGAACACTCAGCCCCTCTGATTGTTAGAGCAGCTTGTGGACCAGAAAGCAAGAGTGATTTTAGTCTATGAATGTGTAGGAAGTGTGTCCGCTGAGACTTCCTGATTTCTTTCATCTGTAAATGGGCAAGTATATGTATGTTGTATTTTGTTTTTTGTTTTTGCTTTTTTTTTCGAGACAAGGTTTTTCTGTGGCCTTGGAGCCTGTCCTGGAACTAGCTCTTGTCGACCAGGCTGGTCTCAAACTCACAGAGATCCACCTGCCTCTGCCTCCCGAGTGCTGGGATTAAAGACGTGCGCCACCACTTCCCGGCTGTATGTTGTATTAAAAACTCACATTTAAGCATGTGTTGAGGACGCTGAGGAAAAAAAAAAAGTTATAAGTTTGGGACCAGCCTGCTTATGCATAAAGACACTCATGTTGGTCATAGTTCTTTTGGTAACTGAAGATGAACCTTTAGAGGACTGTCCCTTATCACTTTTTATTTATATCCTGTTAAGGGGCAATATGAGATGGAAGTTCAGAGGAAAAACTGCACCTGGAGACTCATAGTTTCTGACTATCTATACATAACCAATTTAATTCTGGTCTTTGGAAATTTAATGAACAAAATCCAGGTTCATCCTATATTGATGAGTTTGTAATAATTATTAAATTATTTCTGTGCTTGAGAATACATCCCTATTTATTACTTCCTCTAATCAACTTTCTTTTGTTTGTTTCCCCTTCCAATGCTTTGAAATGAGATGTGTAGCACAAATTCTAATTGGTCTCTGCAATAAAGACTTGGAGTCAGATTAATCCAGGGATTAATCCTGAATACCAGAGAAGCTTAGCAGCTAACCACTAGAGAGTTCTTACCTCTACCAAGACTGTCTCTATATAACCTCAGACTGCATCCTTCTCTAAGTGGTGTGGAAAGGTCTTCTGTATATGTGTTGCTTTTATCAGTCAATAAAGAAGCTGCTTTCAGCAAATGGCTTACCAGAATATAGCCAGGCTGGAAGAGAAATCTATAGAGAGGGTAGGCAGAGTCCAAGAGATGCCATGTAGCCACCAGAGAGGGAAAGACAAGAGTTGTTAGCTGGAACCTTGCCAGTAGGCCACAAACCTTGTGGTAAATTATCAAAAAATGGAACTGGTTAATTCTAGATGTAAGAGCTAGCTAGCAATATGCTTAAGTGATTGGCCAAGCAGTGATTTAACTGATACAGTTCCTGTGGGATTATTTTGGGTCTGGGCAGTTGAGAATGAACAAGTGGCCTCCATCAACATCTATGAATCCTCAAGCTGCATATGAGCTCCTATCTCCTCCCACCTTAAAGGCATGTGATCTCAAGTGCTGGGATCACCTTTGTGTGAGCTCTGTTTCTCTTCTGGACAGATTCAATCTCGTACCCAAGGTGGCCTTGAACTCATAAAGCTCCATCTGCCTCTGTCTCCAAAGTGCTGGGATTAAAGATGTGTGCCACCACTGCATAGCATCCATGCTAGCTAGTGGCTTAGCTCTGCCCTCTGATCTTCAGGCAAACTTCATTTGTTAGATTGCAAACAAAAGAATACTACACAAATGACATACCATTAATTGACAGACTTACTGATTATATTTTGTGGCTTAGAATTTAACACACAGTAAGACACAATGGGAAAGGTTGTATTTATTCTGAGTTTCTTTTTAAAAGTGAACTACTTATGTGTAGAAATATACATAAGAGAAAATATGAGGGGTATTGTTTTATAATAAGTATCATTTACTTATATGGAACTGGAGACTGTAAGAAACACAAACACATAACAAAAACAAGTAGATGTTTCTCGAGACTTCAAACACAAGCGACCAAGAGACACCTATTCCTGCAACTGTTCCACTCTCCTAGTCAGCAAGCTGCTTCACTTTCAAATGTGTAGTTTTTATGTACTTGGGAAAATGTAGAACCGTTTAATGAAAGTGAAATGAAAATATGTTATTACAAGATATCAATCATCAGAGAGAATTATAAACGCTTGCACATCCTCACACCCCATCATGATGTCATCACATCATTTGTTGCTGCTGTACAGTCAGTCAGGGCTGTCTTCCTAGAGTTTCATGTATAGTCTTCACTTTGTTCTGCTAATTTATAATTGAACACACAGTTGCTGGACATAAGCCCAGCAAGTGATTGATTGAGTCTAAAATGACCTTTTAAAATGCTTAATGATTTTCATTTCTGTCTGGATTTATTAAGTTTTGAATTCAATATTACAGCATAAAGAAGCAATGAGATGTAATCTATTTCAAGATTCTAACAGAGATATCAAATGCTAAGCAAAGAGCCAAAATATACAGAAACTCCTGAAAATATAGGCCACAGCTAGTCTTCTCTTTTCTGAAGAGAAAATGGAGGTGAAGTGGATCTGGGGAAGAGGGGAGTTTGGAGAGATCTGGGAGGAGTGGAGGGAGGGGAAACTGTGGCCAGGATATACCTTTGCATGAGAGAAGAATCTCTTTTTAAAAACCTTTTGTTGAAGGGACTGGGAAAGGCAGGGAGGGGAGCAGAGAAAAATGTAGGGCTCAATAAAAAACAATAGAAAATTTTCAAAAATCTTGTCTCTGTCAAGGATCAATCTTCATCTTGGATAAAAAAGATACTCATTCAACATATTTTATTTACTCTGATTTGATGTAGGATTCCCCTCTGTATGTTGTGAATACCATTGGTTAATGATTTCAGTTTTACCATTTACACCTAAGGTGCTTCTGACAGTGGAAGAAAACAGAGCATAATCCCATACTGCACATCACCTTTACCTACTTCCCGTTGCAGTTGTCCCTCCCTCTCATTTTGTCATTTTGACATTTGAACACAACTCATTGAATACTGTGAGAATCTCTCTCTCTCTCTCTCTCTCTCTCTCTCTCTCTCTCTCTCTCCTTCGCAGGTTTCCATGTTTGCATGGAATGATTGTATAATGCATGCTTTTACATGTCTGTATGTGCATGCGCACATGGACATTCATGGGATGCCAGACATTGGTGTCTATACTCATCCTCCATCATTTCTCTATATTAGTCATTGAGGAATGGAACACAGCTCAGCCCAGAGATCACATAGGGGGATAGTCTTACTACCAGATTTGCTCTGTTTTTGTGGAGTCTGGAATTACAGGGTAACTGCAGTACCTACTTGGCTTTTATGCAGGTTCTGAGGGTCTGATATCTGTTCCTAACAGTCGTATGGCAAGCTCTTTCACCCCTAAGATGTCTCCCCAGCCTTTTTCCCTTTATTACCTTTCCTTCCTCCTCACCTTCATCCCTCCCTCCTTTATTTTCTTCCTTTCTTTTTCTTTCTTCATTTTTTTCATTCAATAGTTTGCCCACTATTGTATATCTCAGCCTTTATTATCATTAGATTCAGGCTATGCCTCATTGGAAGGAGCTTGACAGAAATGATGCTCCCACCATTAATGGACTGCGTGGCTTCACTGTATCCCATGAATGACCACATCATTAGGTCATCTGTCAAAGGTATCCACTGTGAAGAAATCATTGCCCCTTTGTAATTACAAGGTATTTTGAGAGTAAATTATTTCAAACTATTAATATTACATTGCAAGCAAGTTTTGCGATGGTTATAGAACTTATTTATGTCACTAATAAATTATGATCTCCTTTTTATTAAGAAGCTGCAGCTACCTTACTGTCCTTTATGATGATGTTAAAATTATATCAGATGAACACTCATTTTAATTGGCACCTGTATCTTTTTCACCTCTCTCCATCATTGTTTGAGCAAATACTTAACCTCTCAACAGTAGGTGTATGATGCTCTTCAGAATCACTCGATGATAGAAAGGTCTGTTTCTTTAGGTGGGGATAAGTTGGAAGGCAAAATACTGGCATTAGGTACTCTTGATTCATTTACAGTATAACTGTCAGCAGGCCATCTCAGCGAACAGTGGTAGTATGCACGTAGATGTTCATTAGCATACCTTTACAGAGAGACATATTTTAATATGACTAATTAGTGTAATAAAGATTTATTCTATTTTGTACCATTTTGATAATTGCAATTGTTTCTCTATAATATTAAAGTTTGCTCTTGTTGTCTTACTATACTTATTGTTGTGACTTCTTTCATTTTTCATGTACCATCTGAGATTGGAGAGATTTCCTAAAAGTGAAGAGTACGTACTGCCATTGCAGAGCATGCTGCTTTGGTTACCAGGACCAACACTGGATGGTTTAAAACAAGCTCTCCATATCCAGAGACTGCAACACTTTGGGCCTCTGTAGGAAACTTCACGAACATGGTCATGGTGCACAAAAGCTCACGCAGCCAGACATACAAATATACAGATAAAACAAATAAGTAAATCTTTAAAATAATAGGTTTCACCATGACATCTTCATTATGTATTTCTTTGTAAGTTTCTCATATTTACACCTCCATTGTTCATGCTTATCTTTTCTCTCTGTTCCTCTCTCATTACCTAAATGAACATTTATGTATAATACCTGCTTGATCACATGTCCCCTTCTTCTATTTATCTTCAGTCTTATCTGGTCCTTCTCATATACTTGAATTCACTTCATCTTCTTCTGAGTGAGTGCACTGGTTAGGTTTCAGCAACATGATACATAACAGAGTTACCCGAAAAGGAGTCTAACTTGAGGACTTTTCTTTCTTATATTGGACATGGCTGTGTGTCACCTTCTTGACACACCTTCTTGTGGTAGGGCCCAGTCTATTGTGGACAGGGCCATCCTGGGGAAGGTGATCCTGACAAGTATAAAAAAGGTAGTGGGGCGGTGGTGGCGCATTCCTTTAATCCCAGCACTCAGGAGGAAGAGGCAGGCAGATTTCTGTGAATTTGAGGCCAGCCTAGTCTACAAGAAACACTGCCAAAAAAGGAAG
>JAQHUG010000184.1:2716264-2733365 GCA_028555095.1 Dicrostonyx torquatus
ACTTCCCCTAAATTGAATCTTTTTGTCAGAGTGATTCACCAAAGCAACATAGATATACCTAATGAGGTTTAAGTGTCTTCCTAAACTGTTCTTCATTCACTAATAAGAAAAACACACTCATCCCAGTTGCTTTTCCTCTAGAGCAAAGCATCACTTTCATATGTATGTTTGCACATTTGCACTAGCCTTCAAGTTTAGGAAACGTACTGATTTGTGGTTTGTTTGTTTGTTGTTACACTTTTTGAGAAAGGGTCTTATTTTATTGTCCAGGTTAGCCTCAAGCTCAGAGGCTGAAGCAATTGTTTTAGTTAAGGGTCCAAACTGACACTATTAGTACATGCTATAGCACTATGTTCAGAAGACTATTTGATGTGATTTGACATACTATTTCTATAATAAAGACAGTGATTTCTATGTTTTAATCCACCAGTTCACAGCAATTGCCCCTCTGTTTCCTTTATTTCTGATCCTGGATTCAACTACTGAGGTTGTTTGTGGACTGCTGTAAAAGTCTCACACATCTTTTTGTTTCTTTTGTCTTTTCTTGATGAGACGTTCATTACAGAGGGTTTTCAATTTTCCATCTCAAGTATCTTCATAATCTCACATTGAAATCATTTCTTTATCATAGCTGTTTTAAGATCTTCTTTGACCAACGCCTGCCTCTCTTTTCTCTGAACTTTCCTCTACTGGTAATTCTTCTATTTTTTTGAGATCTGCTGTGTTCTGGTGTGACAGGTGGTTTTCTAGTGAAATCTGGACCTTTTTTTGACTGTATCAAGAGACTAAAATTCACTTAAACCTTTAATTTCCACTGTCATTCTGCAACAGTGAAAGATAAGTTTTTCACTCAAGTTCTGCCAAATGTAGACAAACGTCCAAGTTTTCCAATAACTCTTTGTTGCTGTACAAGGTGGGAGCATGGTTCTGGTACAGCACTGCCCCTCAGGTCTTTGATGGAATGGCAGTTTTCACTGGAGGTATTCTCTGCAGGATAAAGTAAGTGCCTGTGCTAACTTTGGATAATGATGAAAGTCCTGACACCTTACAAGATGACACCTTACACAGTGCTTAAGAGGTAAATAGCTCCCTTCTTACTGCTGGGAGGGCGTCCATAACCAGAATATTTCAATCTTCACAAATGTTGTGGAAAATGAGACAAAAAGTGTCCTCCTTTCTGGTCGAAAGGATAGGGGTCCCATATCCCTCCTTTACATTCCTGAGAGTCTGTTAGCAGAGTTATTGGGCCACCACCATACACCTTCCTGAGTTTAGAAATCAACTAAGTCTAGGTTTAACATTCTTTCCTTGCATCCCACACCAGGGTAGTTATGATGGTGGTGGCAGTGGTGGCGGCAGCAGCAGCAGTGGTGGTGGTGGTGATGGTGTGTATGTGTGTGTGTGTGCATGTGTGTGTGTGTTTATGTGTGTGTAAAGAGTATGGAGAGACTATAGCAGTTAGTTGTTTATTTTAAAATTGACTATTTCCCTATTTTGTCTTTTTCTGTTGACAATACTAGAGGGAGAAGGTTTTTACTGGGGCTCATAGAATGCATATGTTGATATTTTCACCTTACCAACTTTTTTATTTCAAAACCTGGATTGTATGAGATACAAAGAAACTCAGGATATCCACCATGCTGTTTTGCAACCTGGAGGTCACTTCATACTTTTTTTCTTCCCAAACCTCAAAGATTTGTTACCATTTGTCTTATACATAGCAAACAGGGTTTATCATTGTACTTTAGAGATATTTAGAGAATATCAACTCTGATTTCCACAAAGCACAAAGGCATTCTCTATTTCATTCTCCTTATTCTAATTATCTTACTGTACAGGGAACATTTCCTAGTCTTCCCTTGTATCTAGTCTATGTATATAACTTATATTTCCTACTAGTTCTTCGTTCAGTAATGTCTTCTTCACGTAAAACATAATATTCATCGATGAATATAATGCTTTATTGCACCATGTATTTTCGAGGCATAAATATCTGATATAATTTCTGTAGTTGATTAAGTTCTTTCTTTCCTATTTAGCTAATATTGTGTCAGGCTGTTTATATTGAATGTACCCATAATTTTTTTCTTAGTGCTTAACATAGAATTGGCAATCAGTGTACTTGGTACGGGTAACTAAATGTTAACAATTTGAAATGTCAACATCAGGGATTTAAAATAATGTGAGTTACTGGAAACTATGGAATATACGTGTACTGGAAAAGCAGTATTTTGTGTACTACTTGCTTGGTTAGCAGTGACAAACCTGAATCTTGATCATTTTTATAACTTGGCAGTTGCTTGACAGTAACAATGCTCTACAATAGAGACAACCTTACTCAAATATACCAGTATATGCACTTGTGTTATTTGTGATTTAATAAGTATATACTCTCTCGTTCCAGAAAAGTTAGTTGGCTAAACATTCATATGATCAAAGTAAGAAATGCTTGTTTTTTCTTTCTGTATTTTCAAGATATGATTGCTGACTGTCTGTTTTAAAAGTTTGAAAACAGACATTGGTTGCCAAGGATTTTAAGAGGTTTGAACTTTCTATAGACTCAGACCTCCACAGAGGGGGGCAAGGATGAAGGTTAAGTTCATCACCATGGGCCAATGATTTAATTGACCATGCTTACATAATAAAGTCCTCATGAAAGCACAAGAGCCCTGAATTGTTATAAGAACCGGGATATAATAAGATTTAAATAGGTCTTTGGAAGCAGCACACCCAGAGTGTAAAGCAGCTCCAAGCATCTTCCCACATTCTTCACACTGGTTACCCCCTCTTTGCTAGAAAACTGATCTGCTTATCATATAATACTCTTTATAATCAAAGAGTAGGCCCAATATGTCCCCCAAGTTTGCAGATATACTTAAACAATTAATTAAAATAAATGAAATTCTCATGGACGCGTGGTCTCAGGCTGATGAATGACATCTGACATAGGTGACAAACTTTAGTGTAAGTCATTATTCTGTGGGATCTACTGTGATCTCCTAGCATCTGACTTAAACTGAATTATAGGAATGCATTACATTTCTGCTGAGCAATTGTTTATATGTAAAAACTAAATGAAAGCAAACTTTTTCAGCTGTCTTAAGTGCTGCGTTGAGCCTTATGCAAATGGAAATAAATACTTTTGTCTCCTATCTCTTTTAATACTCACTATGGCATCAATTTAAGAGAGAAAATTCAAATGTTTCTTCTTATGTTTACACCATTCTACACTGTATTTAATATAATATAGTAATCTAGAGTGAGATTTCCTCACATGTAGTGAGTCTCTTTTGGGCCCTAACTTGATATCCTATTATCCAATTCAATTCTATCATTATGTATTCTGGGACAGGATCTTGTCCCAGAGGATAAAGGCTCAGTCTTATATGATTTACTAATATCAGGTGAGAAGAAGCCTCAAGTTTTGACTTGTACTTATTATTGAACAGATAGTAGCCAGGATAATGATAGCTCTTTTGTGGAGTTTGTTTAATTAGTTTCAGCGACTCACTGAACACAGAGAATCCATTGTGTTTACCAAAGAAAGTAGGTAAATGAACAGCCATATACTGAGATGTGCAAGGCTAGCTGTGTATGAAGAGATAACAAAGTGTGCACACTCTCATTGACCACAGCAGCTCCTTCTATGCTCTGGAAGCTCAGGGAACCTGGTTCTTTACTGGTTCTGTAGAATGATTTATTTTGCAGATGTAGTCGATTGGATCATTAAACATTGGTCACCAATTCAATCTCTTTAGCTCTACTTCTTTCCTGGAATGTGTAGATGCTACTAGAAGGTCTTTACTTCTTTTACTCTGGTTCTTTTCTTTGCTGACCAGTTACCACCAGGAATCTATGCAAGGACCCTATTTACCATTACTTAGCAAAAAAAAAAAAAAGTGGGGGGGGGGAGACTTTTACCAGCCAGGAAATTGTATTTTAAGGGCTGCATGGCGGGAAACAGGATAGAGACATTACAGCTTCTTAAAGTATCTTCACCAACACACTGCTGGTGACTGTCAAAATGTTTTACGTTCAGGGGGTAAAGCATGCACCATTGAACTGGGAGAAAGACAGGTGATGATGTCCAAACAGTGGAATTGTTTGTTGTCAGATAAGGTGGGATGTGGAAAGAACTTCTCTATGCAGGAACAAACACTCAGAACCATCTGCCTTTTTGAAAGAGCCACTCATCAGGTGCTGCTTGGCTGACGCTGTCTGTAGACTCAGCACAGCTGCCCCTCTTAAAGCAAGGTCAGACAAATTAACCAAAGTTAATTTCTCAAAATGACTTTGTCATCAAACTTTTATTGCTCTTCTTCTGTCATGAGGAAAACTTCCGTGAAATTCTGCCGCTCACTCTCTTTCTGGACTGAGGGAGAAGACAGGTGCACTGTCTTGCAATTCTTTCCACCACTTCAGGAAAGTACAGAAGAGAGTTAAAGGTACTATCCCAGACCAGCCCGAGAATCAGTGGGATGTATTGAATTTGCAGGATTGTCAATATTAGGCCTCTCATGTGACTTTTATTTCTATATTCTTGTAACATCTTTAATTACATTTAAATAAATTCAGTGTATGTGGAGCCTATGTTAGAGGTAAGGAATGTAAGTGATGGGCAGTGGAAGCTGGTTTTGTTTTACCCTTTGTTCTATCTTTCTTCAAGGAAACAAGAAACCCTGGTTGAGGGGCGGTGAGGAATGCTAAGCAAGGTGCATCTTTCATTTATTCTGAATACACTAACACTTTACTTGTGCCTTCATTTATTGTCTTGGTGAAATTCCAAATGTCTGAATCTATTTGCTGAATATGAATTTCCCCCCACAGTGCTCATCCCTTCCCTTCTTCAAACAAGCTCCTGTCACCGACTTTGTGAGTTGAACAGGATCAGGAGCTGCTGGGGAGAGATGGGTTGGGATGTGATTTGTCAAGCTCAAACTGCCCAAGAACATGGTGGATTTGAAGTGTAAAAGCCAAGCTAAGCTTTTCAGGTCTGGGGTTCGGTTAATAATACAGAGGATTTAAATGGGATTTTTCTTCCAGACAGTTCAAAGAGTTTTATTACTTACTCTGTATTTCCACTAAAATCATTGAAAAGAAAGAAGGAACAGATGTGACTCACCCCGTTTCACCAGACAGAAAACTTTGTGTCATTTCCCCAAATGGCAGCAGGTTTGAGAAATAACATGAAACACACTTTATTCGTGATATTGGTGAGGCTCAGGACCCATGTTAAGAGGATCCTAATTTCTAAAATCTGGAGGATAGAGCTAGTAAATCTGAATATGTCTTAGTAATCGTTAATAACATATTAGTCCATCTTCTTATGTCTAGGCCACAGGAGAGTTGTTGAAGATTAAAACTCCGTTACCACCAGACATCCATGGGATCAGTTTGTTAAGCAGAATGCAGTTTCAAGAGAAAATTATTCATAAATTCATAGAAGGGATTTCTATGTGTCAAACAAAATATGTATTAGAAATTTGTGAAAGAAAAAAAGGTGCCATAAGTTTTACAAGGCAAGATGTTAAGTGGTGTACATTTAGAGAAACTACATTTGTAAGCAATGAGTTTTTGAGTTGTAGCACTCTTGGTAGGTTGTAGGGAATCTGGTTAAAAAGACACCAGATTCTTTAACTGAAAACCTGATTTTTAAGAAGATAGGTAAATGAATTTAGCTTTGCTCATCCTTGCTAGGGAATACTAGATTGTTTTCCTTGTTTTGTGTGGCTATGGCTGTTGTTCATGGAGCAAGATGTTCCAATCAGAAAAAGTAAGTGTTGTTTCCATCTGAGCAAAGATACTTCTTGTACATGATACAACAAACATTCTTCAGGAAGTGTCACAGGAATCTTTACCCCACAGGAGAAAAACAGAATGAACCAGCATACTCAACACTTTGATTTGCAGAGTTCTGTTTTTAAAATGAGATGGTTATGTAAATATTCTTTGGGGAAACTCCAATCTTTAATCAAAAGACCTACATTTGACCCTAAACTTAAATCTTCTTAACTATATCTGAGATTATTTTACCTAGCTGAATGGGCACTCCTTATTTTCCTATATCAATTGACATTCTAGATGTTACATAACTGGTCTCAGAACAACATCTCCACCAAATCCTTCTGAAGCCAAGTCAATTCAATATGAAGCCCATATTTCTCCATTGATCATTTATTTCCTATTTACAAGAACAACCACAGTCTATTATTCTAACATATCGCATTCTCTAGGAAAACATACTCATGAATGGCCTGATATAGCTGATGGCAGTCATCAGGACATCAAAGATCATTCCATTTCCAATTCACTAAGATCCTTTTCCCTTTAGAAAGACACATCTGAAACTCCTTATTTTTCAATCTTCCTAAGCTTAAGGCTAATCTTTGATACTTTCCCTTGAACTGAAGTCCTTGCCTTCTTCATCACTGAATTAAATTATGTTGCCTTTTTGCTTGCACATAATTTAAACACATAAGTACTGTAAGGTCTCTAATGCGTTCCCTGAAGATATATTTCTGCATCATAATGTTCTACTTAGATCATAAACTACTCAAGGTCAGTGTGAGTGCCTATTTAACTCCCTTCGTGTTCTCCTAACAGCAGCATGTACTCGGATCCTGAATAATTGTCCTCATGAAAAGCGGCTGAAGGTGTTTCCCTTCTTAGCTTTACAAATGGAACCAAGGTGAAGTTAGTAAGTTATTAGAGGTAGTTGAAGTTTGGTGAGAAAATACTAATTGTACCAATGAATTTCTATTTCTTTTTGTTTTGACACAAGATTTGTTTTCCTTAGAAAAAAATACATAAATATTAATAGTAACTACTTGATGCAACTTTGGGGAAAGTAAATTGTAATAAAAAAATAACAGAAAAGGAGATTTTAATATGACTCTTGATCTGGAATTTCTTAGAATCAGGAAATGGTGGACATGTGTTTCAGAGGTATGTTCATGGGGGCTTGAGCATAGCAGGTTGGTACCTCTCCTTGGCAATCACATTTGGCTGATCACTCACCTCTTGATCTGCTGTGTGCAGTTGCTATGTGCAACCTTCCTGTGAGAGTTCCTCTGAGGTTTCAGGGAATTAGTGGGTTTGGGGGCAGAGTGGGCCTTGTAGTTTAAAGGGTCCAATGAATTTGTGGGGGGTATTGGAGCAGCCTTCCTGCTGGAAGCTTGCCTGATGGCTGACTATTGAAGTTGAGGCAGGTTGGGGAGAAGCCTGCAGTCTGATCAATGCGTGTGTGAGTGATGTATGAGAAGCCTCCCTCAGCAATCACATCTGGTGTAGCAAGGTACATTATAACAGGTGGCCTTTGCCTTAAGTGAAGTGATCATGACTTGTTAGTGTGAGCCTATCTTTATCGCTAATAGTTGGCCACGTTGAATCCATAATCTGCAAGTCTGATGGGATTTTGACACTCCACTTACCAGATCATCCTCACATATCCTAGATCTTACACACATGTTGTATACTGTATCACTGACCATACAGGAAAACATCTTTCCAATCAATTTACTACTTTCTTAATCATTCATGTATTTTTCTGTGGCCCACCAAGAATAGAGACAATTTCTTATACCCTATACTACGTGTCCCTGTTTCCCTCACCTTAAAATGTTCCACATCTTAGGTATAGCAATGAAATATTCGTAATTGAAAGGAAAGGTCTTAGACTACACAAAATACAAATGAATATTCATCCATATGCCTGTGGTAGCTTGAGTAGTTAAGTTCTACTCACCTTTATTATACTCTAGTATATTTTAGGTATCATTCTCAGCAGTGGTATTTGTAGAATTTGAGTGCACAAACAGAGAAGAGAACTTTTGCTTGCTTTCTGACATGTTACCCTTGCCATTTTGACTTCTGATAATGATTACCTTTTAAAGTAAATCTCCCTCTGTTAATGCATTCATTAGTGCCTACTTCACATTAGAAGATGGCTTTCAAGCTCAGGACTCTCCTTTTAGCTTTAATTACTGTCTCTGTTCCCATACTACCTTATGACTATGCAGTAGAACCTTCATACATGCGTCTGACTACATAAAGTGATGTGGAAAGGAGACCTGAGCAAAGAGTCCTGAGGTCTGGGCTCCAAGTAGATCTGAAATAGAAGACAATACTTTATATCTTTTGCTGCTAATGCTTTGAGACCATGTATCACGTGTCATAGAGTACATTATAGGCAAAAGTAAATGAAAAGTTAGACGACTTTTGCGGATAATTCTAGTGAATTCACAAATGTAAACAAAAGGGTGGGGAGAAAGAATCTTTAGCTACTCTTGATAGGTAGACAGAGCACATGTTGGTGGCTATGCCATGGCTGGAACCCTGGGGTTGACAACACTTGCTGCAAAGAGATTATAGTGTGGACTCCAGAGGCAGCTTGCCACCCTGAAAGAAGCATAACAATATGAGTAATTTGGTGTCTGACCATAAGGCACCCCTGAGGGTTTTCAGACATAACAGAAACCTTGGATGGATGGCTGTATATCCTTACCCTAGTTATTATTCTACCTACCAAGTCATTCCTTCAGCAATGGTGGACTAGCAGGATTTTAATTGTAAGGATTGGTATGAAGATGCTCTTCCTTGGTCATGTCTTGTAGTCTAAATATACTCTGTTTCATTTGTGTGCTTCAACATTTAAACAAATAAGGATTGTTGCAAAACTTTTATCAAAACATACTAGCCATCTTAATATCAGGAAGAATTTACTGTCTTAATAATATTTCATGATTCCAGTTTATCATTGTGAAATTTGCTGAGATTTTTAGACTTAAATGAAAAATTAAAAATTAAAATTAAATTAAAAATTAAAAATTAAAGGCAAATGCCCAAATTTCACAGAACTTTGGAGGGGCTCTTGATGTATGTAATTGATTTATTTTGTGCTTTTTTTTTGGTATTGTGAGACAGGTGTTGTGTACCACTGTCTGCCTGGTGTTGGAATTATGACCGTCCTGCCTTAGCCTCATGAGTACAGAGAGCTGCACACAATCATTCCTGGTTTGGAAGTGGGTCCAAAAAAAAAGGGTTCTTGTATTTCTTTAACAGAATATAGAACAATATTTTCTTATGTCACTCAATATAATTCAGAAGTATGTCATAATTTATGCTATTACAATATTTAACTGTATCATGATGTATGTTTCAATATATGTGTATCCAGGCTCAATCAGAAATACATCAAGATGATTTCATTAGGTAAGGGTGAATGGTGTACTTCATCAATATTTTACAATGACCCATCACTTAGACATCAGACAGCCTTGTGCCATGTGGTCATATGCTCTGAACAAACTTTCAGAGATTTTTTTTTGCTTTTTGTTAGTCAGTTGCCATCATTGGATCTCTCATGCATTAGTAAAAGGAAAATAGGTAATGATGATTACCTATTAATCAAAAGGAAAACGTAAATACAGCACTTGTGTTCTATTTTCCTTAAATTATCTCTGTCATGAAGATGCAAAACAGGTTTTGAGAAGTTCTCCATTGCTGTGATATTATACAGAGATGCAGTTTTCCAAGATACTTTTTTCTCTGGAGATAAGAGGTCTAATGCCCCTGAGAGTGTCATGGTTTGTCCCATAAAATCATATGTAAATGTTAGAAAAGTGCATTAGTACATTTAATTAATATACACATATTTAAAATTCATGTACCATCTAATGACAGCATTTTTCATAACACAGTTGATTTGCGTATACAGCATCACCCACTATAGTTTATGTCATTATCAGAAAATGTGCAATTACTCCTAAAATTCGACATCTAGAAATATACAGAAGACATTGGCAAAAATCTTTATTAGGATGAACTTCAAACTTGGAAGTAAGGCTGGATAATATCCCAAGGTTGCAGCAGAGTAACAAAAGGCTTGACACTTGACGGAAGAGCTGTTTGAGAATTGTTGTTGGGATTTGAACATACTAAGAGACTGATCCAAAAATGTGCCGACCCAATACCTCTGGGAACAATTTAGTTCAGAAGGAACCTTGAATCAGAGCAACTGTTTGGCAAATTGGACGATCTGTTTTGCTCTAATGAAATCTTTGTATTTAATACCCTTCAGAATTGCATTCTGATTTTAAAGATCTAGGGTTACCTCATCAATTAGCAATATTTCTTTTCCTCCCAACCATAACCGTTTGTTCATCAAAGCTAATAGTAGGGTCTTCCCAACTAGTCAATCCATATTTGTTCAATGTAACTAGTTAATATGTTGAAACATACAAAAGTAGTTACTAGAAATGACATATGAATGAGACAAGATCCTTGACTTCAAGGAACTTTAAGTTCTGGGAGAAAAATCAACATGAATATAATATGAGTGGAGTTTCTGCATTGGTAAATGAGATGTGAATGGGCTTTGATTGTTTAACTATATATTTATTGTGATTTTTTTCTGTCCTTTGATTGCAGGACTTTATGCATTAAATTATTATTATAGAGATTGATGAGTTTAAAATTAAATTAAGTATTGTCTGTTTGATTTAGCAGAAGCCTGCTCTGGGGAGATTGAAGATCCACAGAATAAGAGAAATGTAATGACTGGCACGTGTAAAGGGGTCTGGCCCATTTGATAGCACTGAAGCCTGTCATAGGACACAAACGCAAAGGAACCCTGCTGAGATATGTCTCACAGCTGCAGACACCTAGCTTCTGGGCTTAGAGAATGTTTTCCTACCATCTGTCACCTGGTCTGAGGAGATAATTACTGACTTCTGTGTGAAGAGCTGCTTGTAAATGCAGCTGGATGGCCAGCTCTCTTAAATTACCAGACCCAGGAGACCAGAACTTTCTGTTGTTTCCATGGCGCTCCTCAAGTCATGCCTTAGACTGAGATTTGTGTTCAGTGGTGTACGTGTGCCGGAAAGGTCATTATCCTTCCTGACAGGCAGATGTCCTAGAAAGTGTAATTACATTCCCCAGATCCAGAAATCCTTAACAACAAATTAAATTAAAAATAAGAAACTAGGGTTTCAGTGAGATCAAACCCACAAAAAGGCAAGATGAGAGAGCTTAACATATTCTATTTTGGTACAAATGTTGCCCAGACGAGTATATGGGTATCACATCCAGTAAAAAGCTGGGAGACAGTTACAAATAACGTATGTTTCTCTCCACACCATTGCATTTTCCTCTCCAAATGTGTGGATGATTGTGAAAAAAATCTATTAGCTTGAATTTCTAACCAATGTTGTATGGCTGCCTTTTAATATGTATGTAACATATTCTTGTTCAATTAAGCTCCCAGTTATTGTACAAGTGTTAGATAAAATATAAAATAAAAGGAGCTGAATCAAAAATGATGATTTGTATCTCTCACTTGCTTACAAGGGTACAATTCAACTTCAATGAAAATGATGTTTGAAAATTGACATATTTTTAAATATATTATTATTATTATTTTAATCCTGACAGCTGTTTATGCTCCCTCTCCTCCCAGTCCCTTCTCTCACCTACCCTCTGTCCCCATTCTCATCCAATTCTCCTCTGTTTATATTCAGAAAAGGGCAGGCGTCTCAAGAATATCAACCAATAATGGCATATCAGGTTGCAGTAAGACTAGGCACCTCCCCTTATCTTAAGGCTGAACAAGGCAACCCGGTATGAGGGAAAGGATTCCAAAAGTCATCAAAGGAATCAGAAACAACCCCATTTTACACTTTTAGAATTTCCACAAGAAGACCAAGCTACACAACTGTAATATGTATGCAGAGGGCCTAGATCATTCCCATGCAAGTTTCCTGATTACAAATTTATATCTTTTAAAGTTGGGCTGCTAGATACTGCCTAAACCAAAAGAAAGTTAGGGTGTGGAGAGCCATAGAACATGTGGTCAAAACAAGTTTAATCTAATCAAGAAGAAAGGAAGGAAGAAGAGAAAGAAGGAAGGAAGGAAAGAAAGGAAAGAAAGAAAGAAAAAAAAAAGAAAGAGAAAGGGTAAAGTCATGTTAGTAACGAGTTTAAGCAGGTATGCAAATTTTCAAAGTATTCTTAAGATACCATACAAAGTAAGGCAGACTCATTCTTGAGGCTGAAAACAGAAAGTCATGGATAACTCTCTGCATTGCCAATTTTTATAAGAACCTTTTAATGCTATGCTCAGTTTTCCTCATCCTGAAATGAGACTCTTTGTATGAAGAAGAAAAGCTACTAAGATCAACACAATATTCTGCTGACTTATAGTTATGATTAACTAAAGTGTCATGTGTAAAACTTCAAAAAAAATTAAGAGCCGTACCAAGATGGGTTAAGATACTTGTATTTGTTAAGAGAAAAATGAGAGAGACCTCTTCCAGCTGAAAGGGGTTATTAGTTGTTCTGTTTCAAATCACTTCTCTGTTACACACAGTGAGAGGAGATCTACCTTCTTAGTTTAATATATAACAGCCCTGTGTGTATAGCTGAAGAAGAGAGAGAGAAGGAGTGAGTGAGTGAGTGTGTGTGTGGTCTGTGTGTGTGTGTGTGTGTGTGTGTGTGTGTGTAAGAAAGAGAAACAGACAAACAGAGAGATAGTCACAACAGCAGACAGAGACATACAAAAAGAAAGGGAGGGGGACACATCAGACTTACTAAGTTCCCATGTTCTGAATTTAAGTGGAACAGAGTGATTCAGTGTCATTTGCATGACCTACAGCATTATAACTAATTTTGGTCACACATTTATAACTTACTATTCCTAAGAAAAATATCTTCTTTTTCTCAGTATGGCCACTGAGACAGAATCTTTACATTGGCTTGCCTGGCCCCATACTCACTTCAATAACTAGACCAACAAACTGCTATATCGGACATTGCAGCAGGTTCATTTGGGAAAATAATCTCCATTAGTCACCTGTGGAAATCCCATGCAGCACAAATCACTATCTTCAGTAGAATACTCTATTCTAGGGCAAGGAGACAAGGTAGTGGGGATATAAGTGACCTTGACACGGTCCATCTTTACAAAGATACCTCACCCTGTAAATTCCCTTTTACTTATTCATAGACCATGCATAGTTTCTGCTATTATTTTTCTCATTTCATTTTATTCCCAGTCCTTACCTATGATTATGATTCCTAGTACTCCTATAAACGAAACTAGGTTTTTCAAAAACAAACTTTGGAATGTATGTATGCCATACTGTTGACCAAATTTTCTAAGAAGAATATAATGGAGGTTTTACTTTACCAACCAGTCTATGCTATATATTTTATATTTAATTGTAAAGCAATCTGTTAAATCCATAATTTCTATAAACTGAAGTTCTATATAAACACTATATAAAGTGAAAGATAAAAGTGAGGCATGTGCATAGTATCAATAACACGCAGAAGCTTTATCTACAAGTGCTGACCAGCAATCATCTCCGATTCATAAGTAAAATTTAATTAATTGTTGCCCTTACCTACTTAATAAATTGTAACTGTCAATTATGCGTATACATTCTTTTGTGCATTTAAAACAAGCAGGGCCCAGTATAAAACTGTGAAAGATGGTATGTGCAATGTGGTATAAAAAGAAACATTCCCAGAATATCATTTATCATGGCCTTCTTTTTGGTGAAGTTCTATTAAGTTCAAGAATACAGAAACTACTCACATAATACATCTCAACACCTCATTTGTTTATGGGTGGGAAATGTTTAAATTGAACTGAATAACTTCATTTAGTCATATTAACTTAGTGACACATTAGCCTGGGTATATTGTCCACTAAAATGTTTTCAAGCTCTTAAGTTTAGAAACTACTGTGTTATGGTGCTGGGGAGATTGCATGGTTGGCAACGTGTTTTTTTAGAAAATAATTAGGTCTTGAGTTTGATTTCACAGCAACAAGTAAATTCTGGATACACTTCCCCCAGTACTGAAAAGACACAGACCAATGGATTTCTGGGTTTCACGGGCTACTAGTCTAGTTTAATTGACAAGATCTGGATAAGCCAATAGGAAACCAAGGAACTGTAGCATAAATTCTAATTGATATTTTAATAAAAACCCAGACACAGATGCAAGGGTTAATGCTGAAGCTTAAAGAAACAGAGTACCAGCCACTAGAGAGCTCTTACCTCCCTCAGTGCTCAGACCAACAGGGAGATCATGTCATCAGACTATGTCTTCAGACTACCTCTGTCTCCATCAAACATCAGACTGCATTTAGTTTCTGTCTCCTCCAGCCTTATATTTCTCTCTCCACCCAGCCATATCAATTCTTTCCCCTCCTCCCTAATGCTGGGATTAAAGGTGCGAGACTCCCAAATACTGGGATTAAAGATGTGTGCCACCACTTCCTGGCCTCTACTGGCTTACATCTGCACTCTGATCTTCAGACAAACATTATTTGTGAAAACATAAATTAAATATCAGTACAAGAAGTATCTCAGAAGAAAAAACGTAAACAAATTTAAGAGCCAAAAGATGGAATTTTATGTGACATAATGATGTCTTCTGGCTATGACATGGTTATTGTGCTTGTGAGGTCATTGTATTTATGGTTATCTGCACAAGGTCTATAAAAAGGTAGCCATCTTTTCATTATGAGCAGGTTGGTAAGTGATAATGAGGTTCTACCCCTTGTCTGCATATATAAGCACTGTTTGGTGGAGATTTCTGTCAGTTTTATCACCGGTGTAGCTACTGGTAAGTCATATTCATGGCTAGCCAATAAATAGCCCCCATCCTATTTATGCAATCGTCTAATGAAACTCTGTTTATTATATGCAAAAATAATACATGAAAGTAGAAAAGTAAATGTTGGGTAAAATGGTTTAATGGGAGAGGGACAGACATGAGAGAGGAGCAGGGCTAGAAATGACTAAGTTCATTGTATACGTGAACAAGATTCCAAAAGAATTAAGAGATAAACAAGGCAAATTGTGCCTAAAGAATGATACCTCAGATTGACTTATAGCCAGTACATGGGCTGATGTGCATGCGCGCGCAAACACACACACACAAACACACACATGAACTTACTCACCACACATACATCTACAGAAAAACAAAAACCTACTGAGTTGTAATATGTCAATTCCATATCAAATTGACATTGCTGTATATGCCACATGGTTCCAGATAGAGAACTATAACAGTATATACATGGGAGAAGAATTTGATAAAAATTTCTAATGTAGTCTGTGCATTCCATTGTTCTTCTCCATTGATATTTATATGTATTTACACCTATATTTGTATCTTTAGCTATGATATCAAATATTGCTTTTTGAAATTTTCATAAATTATAAGGTGAAGCTGATAAATTTAACAAAATATAATTACTGACTCAACTTTTAATAATTTAAATTAAATAAATAGTAACTTTTAATTAAAGTTGGTATTTATTTTATAGTAAAAGTGTCCTAAATATTGCATGATATAAATTGATCCTAAAAAATAAATGAAACTTATATCTAGCTATGAAGATCTGAAATTTGACTAGACATTCTGCCTTCCCCATGAAAATGCTGTTTCATGCAATATGTAGGCTTGCTGCTCTGGTCAAGTCATAATCTACATATATGGCAGATAGACAGTGGAAATCTATGTTCATATTGTTCCTGAAGACAGAAGATGGAGAAGAACTCTTAATGTGATAGGAAGATAATTTCTTAAGCTGTCTAGACTAAGTTACAGATAGATACTTTATCTTATATCTTTCTGTATTATCTTCTCTGTGATCTCTGGTATCTCCATGTATATTGTAGTCTCTTCTGAGAAGAGTATTTATGAACTAGACTAGGGTACCTTGCTATAGTATCTTTAACTTACTTGTCTCTTCAAAAGAGAAACTATCTTTAAAATATTACATCATTCTGCAGAAATTGGAATTGGACTATTGTTTTATGAACTTGTGGAATATAATTTATCCATGACTGTTTTTCTCCATCCTATAACAACTCTTCTCTGAATGGAGGCAAATCACAGGGTGATGATCATCATTCCTGCAAAGTGGCATATTTGATCATTATCCATTTCATGAACTTGTCTGCTGAGCAAGTACGTCTGTCCTTCTTATGATGGAGTCAGATAATTAACAAATGATGGAAAATGTTGATGGAAATGAGTGTATCCAAACATGTCTTCACCGAACTATTTCAACTGAAAATGTTGTTACACTCTATTTTTCTATTTTCCTTCTTAGTCCATATATCCTACATTTTATTCAAATCATATATTATAAAAAAGACCTTAGAATGATCTTTTCTGTCTATTCTGAAAAATTGGATTTTTATTATTATTTTAATAGTAAAATAATAATTAACTAATTTTGCCAGCCTTATCACAGTTTCCCTTCCCTCTTCTTCATTCCCCTCCCTCATCCAACCCTTCTCTTTTCTCTTCAAAGAAGTTCGGGCATCCCATATATATCACAATAAGACCAGGTACCTCCTCTTGTAGTAAGACTGGACAAGGCAACTCAGTAGGAAGAAAGGGTATGAAAATCAGATAATAGTCAGAAACAACCCCTGCTCCTCTGGTAAGATTACCAAGAAGACAAACCTACAGAACTAACACATATTTTCAGAGGGCATAGTTCAATCGATTCAACTTTTCTATTTGGTGATTCAGTCTCTGATGTGGGAAGTCCTTCTGTATATACGTTGCTTCTATTGGTTAATGAGTAAAGAAGCTGCTTTGGCCTGTGGTAGGGCAGAATAGAGCTAGGTGGGAAAACTAAACTGAATGCTGGGAAAAATAGATGGAGTCACAGAGAAGTTATGTAGATGTTGCAGGAGACAAACACTGAATGCTGGACACTGAACAGAAGTTTACTGGTAGGCCACAACCATGTGGCAATACACAGATTAATATAAATGGGTTAATTTAAGATATAAGAACAGGCCAATGAGAAGCATGAGCTAATAGTCCAAGCAGTATTGCAATTAATAGTTTCAGTGTGCTTATTTCAGGTCTGGATGACTGACAAACAAATGAGCAGCCTCTGCCTATAGATTGGCATGACAACATGCACCAGCTAAATCCACATAAAACCTGAACCTGAGAGAGCTTAGAAAGGAATCATAGATACACACACACAAACAAAATTTAGTTGCAATCTTTTCAGATGTGCTGTTTGCTGGTGGCAAACTGGAGTGCCATGGCTCCTTTA
>JAQHUG010000184.1:2744816-2776650 GCA_028555095.1 Dicrostonyx torquatus
TCCTGCCAGGGCAAACTCTGACTCAGGCAGGCAGGCAGGCAGGCAGGTGGTTCAACTATGGAGCATTTGAGTGTGGTTTGTGAGCACACTGCTGCAGCTTGCTTGCTGGCAGGGACCTTGAAATGCCATAGAGTTGTGGCAATAAACATGGCTCTGGCCGGTACCTCTGCGATGAGGCTGGAATCTCAGAAAGCTGAGGAATGGGTTGGATCCACCTGTCAAAGCCACGGCTTTAATCCTACCCATATTGCTTAGTAAATTAAGAACTCATGTAGTCAGAAAAAGAGAGATATACAGTGAAGAAAGATTTAAAGACAAAGAAAACCTCTAAAAGATTTACTGTGTGTTAAAAATATATGCAGGATTGAGAGAGAAAAGACAAAGGTTAAAATCCTTTAAAAAAAAATGAGAGATAGTACTTGGGTGTGGTGGTACACACCTTTAATCCCAACACTTGAGAGACAGAGGCAGGCTGACCTCTGTGAGTTCAAGGTGTGGTGGCATACACCTTTAATCCCAATGCAACAGAGGCAGAGACATGCAGCTCTCTGTGAGTTCAAAAACAGCATGGTCTACAGAGTGAATTCCAGGACAAAATTACACAGAAACCCTCTCTCAAAAAAGCCAAAAAATTAAAAATAGAAAGAAATAGAGGTTAAAATAAAGTGACCTAAAGATGGAAAATACACAGAGAGTCTGGATACTGTATGTTTTTATGTTCTCTTTGAATTGTTTGAATGCTGAGGAAGTAGAAACAGCTGCTAAAAGGTATTTTTTTTTTATAAATGCTGCTGAATTAATCCAAGATAGGTATTTTGAAAATACCTTGAATCAAAATTGAATTCAAAAGGTATGTTACTTTGGAGAAGAAGATTTGCTTTTGTTTCCACAGGAAATGAGAGGCTGTGGATTCATTCTGAATTAAGAAAAATCAGGTTTGGTCAAGGAAGCCCACCTGAGAAATCTCTGGTAGAAACAGGTGGTCCAGATGTCTGAGTTCTACATCCAGTGCAGATTCAAGATGCTGCCTGAGAAGATCAAGCCTCAAAGGATACTCCAGTCAGGACTTTCTCATAATTCCAAATTTTCATTAGGTCCCCATTAAGATTATCAGCATTATCAGCACCCCCAACCAGCAGGAGGTAGCCTGGAAAACTATACCCACATTCCCAAGAAATTGACTGTGGATATTATACTTTTTTTTTAAAGAGGGGAAGTGGTATGAGACAATTTTCTGTACCTGTCAATTATATTTTAAATAAATGCTGATTGGCCAGTAGCCAGGCAGGACAACCAGACAGGAAGTAGGGGCGAGTCAATGAGAACACTAGAATTCTGGGAAGAAGGAAGCCCATTCCTCTGCAGTTGTGAGCCTACCACAGAAGCAAGATGTGGCTGCCTCGCTGAAAAAGGTACTTAGCCTTGTGGTTAGCATAGACAAGACAGAAACCCTAACAACATTTCCTTGTTTTGGCTATGATGAATAATGCTGCTGTGAACATAGTTGAGCACATGTCTTTGTGGTATGATTAAGTACGCTTTGGGTACATACCCAAAAGTAGTATTGCTGGGTCTTGACGTTTCCTATTTTTTTCAACAAATTGCCATAGTGATTTCCAAAGTGGCTGTACAAGTTCACACTTCCACCATCAATGTGTTCCCTTTATTTCATATTCTTTCAAGGATAAGTTGTCACCAGTGTTTATGAATTTGGCCATTCTTACAGGTGTAAGATTGAATCGTAAGTTGTTTTTATTTGCATTTCTCTGATGGCTAAGGATATTCAACATTTCCTTAAGTGCCTTTCAGACATTTTAGATTCATCTATTCAGAGTTCTATGTTTAGGTCTGTACCCCATTATTTTACTGGATTATTTGTTGTACTGATGACCAATTTCTTGAGTTCCTTGCAAATTTTAGAGATTTGTCCTCTGTCTGATTCGATGTGTAATTGGTGAAGATCCTCTCCCCTTGTGTAGGCTGTTGTTTTGTCTCACTGACTATGCCCTTTGCTTTACTGAAGATTCTCAGTTTTAGGAGGTACCATTTATTAATTGTTTCTCACAATGTCTGTACTACTGGGTTATATTTAGAAGAGGTCTCCTGTGTCAATGCATTTAAGTGTACTTCCTACTTTCTCTTCTATGGGTTCAGTGTGGTTGTTTTTCTGTAGAGGTCTTCTTTGATTTATTTTGACTTGAGTTTTGTTCATGTCAGTAGATATAGATCTATTTTCATTCTTCTACATGTTGATATACAGTTATGCCACTACCATTTGTTGAATACATTTTCTTTTTTCCATTTCATATTTTTTTGCTTCTTTTTCAAAAATCAGTTGTTTGTAGGTCTGTAGAGCAATATCTGAGTATTTGATTTGGTTCCATTGGTCCTCCTATCTGATTTTTGCCAATATGAGGCTGTTTTTCGTACTGTAGTTCTACAGTAAGAGTTTAAAATCAGGAATTGTGATGCCTCCAGAAGTTCCTTTATTGTACAGAATTGTTTTGGCTATCCTGGGTTTTTTGTTTTTCCATATGAAGTTGAATATTATTCTTTTATGGTACCCCCAAAAATCTACAGATTCAATGTAATGTCCATCAAAATCCCAGCACAAACAGATTTTTAAAATCCCAATGTTAAGTAAGATAAAAATAACTACCTCAGGGAAAGACCTATCCCAGCAAACCTTCCAACTTGTGAAAAGGAACCTTAAAAGGCAAATAGAAATTTTAAAATATCTTAGGGCTAGTTATAGTGTTGCATACCTTTAATCTAATCCCAGCACTCAAAAAGAAGAGGTTGGTGGATTTCTAAATTCAAGGCCAATCTGACATACACAGTAAATTCCAGGACAGCTAGGCTTAGGTATTGAAGAAAACCATCAAAAAACCGAAAGTTGGTAAATATACATATATTTGAACAAGGGTGCCATGTTCCAAGTCCAGCATGCAGTAGAAACTAACAACTTTGAACATTTAATTCTCACTTTAGAGTCAAGGACACAAGAAAGGTTGATGGAATCTCCCTCTGTGACTAAGGAAAGCCAATGTGGTAAGGGTATCCCTTTAAGGAGGTCCAGATAGGCAACTTTGTGAAGCTGTAAAAGTAAATGCAGGATTGTTTTGTAGACAACAAGATGTTGGAGATACCAGAGCCATGGAATACATACCAAAAAAAATGTTAAAGGCTTGGTATCGAAAGAGACCATGAGAAAGAAGTGTTTTGTAGTCAATAAAACTGAAAGGATTTGAAGATCTGGTGTAGGAGGTCCGTCTCTATTTGTGTTGCTTTCATTGGTTGAATAAAGAAACTGCCTTGGCTTTTTGATAGGGAAGAGCTTAGATAAGCATGGAAAATAGAACTGAATGCTGGGAGAAGGAAGGCAGGCAGAGAGAGCCACCAGGAAGTCACCAGGTCAGAGATGTGTTTCCAGGTAAGCCACAACCTCGTGGTTACACACAGATTATTAGAAATGGGTTGAATCAAGATGTGAGAGTTAGCCAATAAGAGGCTGGAACTGATAGGCCAGGAAATAATTTAATTAATACAATTTCTGGGTGGTTATTTCAGGGGATAAGTTAGCCAGGCAGCAGGACACAGCCTGCTCCTTCTACAACAAAATCTGAAAAGCATATTGACATCAGACATGGGTATGCAAAGTTTAGAATTTGTCCAGCTGGTTTTTGGTCTTGCTTTTGTCGAGCATTTCTTTAGTATGTTCCCTTTCCTTCATTTTGAAATAGTAATAAGTATCTGTTGCCATTGTATATTTTGCCATTGGAAGTATGCGATCTTCTTTTTAAGTTTGAGTTTTCAGGGAGTTAATTAAGAGATTGGCATAGTATCAAAAAATTTTAATATTTTGAATTTGAACAGTACCGAAACTGTTAAAGACTATTGGAATTTTTGAAGTTGGAGTAAATGTATTTTGCATTAAGATATGAATACAATTCTATGGGGGCCAGAAAGTGGAATGTGATGATTTGAATGAAAGTGGCCCCCATACATTCATAGGGAGTAGAATTATTTGAAAGAATTAGGACATGTGGCCTTATTGTAAAACATTTTCCACTGAGGGTGGGCTTTGAGGCTTCAGAAATTCTATCCAGTCTTAGTGTCTCACTCTCTTTTCCTGTTGCCTTTTAATCCAGATGTAGAACTTTCAGCTTCTTCTCAGGCACCATGTCCACCTGTTGGCTTCCATATTTCCCTTGTGAGAGTTGCTATAGCAATGCTGTTTATTCATAGCAATATAAACCCTACATTAGTGGTGATAAATCTATCATTGTATGTTTTTATTTTACATTCCTGCTTTAGGGTCAGTTTCTTAATTTCTATATTACAAAGATATTTCAGACTCCCCTTACAAATTTATCATCTCATTCCTTGACTTATTTTTACTCCAGACAACCCCAGTATCTTCAATTAAAACCAATATTTGAAATAAACTTATGGTTGTAGGATACTCATCACTGATGAGTCTTTTGCTGTATGAAAGATAACAAAAATACAAGCAGGAAAAATTCTCCTCCATACTGACCTTCAAATTCTTCTGCACACTAAGCACTCTTGCATCTCTACTTGCTGGACTTTTGACTGGAATGTATTTTCTCTACTGGATCTATAGTATAGTAGTGTCAGGTGTAGTATTAGAGACTACACTTTCAAAACTATGGAATCTATCATGTGTTGTATGTCATGACTATTTATTATTGTTTCTATGTCTTTGGAGAATGCTGACAGTCAAAGTACATTTGGGATGTTCAAGCTGTCGCTTTCCTCTGCCCCTCCCAAGGACAAATGATTTTTGTAGTTTTCAAACCATGATCATTGGGTGGGGTTTGCAGGAGTTGGACCCTCGTGTCATGACCTGTAGCCCTTTTGTATCTGACAGTCTTTGTGGCATTCAGCTTTCAATATGTCAGAAATTATTCAGTTGCTGAAAGCTGTCCCAACTAGTTATATCATCAGTTCTTTACACAACTAAGTAAAATTATCACAACTATTTTCTATATTTACCTATTCCGTTCAGTTTTAATGAGCCACTTTGTTCTATAACCTCAATTCTCTGAAGGGCCAAAAGAAATTGTTGATTTGTTTTCAACTTTTCCCTTCTTGCAAAAATAGAAAGGATGCCTTCTGAGCTCTTTATATGAGAATCACAAAACAATATTTGAGGTTTCAGCATGGCCTGGTGGTGGGACACACGACTGCCCCAGAGATTGATGATTATATAAATGTTCCAAATTTACTTTGTTTTTAAAGTAAATTAAAACACATAGAAATTTAGCTAATTCATTTAATCTAATTTTAGTGCTTGAATTTTATTTTGGGTAATTTAAGGTGGTTTTTATTCTAAAAAGCATCACAACCAAAGTAAGATTAACTATATGTTGTCATTTTAAAGAAATCTAGGTATTTATTCTATAGAAATCACCTGTGATTAATATAATTTGAATATTTGTAAACTTCAAGGGCCATAAAAGACTCATATTTTCCTATGTGGAAACCTGCATAATTTCATCAAACCCTCTGAGCAACTACACAGGGACTCTTCAGACTAATCTTTGTTTAAATCGAATTCTAACATATTTATATGTTTAAACCTGTAATCTCCACAGAATACAAATGAAAATCGTCTGAGAAGTAAAGAGCCGAATTCCTTCTTTTTCATTCTATACTCTGTATTAAGTATCTTTAAAGGACTGATTTAAATTCTTAAAGTTGTTTTTTCTCTAAGAATCTACCAAAATTTCTGAAAAATTTTGCTGTATTGTGTATTGTTCTTTTATTCTTTTAATTTTTAAATATCCTAAATAAACCTTACCTCAGTCTTTTCTGTTGTTGATCAGTAATCTTAATTATTTAATTTGTGTGTTGATTCAGAATAGCTACACCTGTCCCTGTAGATATAGATTACCTCTACTCTTCATTTCATTCAGACAGAATCTGGAACAATTGGACAGTGCCCTTTTTGAAATTGATGGGATCTGTATGCTCTGTACCCAAGGTCTGTGCAAAGTAGGCCTCTCATCTCTTCAGATATATTTAAGAAAATATTTCTTGTGTGGGGAGGCATGTTTGAATATATGTGTTTATGTATATTAATTCATGTGTTTGTAGGTTGGGGACAACCTTGGGTGCTCTTCCTCAGTAGACATTGACATGCTGGTTTCGGGGTACTCACTGGGACCTGGGGCTCTCCAATTGGGCTATGCGCTAGACCCCATGAATCATTCTTTCTTTGATTCTCAGCACTGGGATTACAAGCAAATTACATCTCGAACCCCCACCTTCCACTTTTGACATGGGTTCTGAATTCTGATCTTTATGTTTGTGCAGCAAACACAGTATGAACTAAAATATCTCCTTAGCCACTGTTTTGTTTTTTTAATGAAAATTGAACTTGTCCTACTACATATCTCAGTGAGTGAGAGATACTAATGAAAATTGAACTTGTCCTACTACATATCTCAGTGAGTGAGAGATACTATATCATGTGTGAGGCTTTAGTAATAAAATTCATTGTCTTATATCTGGACATCAGGAGATCCACCATGAAGATATGGCCAGGTTTGGTGTCTAGTAGAAGACTTCTTATGGTTTGCAGACAGCCTATTTCTTGTTCTCACATGACAGAGAGAGATTTGTCTAAAACCCTTATCGCATGAGTACCAGGTTCCAGTTTGTGATCTAATCAGCTCCAAGAAGGAGGACTCATATTAAAATATGATAATATTGGAAATTTAGGGTGTTAAGTTGTGATTTTTGAGGGGATATGTATCTCTTAAAACCACAATAAAATGAAATGGCTAAAATGCTCAAAATATTTCTTAAGGAATGTCAAATTATTCCTGTATATAAGGACATTTGGGGGAAAAATCAGCTATTGGCCTTGGGACCAGATGACTACACCATCTAACTGAAAAGGTCCTCTGTTACTCATATTTCAAAGCATTTACTTTGCTTTAATCAACTTACATTGTCTATTTTTCCATAAATGTGGATGTATGTAATATTGAAGTAAGAGCTTGAAATCTTATTTCAGGGAACTTTCAACATTAATACTTGTTTTTCAACTCTACCCTATAGAATATTTACTTTTCTACTTGGGAGTTACTCCTGTAAATGTCTAGCCTAATAGGTTTTCTTGTTTGGAAAGTTTGAGTAGACAATTTTTCTCTTCTATCAGAATTTAGGAAATTAGAATATTCAGAAACATCTTGATGGTGCTCTGCTGGTACTTTCTGTAATAATGAGCTTCCCATGATGGACATTAGTAATGGAGACTCATGGTTGTTATCTTTCTGCCACCAGTTTAAAACCTCCTTTTGCTATTTTGACAGAAAGACACATGTAAAGACAAGATATACATAGCTACAACAGCATCCAAGTGTGAGGAGCCCATTGTATACTTCCTGGAATAGCTGCCCAAAGATTAAGTGATTTGGGTAACTAATACTGATATATCCAACTGACAAATAGCAGACAAAGAGACAATGACTATTAAGTGTAGTGCTGCTCTATTCATGATTGTCTAAGGGTCTTCTACACATCCCACAGGTACATGGAATAAAGGATCAAATGGAAGAATAAACCCTTGTGACCTCAGAGATTAATTTTCTTCCCTGTATCCCATCGTCTGTCAGCTTCATAACCACTTTATAATCAGATGTTACTGCAATGACTCTGGTATAATAGGTGAGAATTCCAAAAGGTGGGTGTGATTTAATCACTTCATTGCTGCAGAGACTGACTGCAAGATCTCAGACTGAGAGTTCTTTATTCCTACACAAAATTAAAATGAAAACTTCATTTTAATTTGCCTGTAATAATTGTGGATATTTAATTTATTATCATTAGTGTGGTGTCTGTGTGTGCATGTGTGTGTGTCTGTGTGTGTGTGTACGAGCATGTGCGTGCATGTGCAGGCACGCATGTTCATATGCATATACCTTAGCATGGATGTGTAGGTCTAAGGACTATTTACTGAGTCTATTCTTCCTTTTCACTCTGAGCTCTGAGCATTGAACTCAGGTTGTCAGAGTTAAACTTTTCCTTGCTGAGGCATCTAGTTATGTCTAGAAATTTATGAGGTCTAGTGTACTCAAAGAAACAAGTCCAGTGTGGAAAGATTAATACAGCATGGCTCCCATTTACAGACGGCATACACAAAAAGTCAATTTCATAAAAGTAGCAAAAAGAATTGTGGCTATCAGAGGTTAGAGAGGGAAGTAAGAGGGTAAGATGGGCAGAGGTTTGCTGAAATGATGCTAACTTCTAGTTCAATAAGAGCTGTTGAACAGCAGGGTGATACCCAATAACAATGTATTGCTATACTTTAAAGAGAGGAATTTGATGCTTTACTTAAAGACATGACTAATGTTTGAGATCACAGATAAGCCAATATCTGTGTATTGGTGTGTGTGTGTGTGTGTGTGTGTGTATTGATGATCCCCATATTAATGTGAAATGATTACACACCAATTAAAGCAAAAACAATTGAAATCAATTTTTTCAATTAAATGTTGAAGCTCTTGATTTCCACGTATCTCTCATCCTTTCCAATTTGTGATTCCTTTCAGGGGCCAGTGGGACTTAGGGTTTTGCTTCTGCCACTATCACTCCTGATGATTGAGGAGTGTTGATGATATCTAGATCCATACTGAGCAGTTCTCTGAGTTGTGTAAATACAAAGACATCAGCTTCTTTTGCTAGTGTCTGGTCTACAAATGATAAATGAACCTCTTGATCTATGAAAAACACCACTGAATGGGTCTGTAGAGATTTTTTTTCTCTCTCGGAGATAATTAAGTGTAAATTTTTCTATCTTCTGTAGTCTTTGTGTTAACTATTGGCCTTGCAAGCATGAAAAGCTTAGTGTGTTAGTTACTTTTTCTGCTGCTATGACAAAATACCTGGCAGAAGCAACTTCAAGGAGAAAAAGGTTTTATTTGATTACAGGTTGTGGATACAGTCCATCATGGGGAGAACTCATGTGAGATAACTGGTCATCCTGCACTTGTAGGTAGAAAAAAACCCCAAATTTTCAGTTCAGCATTTTTTAAAATCTTTCTTATATTCTCTAGGACCCCAGTATAGAAAATCGTGTGGTTCACATTCAGGGTGTGCCTCCTCAACTCAGTAAAACTCATCTATGATCTCCTTCATAGATAGGCTCACATTTTGTCTACTAAACTATCCTGACATCATGAGAGTCAATACTAACTGTCACGTAAAGGGTAGCTAAGACCAGATATGAAAAAAATAAAATCGAAATCCTGAGTTCATGACAACATTCAGGATTTGACTCCTGGATGTTGATTTGTGTGAGAATTCAATAGACATTTCTCCAATCAGAAACTGCCTCCTGTAACTTTTCTTCTTAAAATCTTTGAATCTATTAGTATTCTATTTTATTTATAGAAGTGTAGATCTGGCTTTGTAAAGTGCAAGGAGATTCTAGATTAGGTATAAATGCCATTAATCAGCACAATTTCTCCAAACTTTAGTTTTGTTTATTTTATGGACAGCTATTTAATCTGAAAAGGACATTCTACACCCTCTGTCTTCAAAAATCTTATTCTCTTCCCCTTGGTACTTTACTAACTTCATCCTGGGAGAAAAAATTTCATACTGTCCTACATATGTCACTTTGAATATTTTACAAATATCACTATATAGGCATATTCAAAATGAAAATACTCTAAACCTATGGTAGTGCTTCATCTCCCTCTATATTGTAAATTCCTAAGAAAAACAAGCCCTAAGGTTTACTTTACATCTTCTCTGGCAAATAGCTCTAGACTTTAAAATTGAGAGGTATTTAATCAATTTAGCTGATAATAAATGGATTAATATATCCCCATAGGTACTTGGGTGAAGCAATCATGAAGCTCTTTGGTTTTCTGCTTCATAGATTCAATTCACTTCTTATCATAAAATCTGAATGAGATTGACCCAAAAGAAGCATTGGTCCAAAATATGAATAGAGTAGAAAGTCAGGGCTACAGGTGGGACTGTTTGTCACAAATCTATGTGACACTTTAATTTCTATCACTTTCAATTTTCCTCGGTATAACTCTCATTCCTGCCCAGGCTGGTACAGCCCCACTTTCATGTCCTTGGGCCTGACATCGCTCCTGACAGAGAGTTCACCTTTGCTATCCAATTTGAGATGATCATTTCCTGACATAGTGCTGCCCTGTAAAGGCTCACCTTGCTGCCTCTGGGACCACATCCTGTTAATCATCACAAACCCAATCACATTGATGATAATGTTCTAGCCCGTCCCCCAGCCTTCTAGGCCATTCAGATGGCTAATGTCTTGTTAAAACTTTTTGACTTATTAATTTTAGCTGTGACAGGGCCTGATTAGCTTCTGAATTACTCGGTGCCTATTTTTAGTATGATGTGCCTCTATCCTTCACAGATAGTTTAATCCCAAAGTATTAATTCGTCTCTGTATAATGGCGGCTTGTCTTCCTCCTACATCTTCCTGTTTTTTCTTCCCATCTGTACACCTTGTTTTAACTTACCCATTGCTTTGCTCTGGAAGGTGAACACTCTTTGTTTCAGAGATTGTAGATTGCCTAATACCTACATAACCAAACTGTCAAAAACACAGGATTGAAACTGTAAGATTGAAAATATCAATAATTAGCAGGATGGTCTGAGTGACCTGCTAGTCTGTAATTGGTGACAGTGTTGAAATATTTTTTCCTGTAAATCGTGAGCTAACTGTGACTGTGACTAATGCAAAAGTATATTCAGGACTTAGCTGGAGTCTGAGTAAGATAGTGGGAGTAGCCAGGCTGTCTAGAACCTGCTGGCAAATTGTTTACTCCAAAAGGAAAGAAAGAAGGCCACAGAAGGGATAGGCAGTACCACGGGTGTGAGCAGGGGTCACACAGGGCTGACAGGACCCTTAGTCTTTGAATCACAAGTAAGCTGCTAAAAAAAAAAAAAACCAATTAGTGATTTGGTTAAGAGAGTATCATTCATGAGATATACATTTAAAAATCATAACAATAACATGAAGTTAAGTCAGAAAAAAAAAACAACAGACACAGAGGAACTGGTGTAGAGATGGCCTGGAATAAAAACAGTGCTGCTGTTCAAGGCTGCTCTGGCTCTAACTTGAGAAGCAAAGAGGTATTCAGGATCAATCCACTGCTAATCATGCACGTATTGCCTGGCTTAAGATTACCAGACCTAACATTTCTCCAATATACAATGGGGGAACATCACCCCTCTCATATCTAGCTATCCTCACTTGCCTGTAGTTTTCTTTTACATAGGGTTGAGTCCTGTTGGGTTTTTCTCTGTGCACTTTGGCAAGTCTATTGGCATCATTCTTATTCTGTTCACGTTTGGGCAGTCATGATGGTATGAGTCTGTTGGTGAATTATCTGCTATTACTAGTAGACATAATCTTAACAAATACATATAGAATATTTTCATGATACTATTCTCCATGTGCATTTCTAGTAAGTTTGTATATTAACAAAATCCTCTGATCTTCTGGCTCTTACAGTCTTTTGACTTCCTCTTTCTCAGTGTTTCCTGAGACTTGGGTATGGGAGTGTTTGGTAGACACATGCATTGGGTTGGGCTCAGCAACTCTGAATTTTGATTGATAATGATTTTCCTGAAATATTCTCTGTTGTAAAGAGCAGTTTCATTGATAAAGAATAAAGTGTATAATTATGTGTGGGTATAAGGACAAATGTTCATAGATTACCATTAGGATTCATGCTGATTTAGACAATTGGTGGTCACAGTACATATTCTCCTACAGTAACTATGACTTCACTAGCACGGAGTAATTAGCTAGGTTTCTAGTACCAGGTATGGGCTCCCTCTTGTTAAGCTGGTCTTAAGTGCAATCAAAGAGCTGTTGGTTACTGCCAAGATGTACTTGCAAGCTCTGCACCCTTAGAGTTATCCTGTCATGTTGATTATTAGTATGGTTCATGGGTCTCATAGATGGGCAGGACTTTTGTTTGACTCCCTATTTTGTAAGCTTGCAGAAAGCTAGTTCTCAGGGAAGTAACATTCTGATCAGTTTCAGCTTAGGGTACTCTGGGTCCTGTTTCTAAAGTGCTTGGTATCTCCAGCAATATGGACACTTTCAGTCAGGAGGTAACTAAGTGTAATTTCAATAGGATGTATGTTTGGGGAGTCTTCTGGACAGCTTTGGCCAACAATTCAAAAGAGGACTTTACATGTCTGGTATTTAGAGTTTGGTTATGGGGTCTTTGATTCTGATTGGGAGTACCATGAGCCTATAACACAATAGTTTATTAAACTATATATGTATATTTATACTCTGCATTATGTCTGTTATAGCTGATCTATTTTAAAGTAAATGTTTGACAGTATGTTTCCTTGTGGATTTGTCGGGCATCTTTATTGTTATTTTATGACCTTCTTCCTTCTTCTATACTTATTCTTTCCCACTTCTCGAATGAGCCTCATCTCTCCCCATTTTGCTGTCATGTCACTTGTGTCTTGTCATTTCCCTTTACACTCTTCCTGCCTTAGTCTGTACTTCATTTCCTCTTCCCTAAAGAGGTCCCCTATTCCCATTTCCTAATAAATTGCAAACCATAAAATTTTCATCCTAAGACTGTGAAGGTTCTAATGAATAGTCTAATTCCATTATTGTTATCTAAGCTTCTAACTCTGTGTTTTGTTCTACCACAAGCCTCACTTCTGTGTTTGAAGAATGTATTCAGAATCCAACCTCTGGCACTTCAAAACTCTATCCTGACCTACCTAATCTCAGATCCCCATTTTCTCCTTGAGCTTACTGTTTCTGGGAATAACTATACATATACTGAACATATACAAATGTACTTGATAAGAAATGTGGATATTTTGGTAAATATAAAACATTTTAATTGCATTCCCAGGACCATGAAGCAAGGTTCTTGTGATATGCCAAATGCAGTATTCAATTTGCATACTCACCATTTCTGTAGTAACTGGCATGGGATATAATGATATAATTTTTATTGTTCAATCATCCCTCAATAAAACTTGTAAGATAAGTTTATTATAACTCTGGCATGAGACAATTTATATTTTGTCAATTATGTTTTAAATAAATGCTGATTGGTCTGTAGCCAAGCAGAAAGTATAGGCGGGACAACCAGTTAGGAAATAGAGGTGGAACAATGAGAACAGGAGAATTCTGGGAAGAGGGAAGCTCCCTCTACAGTCCTGTCCAGACAGAGAAGAAGCAAGATGTGACTATGCCACTACAAAAGGTACTGAGCCATGTGGCTAATACAGATAAGAATAAGAGGTTAATGTAAGTTATAAGAGTTAATAAGAAGCCTGAGCTAATGGGCCAATCACTTTATGATTAATGTAGACCTCTGTAATTTCTTTGGGACTTAACAACTGTGGGATCTGGGCAGGACAGAAACCTCAATCAACATAACTCAGTTAAATTAAGAATAAATTGTACTATGTTTAAAACAAATCATTTTATTAAACAACTTTGATTAATGTAGTCATAATGTTATTTAAAAGTTTAAATTTTCAAATAGCAATTAAACTCAATAAAGTAATTAAATATATCTCCTATGTGACAGAAGATTTGCAATGCATATCACAAAATAGAGGCTGGAGAGCTGGTTCATTTGTTCCAAACACATGCCACTCTTATGAAGGGGACTTGAGTTCAGTTTCCAACATTATGTCTAGTGGTTCACAAACCTGTCTAACTCCAGGTGCAGGGATCCCATTCAGCTACTTGCTTCTGTTGGCTCTTACACCACACACTTGGCACATGTTTTCACAGCCACACACTCATAAAATTAAATCATAAAACCAAAAGAGCTTTATAGAGAAAAGATAACACATTTCTTCAGCTAAAGGAACAAAGACTTGAAGACTTGTGGTATGCAAACATTAGATTGGTTTTTTTTTGGGTATATATAAATAAAGAAATTGACAATACAAACCAGCCAAATTTACTGTCTATGATGGTCTATCAGCCCTAAATCCAGATACACCCAGGACAATGAAAGTAAACATATTTGAATAAGAATAAGAATAACAAAAATAATAAGAAAGAGAGAGAAAAGAAGGGTACAGGAGAGAAAAGAAGAAGATAGAAAGGGGAGAGGAGGGGAGAGATGAGAAAAGAGAAGAGGAAAGAAGAGAAAGCAGAATGGTAAGGAGATAAAAAGGTAAAATTAAAAAGAAAGAGAAATGGGCAGATAGAGAAAGAGAAAGAAAGAGAGGGAAAATTTGGTGGAGGGAGGGAGCATAAGGAAAAGTTAAGAGATAGAACAGACAGAGAGAGACAGACAGAGAGGACACAGGAGGAAGGAGTCTGAAGGTAGGTGAAAGTGCCCAAGATGGATTTGATAAGCAAAATAGGCAGTTCCTTATAATGTTTACATTTTCTTGTCAGATAGAGACTTATAAACGACTATACTTTCCTCCCGCTTCAGATGTGATAACCCTGATTATAAAGAACTGACCTATTTGTGCAAGCAATCAACGATTTCTAGAGAATCCCTCAACTATTTTTTATGGTTATGAGATTTGTAAGCTTATTGACTCTTCCTAATATCATCCAGTTAAATCTCTTAACATGCTTTCACTGTAAGGAAGGCTTATCAATTTTATTTATGTATACAATGAACATGTATGGTTACTGTTAATTTCATCTTTTGCAGGTAATTGATGTATTATCTATTTATTTATGTTCTTCTGAATTTCTTACATTTTTGTTCTTTATGTAAAACCAAATAAAATCTGGTAAGACTGACTTATTTCATCTATTATATTAATTAATTTATTTTTAATTAAAATTCATTTATACAATGTATTTGGGTCACATTATCCCCTCCTAACTCCTCCTACATTCTTGTCAAATATCTGCCACCCACCTCTTATTTGTAACATTTTGACTTAATTTAATATATTTCTATCTATGCATTATGGTCATTCTATATAACTGTTTTTAGCTAATTTACAGGCTTCATTTAGATTAAAATATTCTGTATTTTGTTGAGATTTTACAAGTTTCCTTAGTTTTCATATGTTGGTGTTATCAAAAGTTTCATTAAATTAGTATGAAGTTACAATTTACATGAACTTTCTTATTATCTAATAATCAGTGGCTTAGACATTATACCAAACTACAAAAATGCCTCCAAAACGTTCTGGGAATCCTATTTATTTATTTATTTATTTATTTATTTATTTTGATTTCTCAAGACAGAGTGCCCTAGCTGTTCTGGATTAGCATTGTAGGTCAGGCTGACCTTGAACTCACAGATATCTTCCTGCCTCTGCCTCCCAAGTGCTAGGATTAAAAACATGCACCACTATGCCCAGTGATCTGGACTCCTTTTAAAAGACACCTACTGACTAAGGTGTAGAGTATTGTTACATTTTTATTGTTATAGTAAAATTATATAAAACACTCAAATATATGGAGCTTTATGCTTTTCTAACACTTTTAAATACTTTCAACTCTAGAGAGTGATGTGAAATTCATTCACTGCCTTGAAGGTCAACAATAAACACTGATAAAGGGCTCTAATTAAAAGTCCATCTACACATTTTTGTTCATGGCATTGTTTTTAACTCCATACTTTATTTTTCTATCAAGTATTGGCTTTCATTGTGGTGTTTCATAAAGATATGTCTTATACTTGGTTCTCATCCACTCCCATTTCCCTTCCCCTGGCTTGCAGGTCCCTATTCCCCAGGCAAACTTGTTGAATTTTTGATTGGTGCATAGATTTTTATTACCCTCTCTGTTCCTTTTCCTTAAAATATCTTCCTTTCCTGTCATGGTTAACTTTGCTCTTCAATCACACACACACACCACACACACACACACACACACACACATTTAATTTTTATAAATGAACTTGTATTACAGTGGTAGACAATTAAAAGATCAATGGATTTTCCTCTTTTCAAATGTAATATATCTTAAAAACAAATACAAATAATAAAATTAAACAGTACTTGTGATATAAAGATTGTAATTCATCAAAGTTACAATAAAAGTGAAAAGCAAATTTGCAGATGTCATATACCTGTAGCCTTGCAAGGACTTTTGATCTGATTTTGATTTGAAACATAGAACCAGATCCAACCTGAATGATCTTATAGAACTTGTGAAACAAGCTCTATGGAATTATCTACACATTCATCAGCACATGGACTGAGGAGTCCAAATGACTCATGGTCCAAGTTCTGCAGAATGTAAATGGTAGGAAGAGAAATCTGCCCTACTAAGTAAAGGAAGTTATAGAAATAAGCAAATGACATTCAATATATGTTTAATATAAACCACATCTTCAAATTCAAGTACTCTAGAGCTATACAGATGTGAGGAACTCTCTCTATTATACACATCAAGGCAGTAGTCCATCAGGAATCAGAATTAGGAATGGTTTTACAATCATCCAGTAAATCACATCCAAAGTACTTTTGCATTGGCATCAGATAACATATATATAAAACTCTTTTTTTTGAGACAGAGTTTCTCTATGTAACATATATAACAGGAGGCCTGGCTTTCCTGGAACTCAGTTTGTAGACGAGGCTGACCTTTGCTACCAAGGTGCTGGGACTAAAGGATTATGACACCACTGCCCAGAATGTTTTGTATACTTTTATGGATTTATTTGTATACCTGTATGTGCACATCTAAGTATAGGAATATGAGGAGTGTATATTAGTCCGTGGGTGTGATGACGTTCTGTGTCTCCTGCCTTCCTCAATTGATTTCTACATTTTTATAGCTCTCATTGAACCCGGAACCCAGGGACTGGCTATAATGGCTGATTAGTGAGTTCTTCGGATCCTCCTGTCCCTCTTGGCTTCCAGCACCAAGGTTACAGGTGTACACTGCCATGCTCAATGATTTTATGTGGACATTGAGGATTATATTTAGAGCTTCATGTTTGTGAAACAAGGTTTTCCCTAACTTAATCAAATTCTCAACCCCAATAAATTATTTTTTCAGTGAGTTTAAAGATTTATTTTGGGTATGAAAATAAGACATGATGCTACTAATGACAGTATAGCTTGCTATGGAGGTTACCTGGAATATGCTTAATGTGGGGACTTAAGACATTTTAATAACAAGGAATATATTTGTGTCATGTATTGGGCTGAGTATTTTTCATGTGTTACACACATTCTATATTCCAACACTACAAGATGATATATTTTACAATGAGGCAGAAACTTCATATGAAGATCATTATGACCTGCTGCTGAACACATAATTGTAATAGGGACACTGCCTGTTCATTTCCCGGCCACCCAGAAATAATCACTCAGAAACTTTATTATTTGCAATACTGTTTGGCCAATAACTTAAATGTATTGCTAGCTAGCTCTTATATCTAGAAATCAGCCCATCTCCATTATTTTAGATTTTATCATGAGGCTCATGGCCTACCAGCAAGTTTCCAGCCGGCAGCTCACATCTTTCCCCTCTGGTGGCTCCATGGAGTTTCACTGGCTCAGCCTTCTTTCTCCCAGCATTCAGTTCAATTTTTACTGTCTAGCACTATTCTATCTTATCAGAGGCCAAAACAGTTTCTTTATTCATTAACCAATAAAAGCAACACATATACAGGACTTCCCACACCACAAAATGACTTAATGATAGAATCAAGTTCCATTCAGGGTATGGTCACATAAACCGCATGGTGTGAATGACTTTACTATATCTTTAAAGTACTGTTAAAGCTACCTATTTCCAAACAAACTCAGTTAAACACCGAGAAAATGAATTTAAATCTCAGAGTCCAGGCAATGTGCCTGCATTATTTTACTCAAAGAATTAATGATTTTTCTCCAAGTCCATGTTTCAGGAAATTGCTATGTTTGTGTTGGTTTGACATAACTGTAGATATTTCAACTAATCTATCTTCAAGTCTAGACCAGAAGGGGAAAAAATCCAAACATTTTATCAAACTGACAAGACAATGATCCACCATGAGTCTTGGCTGCAAAAATATGTTATTAGATTCAATTTATCATGAAAAATTGCTAGATTGTGCGAGGGCTGAAATGGCAGCAGGACAAGAGTGCAGCTCTTTGGTACTAATTATCTTAAGAGTTGACCTTCCAGGTCACCCCAAACCCTGTATTAATTCAGGAGGAGAGCTTAGATGTCCGACTCCGAGATGTCAGAAAATTCTTACAGAAAATCACTTAGCTTAACTCTTGCAAGGCTGCTGGAGGAGACACAGTTTATCGGTATCTAGAGCTCTGAACTTCTTATCCACAGTTGCTTTACAAACTTTGCTTGTCACTTTGATCAGCCCAAATTCCACAGTGTCAAAATAATATATTCACTTTTATTAGCAGAAATAGTCCTTTCTTTCTATCACCTGTCTTGATAGAAGCTGATCAGACTATGGAGAACATCTTCTAGGCACTTGCTGAGTTAACAATCATTTTCTTGTAAACTTGATGCTGGAGTTTTCCTCAATGAAGACATCCCCAAAGTTTCTCTCATGCAGTCAGTAGAATATAATTGCCTCCTTCCTTGTGATAATGTAGCATTGCTTGTCAATGTCACATGTTGTCCACTTAATACATGCATTATTTAACATGCTGGTTGACCTTATCCATCTCAATTAGTTACTTTCCTATTACTGTGATAATACATTATAACCAGGGAAACTTGTAAAGAAAAGCATTCAGTTGGGTGTCTAAGGATTAGAATGAATGACAAACTTTAACTGACACATTAAATATTCTCCTGGAAAGGTTAATTTGAGTGTTTTGTTGTTGTCACTGCTGAGGTTTTACTTAATTTCCAAACACAAATCAGGACTAGCAATTTTGCATTCTTGAGGCAGAGGAGGTGAAGACCTTAACAAGGTTAGCTTCACACACCTTCTGTACTTGGTTGATTTTAAACATAGCTCATGGTCTATCTTACTTATTGAAAGTTTCTTGTTTCCTGGGTTATTGGCAAGGGGTAGAAAGTTCTGTCTACAATAAATTGAGTTAGGAAGATTTTTAAAGCTCATATTCAGAAAAGCAAACCTGGTGGTTAGTGTAAGTGGTAGCTCACTGTCAGCATGGCCTTGCCTTCTCTTCCTTATGCTGGTAGTATCAAGTTGTGACATCAACATTCTTAATGTCCAATGTGTTTTGTTCAAATAAGAAGGAAGAAGAATAAAGGAATAAAATCCCTATTAGCTCCATCTATTATCTATCATTCACATTTGTTTTAGGAAGGAGCTGGATGTCAGAGGTACTGTCATCCTCCAGAGAGGTTGAAAACATTCTCGTAAGTACAATGTGTGGAAAACAGGGGTACATGTATTAGAAATTGGTTAGGGGTAGCTTGTTATTAAGGTAAATTTCAATATAAATATTACAGTATCTTTTACGCAAATTTTTGCTTTTTTAACAAATTTTCTTTGCATATTATGAATGGATAATTCATAATTTTTTGATGTCCTCAAACACCAACTACTTTTGGTATGAAAAGAGTTTTCCTATAACTCTGAACACAAAATTCCCTCAATGATAGGAGAGATCACAGTATGTTTTCCTTGCTTTCATCTGCAAATGCTTGTGTTCTGAGAACCTGTATGATGCTTTTATGTAAGCCAAGTCAGTAAGTGAATAAAACCAGAGTAAGGACCTAAGAATAGAAGAAATTCCAAAACCCAAATTGCCAAGCACCGGACGTAGAAGAACATGAGTGGCCTCCAATTATTTCCAGTACATGTGAGCAAAGCCTTGACTGTCAAGATCTTGGAGTAAATTCTGAATCAGAATAAATTTAGGATTTCATGGGAAAGAAGTTGCTGTGCTTTAATCCTGTTGTCTATGTGTCTTTTTCTACCCTTTGCTTCCTTCAAATAAGGATTATAAATATCCCTCCTCATACCTGAGACACATTGTAAAGGAAAACAGATTCTAAAAGAAGAATCTGAATAACAATATAAAGTGAGTTTATATACTATTCCCATGAGAGTTAAATAATTATTGTTATGGTTTACTATTTTTGCAGTTAATCTAAAGTGTCTTTGCCTACAGTAGAATTCAACATACAGTATATATTTTTAACCTGTTCTTTTTTATCACTTGGCAAATTTCCATTATTCATAGGTGATATCTCTCTAAAATTTAAGTGTCAGAAACCTGTTTTAAATGAAGAGAAGTTTTTTTGTCAAATACTCCCTGACCCTTGTTACTTTCTCACTTTTTAAATACACTTTATAGAGCTCAAAAATTCTAGCAGAAATTCTAGGAGCAGCAATTCGTTCCAGCCACATGGGGGGATACTGAACTAACCTTCACAATCAATAAATTTTTATTGACCAACAACAAGCATATAGAGAAGGAGATCATAACATTCTTTTATTCACAATAGCTTCAAAGAAAATAAAATATTAAGTAATAAAATTAACCAAGGAAGTGAAGGACCTCTACAATGAAGGCTTTAAACTTTGGGAGAGTTAACAAAAATGGAACAACATCCATGCTCATGTATATAGCACAAATGATATTGTCAAAATGACCACTTTACTAAAAGCTATTAAGAGAATTCATTCAATCCCAATCCACATATTCTTCTCCTTCTTCACAGACATGGAAAAAGTACTCTAAAATTCATATGGAACCACATAAACCATAGAGAGCCAAAACATTCTTGAACAAAAAGAAAAGTGTCGGAGGTAATGCAATTACTTATCTTAGAATATATTGCAAAGACACAGTAAAAAAAAGGCATAGAACCATGTGGTGGCTATTCTCAGTTGTCAACTTGACTATATCTAGACTGAACTGCAACCCAGAAATGAAGGCCACATAATGAGAAATTGTTCTGCTTGCTTTGAAGTGGATGCGTCTACTTCTACTCTAGACCTTTGATGTAGGAAAACACACATCTTAGATTCAGACCTTAAGGCAGGAAATCATAGCCCTTTAACTCTGGTCTTAAGTAGATGAGACACATGCCTTTAATCTAGAGCTCAGGGCAGAAAGACACACTTTTAATCTGGGCCATACCTTCTGCTGGAATTCTATAAATAAGGTGTAGAAGAAAGATAAGCGGTTCTCTTTGCCTGCTTGTTTGTGCCTTGTTAGTATGGCCATTCTTTCTTTGGCATTAAAGCCTACTTCTTTGGGATTCCAGCATATACTGAAGACCAGGTGAGATACCAAGCCTTGTGGACTGAACAACTACCAAATTCTTAGACTCTCCTTTCAGAGACTGACACCATTGCTGTTAACTAGACTTCAGCCTGTAAGCCATTTCAACAATTTCAATAAATCCCTTATGTCTATCTCTCTTCTGAATGCCCTTTCATCTAGTCATCATCTAGCTACATATATAGCGATCTACATACTCTATTATATCTAATGAGTCAATAAGTAATTGGAAGATAATACCCACACATAGACACACACAGACAGACAGAGACACACGCAGAAAATTCACTCTATAAATTCTGTTACTCTAGAGAACCCTAAATACTATATCCTGGTACAACAATAGATATATAAGCCAGTAGAATAAAATTAAAGAAACAAACATGAATATATATAATTTCAGCCACTTAATACTTGGGAAAACTAGACGGCTAACCACAGAGGAGTGAAATTGGATAGATATCTCTCATGTTGTATAAAATCTAACTATTTTACAAGAAACTTGAAACACTAAAACTATTAGAAGGAAAAATAGGCAGAACAGTCCATGATATGGGTTTAGGGAAAGACTTCCTGAATAGGACTCCATTTTTCTAAAAATCAGACCAATAATTCACAACTCAGACTTCATAAAAATAAAAAGTTTATACATAGGTAAAGAGCAAGCAACTGAGTATAGTCTACAGAATGGGAAAGAATCTTTACCAGCTATGTTGTGGAGAAAATAATGAATGTCCAGAATTAAAATTAAGTTTATTAAAAATTAAAAAAATAAACAAAGACTTAACAAAACATAAAAATGATTCTTCCAGAAAATAAACAGAGCAGAAGGTGGGAGAAGATGAGCAAGGAAGTCAGGACCGCGAGGGGCTGGTCCAACCACTGAGACAGTGTGCCGGATCTAATGGGAGCTCACCAAATCCAGCTGGACCGGCACTGAACGAGCATATGATCAAACCAGACTCTCTGAATGTGTCTGCCAATGGGGGCAGACTGAGAAGCCATCAATAATAGCACTGAGACCTATCTCCTCTGCATGTATTGGCTTATTGGGAACCTAGACTATTTGGATGCACACCTTCCTGGGCCAGGATGGAGGGGGCAGAGCCTTGGACTTCCCACAGGGCAGGGTACCCTGCCCTCTCTTAAGGAAGCAGGGGGAGCGAGGAGGGGGAGTGGGGGAGCGGAAGGGGACTGGGAGAAGGGGAGGAAGTGTAAACTTTTGAATGAAAAAAATAAAAGAATATGGAAAAAAAGAAAAGTACAGATTTAAAGTTTGGGGAAGCATTATTGAAACAGCTCTCAGAATTGAATGGAATAACCAGTCTCTCATGTGATGATATCCCACTCTTACAGTCATGGACAATAGGAAGCTAAAAGGACAAAGCTCAAATGGTAAGACGTGGAAATCACAAAGTTTGCTTTAAGGAAAGCAGTGTGCTTCCTATATTTGTGGAACTAAGAATGTGATCAGCAATGTCTAGAATGGAGTTGCCTTTAGTTACAGTGGGGCAAGCTTGTCTGGACACCAAACAGATGTGTAATCAATCATAACTCTGCTTATGCGGGATGGTATGGGAGCACAGGGACAGTGTCCAGGCAGGGCTGACACAGATGTAGGCGAATAGATCAAATGCAGGAGATTGCAAAAGAACATATGCTAAAAAGGAATAACAGAGAAGGAAGAGCCCACAACACTGCAAAGTTGAGAAATTATAATTAACTCCTGGAGAGTGGGAACATATTACACTAAAAGGGCCTGGTTATGTGTTTCTGTTATTAATATCTTTTGAAAATGAACAAGTTATGGCCACAGATTGGGTCTTAGCTGAAGAGTCCATATAATCAGCTTTGAAAACAAATGGATATATGCCATTTACAATTTTCTGCATTTACAAACTTTGTGACTTTTGTGACTTTGTGACATCTGAATCTCACCAACCTTCAGAATTGTCTTTTGTAAAAGAGAGGAAAAATCACACAGATGTCATGATATATGTGTTTGTACATGCACATGTTCACACATACATATCTATAGATACTCCTATAGTTTAAATATATAACAATATTTATATTATCCATTGCATATAATTACTTCATACATATCCTATTTGCATGTGTGTATACAAATACAGGTACATGCATGCATTCAGACACATGGGACCTAAGTAAACAATGTGCTATGTAAATGGAATTAGTATTACAAACAGAAGTTACTAGCATAAGCAGGACCTACTCAACTAAAAATAAGTTTCTTGTTTTCCATTACCAAAATGCTCTTGTCTGTCAGTGAGTATTATAGCATCCATACGCAGGAACACATGCACATCAGAGAAAATGCACATATAAGGAAAGCTCATAACAAATACCAGTAATTGTTGAGCATAATCATCATCATTATACATTAAAACTGTCTACAATAGTAGGAGACAGTGCCACTTAATCAGATATAAAAGAGAAACAGTGATGGGAAGTTTGGAGGAAAGTGTGGATGATGGGGAAAGGTGGAAGGAAAACCAGCATTAAGGAGGCTTGCAGAAGAGGAATATGAAGAATAAAAAAAATCACAAAATATGTAACTCTCCGGCAAAGAGAGGAGTCCTTCTGCAAGAAGATTTGTGGGAAATGATGACACCAGAGAGGAGAACAGGGTCCAATCAAACATTCACACGGTAAGGATGCTGATTATTAATTTTATTGGCTATACCAAGGGGCATATTTGCTGTAATTCAAAATCCAGGATGCAAGAAATTTGATATGAGCATTAGATGAGAAGATAAATTGAATTTATTATCGAGTGAGTGTCAGAAGTGAAAAGGACCAGCACTACTCAGACAATTTTGCAATGTTTCCTCTGCCCAGGTTCAGGCTAAAGACCCTGCTCACTCACTCGAGGATGGAGCAGTGCCTATGGGCACTTTTCATTTAAGAACTGTGATGACTTATAGCTGCACAGAGGACATATAAAGATCAGCTACTGATGAAGCTCAGGAAATCATTTAAGTAGAAAGTACAGGTAGGTAAAAGGTTTTAGGCCCAGAGAATACCTACCATTTGTAAAGGGGACTCTGGATTGCTTCTGGGAACAAAAAGGACATAACTATCCAAACTTCAGAACAATAAAAAACAACAAGAGAAGAAAAAAGACAACACAGAAATTCTTGTAGTTTGGTGGGAAAAGAAAAAGCAACTATGGAATTTGCAACATCTGCTTAGTTAAATGCTGGAGAAGCTCCCCTAGGGTACAGGTAACTGAACCCTGACTGGACTCCGGGTTGTGCCATTCATTGTCTCGGAGATGTGACTCTCCCTCAAAACAACTGCAGAGAACTTGAACAAAGTCATAGTTCCTAGACTTATGGAACTCAAAGTTTTCTAATAATAGGTGACTAAAATTAACCTTTCAGAATTTCAAAAAATAAGAACAATGGTCATGAGGATGAAGTTCAGGTAGAAAATGAAAGGGGAAAGGCAATCAGGTCAGTTGTGAGACCAGAAACCAGTTGGCATGAGGCACATATGTGCTTGCACAGAGATGGCCTGGTATAGTGCCTGTCTCTCTCATTTCTGGCACTTTGAACCAGAAAAGGTCCAGTATCTTGGAGGATACCTGACCATGTTCTAGATTGTTGTACATTAGATCTCAGTACTTTACTCTTCTGAACCAATGAAAAAATATGTTTCCACACATTTTTTAAATGTTAGTTAGGAGAAAAATTGAAATCATTTCAGTCAATAAAATATAGAGATTCAGAATATTGGGATAAAATGGCAAACACATTAAAATGATAAGAGAAATAAAAAAATAGCGTAAAAGCAAAATTAGTTTGAAAGGAGACAAAGATAAAGAGCACAAGAAATATGTTCACATTAAAGCAAAAGGGAAATAAAGCATGAACTATATGTAGCATTTTCCAGCAGAAATAAGAGTCAAGATAAAATATTATATGTATTATAAGTGAGAAATTATAGAGTGCATTTTAAAGAAAACTTTTAAAAGTTAAAAATGTATCATACACAATGAAGGATAAAAAACCAGGAATCAGTGTTATACAAAATATCACTGTGAGTGGCAATCAGAAAATTTTGTCCTCATGGACACACATATTATCTTTCCTGCCATTAAAATTTTAAAACATGTTTTATATGCTCTAAGGAATATTAAGATGAATTTGGGAGACATTTTATATATGCCCTCTACTGTCAAATGAAAAAGGCATGAAGTTAAGAGTTATTTAATGGTATGGATTTGAACTTTAAGATGGAATGTGGCATCAAGGATGGCTTTCTTCATACCTGACAAGAAGAAAATATTCCCTTTATAAGGAAATATTACAAGTCTACAGTTAATCAAAGGGATGACAGTAGCAAGAAAAAATGTATACAGCAAAATATCCATATACAACTTCCTAACTGTTCAACAACTGAACCCATGATGTTCGTTGTTAAAACAGGAACACTATACTGTCTATAGGAAGATGACTACTTAGTCTCTGAAAACACTTTGCTTTTAAAAAGTGCGTCTTAACTCAGAGTTCAAACATTTTAGAAATGAGAAAGCAGTCATATTGCCATGAGGAAGACCTTATTTTCATCTTTAAGGAAGAAGAGAAAATGATGCCAGTTCTAAAACTTATCTGCAACCATTGATGCTTACCATCAGTGTGACTCAGAAGAAGGAGCAGAGGGAGACTGTTAATACAAGTGTATAGGTGAGCAGGGGAGCTGAAGTGATGATTTTGACAGTATTGGGTTGCAAGACATCGGTATGCGATGCCTGTGGAAGTTTTGCTGGTTTAATTTGATGAAAGGAGAGCTGTAAACATGAATAATATGTAAATATAATTTATGACAAAAGTAAAGAGCATCAAATGGGAGAAAAGACGTGAAAGAATGCTGAGTAAGTTAAACAAAACTCAGAAAAGAATTGGGCTCTGTGGAAACCTAAACTCTTTCATTTTAAGTCATTGAGGCTTCCTTTTAAGTTCATACCTGAAAACATGTGTGACATATATAGGTTCTGTATATTGCAACCAAGACAAAAACAACGGAGATATTCAAAGACATGTCACCACAAAACAGTCTCAATGAGAAATTGTGTGTATATATTAGGTTACACTGAAGGAATGTGTGTTAGTAATTTCCTTGATTGCAGTGGAAAGACTCATCTACAGGGAGTGGCATAATTCCCCAGGCGGGGGAACCTAGACTTTGTGTACACACGCATTAGTTCATTACTGGCTGCTTGTTATAGTGAATGTAATATGACCAGCTGTTTCAAGTTCCTACTGCCTTGACTTCTATAAAATGATGGACTACAACTTAAAATTACAGCCAAATAAACCCTTTTCCCCTTATGTTTATTCGGTCTGGGTTATTCATCCCAGCAATAGGAAAGTAAAGTAAGATACTAGTGGTGACAAACTCCTGCGTCTCCAGAAAACAGATGGGATGACGTCTGAAGTTCACAATTTGGTTTCCTAGTGCTGTGATCTTGATTCCTGTTTCTGCCAATATGTCTTCATGCTAAAAATAAGATTGGCAGAATTTTCCTAGGAGACAGGAATGCAATCCTTTAAGTAAGCAGAAGTGATTAATTTTCCTTTAGCATCATTGGGAAGGACTAGTGCTGCTAAAGCGGGCCTACAAAAGGGCTGAGCAAAACTCAGTGGGATAAGAGCCATACATAAACCATGCTTAATGGAAGTAGAACCTCTGTGCTTAGTCACGTGAGCTATAATACATATTTGCAATAGGTTAGAAATAATTAAGCATGGGCTGACAGGATTCTTATCAGTGTCAACAAAAAGATCTGAAAGTAACCACAGCAAAATGCTGTGCTGATCTCTCTCATTCATTCCCTCATAGAAAGAAGTCAAATACTTCCCAATTAGACCATTATTCTATTGAAGTCAAGTGATCCTTTGGAAATATTCCTCGCATGAGCTGTAAGTCTTCTTGCATGTCTTTCTGAGAATGTGCTTGTAGACTACTATTCTCAACCACGTTTTCAATCTTAGTCATCTGCTGTCTCCAGCTTGTGTAAAATCAGTGTAGCCACTAAATATAATGTTGCTTTTAGTATTTGCTGTTTTACTATTGCCCTTCCAACTAGTTGTGACAAGTTAAAGGATAATATACTCTTTTCTATAGCACAATGCTAATAACTGCTTAATAAGAGTTTTTGAGTTAATTGCCATGTCCATTTTTAAAAAATATCTAATAAATCATAATACCTTATTCTTCAGATTATATACACCCAGTGACCTTTAATTTAATCTCAGAATATGGAAGTTTGGAAATGTTGTCATAGGCATTTGAATTATAGCCATCATGATATTTTACTTTTATACCATAAGAAAAATGAAAGAATGCACAATAATGTGATGTTTTTAATAATTTCTTTTCTTCCTCTCATTTTCATTGTTTGGGTAAGAATATATGATACATTTTTGTCCACTCTCCTTCTATCCTTACCCTCTCCCCAATACTCCCAGACTTAATTTACACAGGAGATACTGATTTTTTTCCTTCCTAGATGGATCCATGTATGTCTCACTTCTGGTCCTCTTTGTTACCTAGGTTCTCTGGGTTTGTGGCCTATAGGCTGGTTATCCTTTGCTTCATGTCTAATATGTACATACGAGTAATTACAAATTATATTTGTCTTTCTGGGTTCAGGTTACCTCACTCAGGATGGCTTTTTCTAGTTCCATCCATTTGCCTGCAAAGTTCAAGATGTCATTGTTTTCTTTTGTTTTGTTTTTACTGCTGAGTAGTACTCGTGTAAATGTGTAAATGTACCATTTTTCCCTTACCCATTATTTGGTTAAGGGGCATCTAGGTTCAGGCTAATACTAATAATGTGCTATGCACATAGTTGACCAAATATCCTTGTGGTGTAAGTATGCATTATTTGGTATTGTGCCCCAAAGTGGTATTGCTGGATATTGAGGTAAATTGATTTCCCAGTTTTCTGAGAAACCAACATACTGATTTCTAAAGAGACTGTACAAGTTTAAATACCCTCCCACAAGAAAGAAGTGTTTCCCTTACCCTACATCCTCCCTAATATAACTCCCTAGCAGTTATAAGAGTATTTTTTATCTTGGTCATTCTGACAGGTGTAAAATGAAATCTTAGAGTTGCTTTCATTTGCATTTCTCTAATGATTAAGGATGTTGAGCATTTCCTTAAGATTCTTTTGACCACTTGAAATTCCTCTGTTAAGAATTCTCTGTTTATATGTTGGAGATCATACCTCTGCCTGATGTGGGGTTAGTGAAGATCCTTTCCCATTCTGTAGGCTGTTGTTTTGTCATGTTTTCTGTGTGCTTTGCTTTACAGAAGCTTTTCAGTTCCAGGAGGTCTCATTTACTAATTGTTTCTCTCAGTGTCTGTGCTGCTGGGTTTATATTTAGGAAGTGTTCTCCTGTGCCAATGCGTTCAAGTATACTTTTCACTAACTCTTCTATAAAGTTCAGTGTGGCTGGCTTTAAAATGTTGAGGTCTTTGATCCATTTGGACTTGAGTATGAAAATGTGGTACATTTACACAATGTGGTACTACACCGCAGAAAAAAATAATGACAGCTTGAATTTTTCAGGAAAAATGGATCGAGCTAGAAAACTTTATTTTGAGTAAGGTAATCCAGACACAGAAAGACAATTATCACATGTACTCACTCATAGGTGGTTTTTAAACATAGAGCAAAGAAAACCAGCCTACAAATCACAATCCCAGAGAATTTAGACAACAATGAAGACACTAAGAGAGACTTACATAGATCTAATCTACATGGGAAGTAGGAAAAGACAAGATCTCCTGAGTAAATTGGGAGCATGGGGACCTTGTAGGAGGGTTAAAGGCAGGGGAGAGGAAGGGAGGGGAGCAGAGAAAAATGTAGAGCTCAATAAAAATCAGTAAAAAAAAAAAAGTTCTCTGTTTAGATTTGTACCCCATTTTTTATTGGATTATTTGGTCTTTTGATGTCTAGTTTCTTGAGTTATTTGTGTAATTTGGAGATTAGTTCTCTGTCAGCTGTGGGGTTAGTAAAGGTTTTTTCCCATTCTGTAGGTCTTTTTTCTTTCATATAGAAAAATTAAGCAGGAAATTTTGAGTAATTGAGAACCTAAGTACAGTGTTAATCCATCTTTTGTGTTTAGAATTTATCTTAGAATATATGTACCCAATATATAAGTATACATTCATGTGCGTAGGATATATTTACATATGGTATATGTAATAAAACAGAACACACATGTGTCTATGTGCGTATTTTCCAAAATTGAGATTTGAAATCTTAGATTTTCCCAGAAGAGAAAGTGCATTATCTCTGCTTGCTTATGTCTTGCCTCTGTTTTCTTGTCTGTCACCAGTCTTTCTCACACTCCTGCCACACATGCTACCAAGCCTAATCCAAGACATAGAATCTTTCTTGTTTATTCTTCCTGGTAAATCTAAGCATACTTTTTTCTTTACTCTGGAACAAGAACTTAAGTTCTGAAAATATCACCTTCATTTTAATGAAGATTCTGTGGAATGTGGCCCCAACTTCCATGGAAAGAATTCTCTACGGCATTACTGTCCTGAGATTTCTGAGAAGGACAGATACAATTCAGCACCTAACTGAAGATGGATGTGTTGAATATGATCGGAACATATCTGAGCATCTCTAGCTGCCTGTGACACCCTGGATAATCACACCATTGCTCAGTAGGCTAAATTATTTTAAACCTTAAAAAAAATGGCTTCTCTACTTTCTTCAGGTTTGTCCAGGAACCGTCTCCATGAAAACGACTCCTAATTTAAAGAAAACTAAGGCATCCCTCACCACTGACAAGGAAAATGGCTCTTTCTGGCCAAATCATAGAAATGAGCCTCCTTAAGTACCTTGCACCTTTAAAAGCTGACATTATTGCTGCGAAGCCTGAGTGGTACCTTGTCAGCATGGAATAACCAGACTGGGCCAAGTTGTCATTTCTGACAGGTCAGTGTAATGAGCAGAAGAGCGCTGAGTTTGTCTAAAAGTTTTCCCTCGCATCAGCAGGGCAGAGCTGTTTGGGGCGATAGCAGCTCCTTGTATGGGACTCATTAAATGTGTCACATTATCAAATGTGTGGTCCACGTACCTCAACCACCACGTTTGCGCTTTGTCTCCCCCACTTCTCCATGCACCCTCAAATGTCTTTATATTTTATTATTATCATTTTCGTTATTTTTATTTTCTACTCAGAAAGAGTACAGATTGCAGAGCCTTGAGGATTTGGACGTTAGCAGTATAGAATCAAGTGAATGGCAATATGCTGTTTATTTCAAAACATATCAGCAATATGTTTTAGTATAACTCTATATGAATTTTTCTTCATTCATCTTCCTTCTTACCCCAGTGGATTTCTCAGGTGACGTGTCTACCATCATAAAAACTTAGAAAGGTGTAAAGGAAGAAATAGGAATGGGGTGGGGCTGGCACGGTATGGTGTTTCTCAGTTACAGTGTGGTTTTGGATGTACAAAGTCCACTGGCAGTGTCAAGTCTCCTACTCTGATTTATAGTTAGGTTCCTAAGGGCCTGTGCAGTGATTGGCCATCTCAGGGATCCAGATTTCTTTGTCCACACAGATAAAAGCCTGAAGGCCATGCTCCTTCTCTAGATCTTCAGTCAGCTGTGCACCAAACAGCACAGAACATTTTCCCCTGCTTCAGAAAAATTCAGTTAATGTTCCTGACTAATTAAATACTTGCTCTAGTCATGATTAATGTAACAAATAATTACAGCTTAGATCTAATATAGATACAACTAATTGTTCTGCCCACAGAGAGTCGTGACTAACAATTAAACACAGCTTTTAAAGCCAATGTGGAGGATGTGAGTGCTGAACTTCACCTGGCCTGTCTCTTGCCATCGTTGAGCTTCTGCTCCCTTCTTCATTTCTCTGAAAATGGCAAGGGCTTCTGTTTGTCTGTTTACATTTCTCTCTCTTGTCACGTTAGATGATCTCCATGCCTTACTTTTCTCACTCTTCTGCTGAGGCATGACGTGGGATAGCAGCAGACAGGAGCGGAAGGGCTTGCAGAGACTGAATTTCCTCCAAGGAGTAAAATGCAAAAGTGATCTTCCACAACATACGTGAAAGATGCCAGGAAACTGCCAGAGTAAATAATGCAAAATATTCATCCATCTGACTATAGGGCAAGGCCAGCATAGGCACCTTCTCCTTTATTGTCTTAGCTGGGGTTATCCTTGTGGATTCCTGCGAAATTCTCTAATATCAGGTTTCTTGCTAGCCCCATAATGGCTCCCTCAATCAAAATCAGCAATTAAAAAAAAATGACATCTTGAATTTCACATGCAAATGGATGGAACTAGAAAAAAACATCCTATGTGAGGTAACCCAAACCCAGAAAGATGAGCACAGTATGTACTTCCTCAAAAGTGAATACTAGCTGTAAAGCAAAAGACAATGTGCTGTAGTACGAGGGTCCGCTTGTTAGGGTTTCTGTCCTGCCGGGTACCCCACAGTCAGCAAATTCTGAAGAAAATCACACAGAGAGTCTACATTAGGTTATAAATTGATTGGCCCATTAACTCAATCTTCTTACTAGCTCTTGTAACTTATATTAACCCATTGTTCTTATCTATTTTGGCTGGTACC
>JAQHUG010000184.1:2778005-2792862 GCA_028555095.1 Dicrostonyx torquatus
GACGCGAAGGGATTTTCCATTCCTTGTGCTCTGCCTCTCCCGTGGCGTCATCTCGTGCGATGGGTTGCAGCCAACCAGGGGCTGACACGTCCTAAGCGAGGAGAAGCCTCTATTTAAGGGAAGGGTTCCCCCGCCTCTGGGTCTCCGCTCTGGAAGCTTATGCGCTGCCTCTCAAGAGCATTAAAGCATACTGCAGAAGGATCCTTGTGTGCCGCGTCGTTCTTGCTGGCGAAAAGGTTGCGCGGGACAATTCTTTAGCATTCTGCATTTCCAGTCTCATTGGTGGAGGTACCGGCTGTCACCATGTTAATCGCCACAACTCTGTGGCTTTTCACGGTCCCTGCCAGAAAGCAAGCTGCAGCATTCTGCTCACAGACCATATTTAAATATTTCCTGGTCAGACCGCCTGCCTGAAAGAGTCAGAGTTTGCCCTGGCAGGAAGGCCCAGAAAGCCGGCATTTTAACACAGTGCAGCTTTTTACCTGCTAAAGCTGAAAACCGAAAAGCATGCAGTCCGCTTTTTATCAACACTATTTAAGTGTTTCGTGGCAGGATCTCTTAAAGAGCTGCAGGGCTTTGCAGCTAAAGCTGAGTCAGGAAGCCTCTCTTGGATGAGAGCGCTTGCTTGTCTCTAGCAAGCAGAGCAGACCCTGCTACCAAGAAAACATGCTTTACTCTATTCTTTCCCAGGCTTTCTCAGGCTTTCTGTGGATGCAGTTATCCACGTTGGGTGCCATTCTGTAACATGAGGGTCCTGCTTTTTGGGGTTTCTGTCCCACCCAGTACCCCATAGCCGGCAAGCCCCAAAGAAAATCACACAGGGAGTCTACATTAGGTTATAAATTGATTGGCCCATTAACTCAATCTTCTTACTAGCTCTTGTAACTTATATTAACCCATTGTTCTTATCTATGTTGGCCAGTACCTTTTCTCAGCTGTGCAGCTCACATGCTGGTGGACTGGCAGGAGTGCAGGAAGAGCTTCCTTCTTCCCTGTTTTCCTTGTGCCACCTCTACTTCCTGTCTGGTTTTCCCACCTATACTTCCTTCCTGGCCAATCAGCATTTATTTAAAACATGATTGACAGAATACAGATAATTCTCCCGCACCAATGTGCCTATAGCCCATGACCATGGAGAAGCTAAGTAACAAGATAACCCTAAAAAAAAAACATGTATAGATTCAACTGGAAAGGGGAAATAGACAAGATCACCTGACAAAATTGGGAGCATAGGGGTGGGGAGAGAAGGGAGGGCAGAAGGGGAAGAGGAGGGAAGAAGAGGAGGAGGAGAAGAACCTAAAGGAACCGAATAACCAAGATGGAGGAAGAACAGAGATGAGAGCAAGGAAAGAGCCACTGACACAGTTTATCTGAGGTGATGGGAGCTCACCAACTTCAGTCAAAAGGGAAGGAATGAGCATAGGACCAAACTAAACTCTCAGAATGTGGGTGACAGTTGTAGAGCTGGTGCAGATTGCGGGGTCACTGAGTGTGACACCAAGATTTATCCCTACTGCATCTACTGTATTTTTGAGAACCCATTCTCTTTTGATGGACACCTTGCTCAACCTAGATATAGTAGGGAGGGCCTTGGACCTTCCACAAAGCAATGTGCCTTACCCTCTCTGAGGAGTGGGTGGGAGGTGGGAGGAGGGGAAAGGTGGAGGGAATGGGAGGAGGGGAGGGAGTTGAAACTGGGATTGGTATGTAAAATGAAAAAAGATAGTTTTCTTTTTAAAATAATTAAAAAAATGAATGTGAAATAGCCTGGCCAGTGGTGACATACCCTTCTAATCCCATCACTGAAGAGGCAGAGGCAGGCTGCTCTCTGTGAGTTCATGGTCAGCCTGGTCTACAGAGTGAGTTTCACAACAGGCTCCAAAGCTACACAGGGAAACTCTGTTTTTTAAGAATAAAAAAAATGCAGAATAACACACCTAGACCATAGCCTGCCAGTTTTTTCTCCCGCTGGATACCCATGTCTTCAGCAAATGCACTGTGTTCTACACTCCTGAAGAAGGTACATATTCTCAGTACAAAAGGAGTGCTATACTGGCCTCTAATAGGAAACACTCATGATGTCTCTTGGGGAATTCTCACAGCTATGAGGGAAAAATGGCCCTACTTTTATTAAATATTTGATTAAATTGGAAATTGATAATTTTCATAAATTTCCCATCTACATTCCCAAATAAGAGGGGATCTAAATGTTCTATTGAGGAATTTGCTTCCAAATGAGTGTATGAAATCTTGCCTTTGTTAACTATTTCTATACTTTCCAATAATAAAAATCATTTTCATATATTTTTAAGCACAAGTTACCTTTATTAACTAAAATGTGAATAATTAAAAATACACAGAGAATAAAATGTCTTATTATTATTAGAGAATTCATGAATTATTCTGCTGTACCAAATATCTTTATAATATTTTGTGGCAAATATTTTTAAAATATCTAAAACTATTTCTCTGATACAGTACAGACCAGTATGTAAGAGTATTCAGTTTCACACAAAGATTTGAAACCTAAATCCAAAATACTCTTTGAACATTTCACATAATCTGATATGATTATTTTAAATACTTTCACACCTCTGTGATAATAATTTTTACTACTGAAAGTTTTATATAGAACTGTTTTGGAGACTGGTAATCATGATTCAATTTTTCTAATTTTCAACTTCACTAGAAAACGTACATAAAATCCTAGATAGTGTCTAGTCAAAACAAATTCCAATATCATCTCTGTGATGTGGTTATTTTGTTTCCAATGTACATGTTACATTGTAGATATCTATTAGGCAACACACACACATGCATATAGGCACATACACCATATGCATGCAGGCTCACAATGTTTGTATACATACACACACACACATCTGCACAAGTGCATATAGGCACATGCACACACAAGCTAATGCACACACACGTGTACCACACATGCACATGTACACACACAGGCACATACACACACACACTGACCTCCCATGACCTATTATCTTCACAACAACAGGTAGAGAGGAGGGTGCTCTGACCTGATGACCTGAATGAGAGAGTGGGAAGACAGATGATTTCTGCAGAATGAATCCACAGTTAAAATTCAAATGAGTCCTATGATGCTCTTCAGCAAAACAGTTTTGGCCCACTACTCAGTGACCAGCACTCAATTATTCAAAGACTTTCACTTTTCCAGAATTAACACATAAATTCTTAACTTGTAAAAGGTCACAGGATGTGTACAAAGTTATCTCCAAATACCTAGAAAGGATTGAATTCAATGCAAAGCTAGCATCTAATTCTAGCTATTAAACATTTTACATATAGAATCTAAACATTTTGCATGTAACATTTACATATAAAATGCAAGATAAAATGTTCCCAAACTCTTTAATCACCAATTAAATACTTTCTTATTTGTCATGTAGTTCCATACCTTGAAGATACCTTTGAGCCCCAAACTAAATGTTTGTAATTTAAAGTCACAGAACATCTAAGTTCAGCACTTTAACTGTAGTAACAGCCCAGCCTAAAATAAAGTCACTAAAGCCTCTCTCATTTTCTACTTCATCAACGTAGATATCAATTTCTATTAGAATCCCCAAATTATTAGAAACAACTTTACACAATCATGTGACCATGTTTCTATTTCAGTCTTGAAAGCACACAAGGTTTCAGGCTTCTAGATTAGACAGAGATTCTACAAACACACTGAGATGTGGAAAGTTGAGTTTTTCATGTCAATCACTATATATTCAATATATATATGCATATATGAAAGGGAGTAGATTTATATACAAATGCACATATTTGCTCTCAAAATGCAAGATCTCTGCCATTCTGTGTCTTCATTTGCCTTCTGTTCATACTCATCCAGACTCTGGAAAACTATGAGAAAGAAAAACTAATTTTTCTCTGACTTGGAAACTACTAAAGAAATATTGTAATCTTCACTTCATTTGAAGGCAAAAAAGTCTACAACTGGCCATATATACCAGTTGCATGCTTCTTTCAAGCAATTCTTCTGGAATTTCATTCTTAGCTCCTTTTACATTATTTTTCATTTTAGATTCAAAAAAATGAATATCATGTCCACAGAATCAAGTCACACTTTTCCTCTTCCACATTGTATAGTGATCCTAATGGAATAATTATGAAAGATATCATATGACCCACAAACCACAATTCTTTGTTAACTAGGTCTTTGTAAGAAAGTGCTTCCTGGCTACAATTTCTTCTGTCCCACATACTCCATAAAGCCAGTAGTTTACTTCAAGTCCTCTCTGAAGAAATACTCCATTCCACAGCATATATGGATCTGGAAATTTTCTCAATCAGTACTATGAAGCTTACACTCTTTCTCATATATACCACTAGGAAGGCCACTCCTCCTTAGGGGTTGATTAACTGAGAAACTTTTTTCTCTTTTATCACTGGCTAGCTATCCTTTCCTATTATTTACTATCCAAATGTTCAAGGAGAACTGTATATGATTGGGAGAATAAATAATTCTATAATCAGCCAATTTGGATAGTACTTGTCTTTTATGTATATATTTATTAAAGAGACTATCTAAGAAAACAGCAAATAAGAAAAAGTATGTTCCCATAACTCTCTGGACATCTAATCATTTCATAAGTAAAAAGTATGACTGCCATTAAACTTGTGAAATGAATCTTGCCTGCCCCAGGAGATTGCATAGAATGGAACAAAAATTATACAGAAGGCTAGGCCGACAAATGGAGGTGTATGGATATTTTCAGTTCTTTTTCCAGATGATCTAAATATGCACTCTAACAGATACTTTCCAGATAATATTGTCTGTTTTTCAGCCTTGATTCTTTGCCTCAAATGTGGTCATAGTCATCTCAGTCTCATAAGACTTTTGTGAATACCATTATAGCAACAATTATATAGCAGAAAACCACAAAAGCCAGACAAAGAAACACAGAAATCAATGAATAGATTCTGAACATCACAGGCAGTTAGCTGGTTTTGCTGAATTCCCAAGTTCTGGAATAAAAGGCTTGCAGTGCCTTCTAGGTTTAGTGTAAGTCCTGTTCAAGAAATGTTTGATGGAATTCAAAGCAATAGATACCCTATTCTTCCTGGATGGAACTGTAGCCGTAGGATAATATAAAGAGACCCTGTTGTTTTGAGTTCCAAAGCAGAGACTGTGACAATTCCATTAAGGATGACTCCATGATAATGGGTTAGAAATGTCTATTGTTTATAAATGATGCTGCTAACCTGCTTTCTGAGTCACCCTATTTGTCTCACACAACTTGGAGAAATTAACTCACCATAGTTTGTCTTCTTGCTTCATTTGCAGTGACAGCAAGTTCTTCATGTTAGACGTTAAGAAATATCTTTCGCTCCTTACTCTTCTCAATTGTGTGAGATTTGATATATGCATTGCTAAATTGTGCTTTCTGTTCATTTTTGTTTCTCATTCTTTAAATGAGATTTTCTAATCTAAGAAGGAAAGGCATATAACAATATATTGGTGCTCTTCAGCATATGTAATTCATTCCATAACTGTCAGCGATCATTATTACTATTCAAAATAACAAGCATGTCAAAGTTTACAGTTGATATGGTCATGTGATATGACATAAATATACAGAGAAAGATTTGAGACTAGGAACAATTGATAAAGCATCATTCTCTCTCTTTTTCCTCTCTCTCTCTGTTGCTTTTCTGTCTCTAGATCCTGCTCTCTCTCTCCTCACTTAGTGACTAGAATCTACTTAATAAGAAAAAGTACAAGATGCCTTTATATCTAAGGTTGGAGAACATATTTTTTTACCTCTACAAATAGATGTCTTAAAATAAAAGAGAACATTCTTTCCTTTCTTTGTGGGGAGCACTTTGAGTCCTTCACAGATTTATCAGCATAAACTGACCAAGAAAATTAGTGGCCTTCAAGGTATGGTTTAACTATTCACAATAAACACTGCTAGAAAATTTAAACATCTTTGATAAAATTAAAAAAGTTAGGAAGAAATTACACACATGATGATTTCAATGAGAATGATCTCTAAAGGCTCAGATATTTAGTACTTGCTACATATTTGATGTAACTGTTGGGGAAGGTTTAGAAGACATGAATTTAGTTTACTGTTTCACTATGCCTTTTTCCTTCCCTTTTGGAATGGTAATGTATATTATTTTCCATTGGAGATTAGAAATATGTAATTTACATTTTTTGCTTTTGATAATAAGGGGGTTACAATTAAAGACTGAGTTTTAGAAAAGACCTTGGAGTATGGAGACTGTGAATACCATGGGAACTTTTGAAGCTTTGCTAAGTACATCTTGCATTATCATATGACTGAAGTCTACAGAGGCCAGGGAGTGAAATGTGGTGGTTTGATTGAGAGTAACCAACTATAGGATTTTATGTTTGCATATTTGTTATTCAGTTGGTGAGACTGTTTAGGAAGGATTAAGATCTGTGATCTTACTGAAGGTAGTGTGTCACTGGGGACTGGCATTTGAGATCTCAAAAGCCCATGACATTGCCAGTTAGCCCTTTTCTTATCATTGTAGATTAAATATAAGCTTTCCACTACTGTCCAGTGCTGTGCCTGCCAGTCTGCCAACCTGCCTGGCGCTCTGCTGCTCTCCATGATCGCTATGAACACCAACATTCTGGAACCATGAGCCCCCAACTACATGCTGTCTTTTATAAATTGACTTTGGTTATAGTGCTTTGTGATTGCAATAGAAAAATAACCAAGAAACTACATAAATTTAAATATTTGAAATTGAAGACTATCTTATCATCTGAAACTGTATTTCAACATTAAAATGCCAGGTTTTGGTCTTCTCCAGTGTTAAAATAAAAATCTATTAATAGCATGCTAGCACTTTAACCTCCATTTCACCTTATTCATTTTAACATCTTATGGTCTGACAAAATTTCTGGCTTAGACCTAAACCACTTTTATCATGATGGTCACTGTAGTGATACAATTTGTTTCTTCTTCAAAAATGAAGAGAGAATAACAAACTAGAAGAAAAGAAATTGAAATGATTTCCATCCTCAATGTATGAAAATGAAGTTTAAAAAAACCTTAGAGGTATAGGTTTATATAAGAATGAACTTGTATAAGACTTCAGGCTTAATAAAATTAAAACTATAATAATTTTTTATTGTTATAATAATTGCTTTTATTGTTTGAGACTCTCACACATGCATATGATGTGATATGATTAAGTCAATCCCCTATCCCTTCCTTTTCAATTCCTTTCCTATTTCTCCCACCACTAACAGTTATATATACTATTATTTTTCATTTCTTTGTTACCTGCATGTGAAGGTTGAAAGAACATCTACTATAAACTTTCATTGGTTTTGGTAACTGGTAACTTTTGGGCAAGGTATAGAATTTGAAATTCTGTAGAAGACAGAAGGAAAGGCTTCAATCACATTTGACCCAACTGTGAAAGAACGATACTGACAGATTACAGATTTTCTCCCAGAGGGTTTTCATGTTTGATATGTCTTAAAGATTCATGGGAATATGCAGGAGTAATTAGCAAGGATCACAGCTGAAGGATACAGAGATAGGGAACATAACTCAGATTCTAAGAAAGAAGCCCTAAATAGCATAATATGAGCATAGGGGAAATCTAGAGTAGAAACACAGACTGGACATATACAGGGACAACATCAACATTCATTGTCAAGAGAATTATGGTATTGGTCATACATGGTTTTAATCTGTCTTTTGTATAGTGTCCATATGAAACACTTGGAATAATGAAATTTATTGTGTGCAGATCCACAGATGCCCCAGTACAGGGCCTAATATCGTAAGAATTCCTGGCAAGCTAGGTAGGCAACAATTTTTAAAAACATTTTATCTTGAGCTGAGTGGAGACACATTCCTTCCCAAGAGACCATTGATAGTCAATGCTTCTAGGAGCAGGAAAAACTTTTTTTTCAGCAGTACATCCATTAGTAAATTCCCTGCCATTTTCCTGGGAAGAGATATTTACTCATCCCTCTATAAACAATCATATTTATATCAATTAGTCCTTGAGAACAAAAAGACATGAAAGTAAAAGTGGAAATCAACAAATGTGGGAAGGTTTAAGAGTGATGAGGGTGTATATGATCCAAATATGTTACACATATCTATAAAATGTCTCAATGTAATCCATCTTCTGTAAAATAAATAATTATTGGTAAAAGATAGAAAACTGAAATTGTATAATGCAAGAAAAAAAGAAAGAGAAATGGAAAGGAAGACAGAGAAAAAGAGAGGAGGAGAGAATAAAGGAATACTGGAAAGGTACACTTGGCAGGACAAGCTAATGTGAAAATAATGCACACTTTGTCACCATTTGGATTGCCCTTCCAGGTAGAGGTTGTGTTCAATGAGACTCAAGTTGAAAGCATTTCTCTGGTCTCATTTAAAAGGTTATACATAATGAGATTTCTGCCATGGTGGGAAAGTTAAAAATTCTGGGTGAGTTGCCAAATCTTTTGATTGCAAAAGTGCTTTTAATACACTACAGAGCATTTGTCTTTTCCACAGCAAAATGCCAGAGAACTACTTCCTTTCCAGGACCTGATATTCTCCCCAGAACCATTTATCTTAAATTCCCAGGCAGAACTAACTCTTTTGATCCACTAGTTGAACTGTGAGCAGGTGTGCAGGGCTAGAGCTTTGGCCCCGGTAAGAGGTGATCTGCAGACTTTCTGACCTCCTGTGAATTTCTGGACCATGATAAGAACTGCATGATCTATATTTCATGTAATCAGCATAGGTTTGTTGAACACTGCATATGTGTCCATGCTCTATGGTCAAGGTAGTAGCCCATAGGAAACATTCTCACAAAAGCCCCCAAACCCACAGGCATCTGTAAGAATATTAACAAAACTGATAAAGGAAGGTGACTGAGTAAGTAAAGGATTTGCTTTCATTTAATACAGTATGGATTAATCCCTATGCTTTCTTTGTCTATTTGAGCATCAATCACAACTAAAGACATAGAAGATGTTTTTAGGATGAAGCCTCATAGTTAAGGAAGAAGAGATGATCCATTTCTTAGGGTTGTCAAATGCCATCTACAGATATTAGTCCTACACACCATCCATGAAGGGAGAATGAGAGTTGGGATGATTGGGAACAATTTAGGAAGACCTTTTACTTCATCTGGAATATGAACAAGGGCAAAGACCCATAATCCATCACAATAGGAAGTACCTTGTTCATTCCTGGGTACTTCCAGAGATAACTTTTCTCATAGCTGCCCTTCTGAACTTGTTGACTTTGCCTTTGAGGATGGACATTCTTCACACCCATATGGATGGGCTGCTTCTGCCTACCCTGCCAATGCCTAGTCTGTGTCTCTTCCTGCATCCTTAAGAAATGCATAGGCTCTGGCCAGGACTTTGTGAGCATTTGCCTCTTATCCATGGGAATCACAGTACAGAAACAGCAGTATGGCCTTTTAGAACCCTACCATGCTGCCAAGACTTGCTATTTGTTTTCCCCTGATCATAAAGACCTACTTTTAAAGTAATTAGGCCTTCTAGAACCATACCATGATGCTAAGCCTTGCTATTTGCTTTCCTCTGATCATAACAGATATACTTTCAAAGTAATTCTTCTGTTGACTCAAAATCATGGCTGGGATTTCTCTGCCTAAAATTATTCATGAAATGGATTCTAGCCTGTCTTTACTGCTATTTATTTTCTACTATTTATATTGTCCTTGGAAACACAGAAAATAAACTGTCATATATAGATATTCATATATAAAGATGGCTTATAGAGGTCTCCACATTTTATACATGGACAAGTATTATACCTGAACATAGTCACAGACTTTTATGCACACATAAAGAATTCTATTAGTTACATCTTATTTGGATCTTATTGTTTGTGAAACCCTTGAGAAAATGAGTCTACATCCAGGATGGGGTTTATGCAGTTTTTCAAATGGAGTTGTTTATATCCAATTCATATAGACATAAAATAAACATGTATGATATTGAACAACACAATTCAATACTGTCTCAAATTATTTCTATGTGCTTTGTTTCAAATTTTAACACCAATAGTAACATTGAAAATTATACAACTATTCCTATGTTCCAGTTTTTTTAATCTTCTCTCATACACAACATCTCATCTGCAATGTTCTAATTTTTGTTATCACAGGTTATCTATTACAATTGTTTTGTTTTTAATTGTAACTCTAGTAGGTGGTAACCAATATGTTCTTGTGGTTTTAGATAGGATCTCCCCAATACATACTAATGTGTAGTGTTCAATCAGATACGTGTTGAATATCATATGCTTCTTATATGTTTATTGAGTCCTATTGTCTCCATTTAAATATATATATGTGTATATATAAGTTATTTAATGTCTATTTATTTTTGGACATTAGTCCTTTTATCTTATGTGTTCCTTACAAACATTCAGTCTAATCCATATGTATATACATATATGTATATATACGTTTAATTTAATGTTATTTTTTGCTTTACAGAATCTTTTAGTTCAATATGATCCCTCTTATCTGATTTTAGTTCTCATATTCTTTTGATCATATCCCAGAATCTACTTTACAGATGAATGCGATAGATCTCTCTTCTTATAGTTTCTTCTGAGAGTTTTATAGTTTCTATGGCTTTTGATCAAGCTTTTATCTATTTTGAGTTGATTTAGTACATAATGTGAGAAAATCTCTAATTCCATTCTCCAGTACAGATGTTCCAACTTTCCCCAAAACTGCATTTTGAAAGTACTTGCATATTGTTGGTGAGAAATTAAATTTTAGTATATCCCCCTCCAGGAAACAGATTGGAGAGTTCTCAAAAATATCAATATAGAACAATAAAATGATTCAGCAATCTAACTACTAGGAATATCCAAACAAAAGAATTAGTAACTCAAAGCAAGGTTTACACTCAGATATTGGCTATAAAATTACTCATGGAGTGATATCAATGTATGGATCTAGCAACTTACGAATGAAGAAGAAGGAAAAATGATGCACCATACATAGAGAAGAATGCACAGAGGAAAAGATGACTTTACCAACGTGCATAAAAATTGAGGGAAAAAACTATATAAAACAGGCTATGAATGGAAAGACAAGCATTTCATTGTCCCAATTATATATAGAATATAAAAAATTAGTGACAAATAGAAATCAAGAGTACAATAATAACATTAGGACAGAGTCAGGGACCATATAGGGAGATTCTGGTCAACAAGTGAAGATTTTCAGGTAGGCAGGGGAGTAAAGTCAAGTTATTAGATATACAAAACCATGGCTTCAGTGGTCATACACTGTATGCTATAAAAGTGAGATGAATGTAGATTTGTGTCTTTCACACCAAGTAAGTGATGATTTTGTAAAGTTGAACTTCACAGGTTAACTTTATTTTGCTACTCCAAATATTTACATGATTTAAAACAATAATGTCTTCATCGTGCATGTGTACAAATGTAACTTTGAATTAAAAGAAGAAGAAAATGTAGAAGGAAAACAAAAAAGAGACAGAAAAGGAGGAGAAGGAGAGGAACTGAGAAGGGAAGAGAAGAGAGGTTAGGTGAGGAGAGGAGAGGAGAGGAGAGGAGAGGAGAGGTGAGGAGAGGAGAGGAAAAGAGAAGGAGATCCTTAAGTTTTATGTTGACACAACATAGTGTGCTAATGGAAAGAACATTTATTTCCCATTTACAGAGATTTCTGGGTAGATCTTCACTCTGAGAAGCTTTGTAAATGATGCAGTGGATGGTTTTGTTTTTTTTTTTTTTAATTTTGTACGAGGACTGAGTCAGAGAGCATTGTGTGGAGTGGGCAAAAGTTTCCATGACAGATGTAAGCTGAAGATTTATAGAGAGAATTAAAATTTGCATCCATACTGGCTATTTGGTTGATGGCTGGTAATAGTGTCCTAGGAGGTGTAGCTTGCATGTCTGGCATCTACAGAACAAATGGCTTCAGCTTATGCTGACCTTGACATCATTATGAATTATTTTAACAAGGTAAAACTTGGGAAACCATCTCTAATGTATGAGATCCCAGCCAGCTACATACAGCAGCAGGAGTAAAGGTCTTCTCTGTCTCATTCCTGAGTTCTGGAGCCATGCCAGGCTTTCAAAGCTGGCATGAATATGTAGATCATTTTGCCAACAACTGAGTTTGTACCTGAGACTGGATTTCTTTTCCATTAATATTTGCAATAACCTGTAAATTTTAGGAGGATGGGAAGCAGAAAGTTATTAAAATATTCAGGGAATTATGATATATGGAATAATGAATGGCAACAGCTTAAGGGACCCATATGTCATATGATCATGACATCAAGTAATTGTATCAGAGGAATTGCTGCACCCACCAGATTGTTCTGCTTCTGGTTTGGCCATTTGAATATGAGTTGAATTAGAAAATAAGAATAACAAGTAAAAACATGTTGGTTCTGTGTTATTTATTCCTGAAGGGAAGAATCGGATCCATAAGTTCTCTTCTTCTTTCTAAATTGCAAAGTCCATAGTTAATAAATGGAAATAGAAAGAAGAAATGGAGACCTAGACAGACTTAGACAAAATAAAAAAGTATAGAAATTAGGATGTAAGAGGGTTTTCTAGTGTTCAGATCCATGTCTCCTCACTCCCACCTCTCTGACTTTACCTCTCTCTCTCTCTCTCTCTCTCTCTCTCTCTCTCTCTCTCTGTGTGTGTGTGTGTGTTTGTGTAAAAGCAACACAGATTAAGAAAATGCTGCCATTAGATTTTCCTGTAGGTAAATTTAAATTTATAGAAGTATTTTCCTGATCAGTGATTCATATGACAGTGTACTGCCCCTCCTGAGCAAGTGGTTCTGGAGTGTAGAGAAACATATTTGAGCAAACCAATAAGCAGCATTGTTCTCTGGTTCTACTCTAGCTGCTGCTCCAGTGATGAACTGGTATCTGTAAGTTTCCCAAGTTGTTTTTGGTTATGGTATTCACAACAAGAATAGAAACTTAACTTTGGCAACCAGAATATGCTAGGCCCTGAATTTAATTTTCAGGAGAAAAGGGAAAGGAAAAATGTTTATTATGATACTAAAATGGAGATTCAAGGAGTGCACATTTGTAGATTTGCTTAGTTCTGCTTGTATATTTCATTGACATTCATCTATAGTTTTAACTCTATATAAGCATGCAGGGAATATTTACTGAGTGTCTGTTGTATTCCTAGATATGCTTAGGCATGAAAAATGCTAAAATACCCATTACATTAAATTGTTTTTAAAAACCAAAGACCATATAAACAAGCAGTACTTATAAATGCTATATGAGAAGTGAACACACATGGGCAATTGGATATTTTAGAGTACAAAAAATTTCCATATAAAGCAAATAGAAAACTCTTGCTGGATCTGCTGATATTTAACCTTGTTCTTTGAACACAGAGAGTTGTGAGGATGTGGAAATAGCAAATTGTTCTGTAATATACATTTTCTGAATTTGTGGCATTTAACATAATCAATGTCATTGCATTTTTGACTGTTATACTTGCACTTTTAAGTCAACTAATGTATTTCTACAACACAAAAGCTTCTAACAGTATAATATAGTTGATTCAATAGTTGACATCAATTGTATTTTATGACTGAGGAATCTTAATATGTACATAGAGTGCAAAAGCAGGGACATTCTAAGGTAAATATGGGATAATAAAAATGCAAATGTGATAGATGTTTATCTTTCTATGTTACATGAACACAGTCCCCACCCAGCTCTGCATTTTTGGCTAATTACCCATGATACAGCCCTGAAAAAAATGATAATAAATAATTTGATGGGTGAAGAATCTCATATAAATGAATCACAAGTATAAGGGAACACCTTTAATTAGATATTGATTAAGTTATAGATCCATATTTGTAGCTTGTGCTTTTATGTAGCCTTATAGAAGCAGTGTGCTTGTAACTTGTCCCTTACATACATAGTTGAAACAGTAAATAAAAGAAAGATCTCAACATCAAGATGAAGAATGGATTGGAAGCAAAACCAAGGTGAAAGGTGTAAAGGCTCACAAATGACAAGGTAAAGCATAAAAGACTCAGATTTCCTTGAAAAGAAGAGAGATACACAGCAAACATGCTTCATCTCAAAGATAGACAGGATTTGACAGGGCTATCGTATTAAAATGCATGAGTTTCCTGCCTGACAATCCTATGCTGTGCTTGTGGAAACAAGAGAAAGAACATGCCCATCAGGATCTATGACCAATGCAATTACCAAAGACATGGATAATCATAAATTATTCTGTGAGTCACTAGGATAAAATGGCATTCTGGAGTATGGAAGAGTGAACTAAAGAGAGTCATAGTCTGAGATCCTTCTCAAATGGAAAGTTTTTGGATCCCTTAAATGCTACAGAGCTTCCTACACACCCTTCCTTCTTCTCTTTATCCCCTTCCATTTTTCCCTTCCATATTTTCAAAACTGGCATAGATTATGTCACCCAGATTGGCATCAGTCTCACAGAGATCATTGTTCCTTAATCTCACATGTGTTGAGAAGATATTCAATAATTTGTACTCTTTCTTATATTTTTGTTATTTTCATTTTATTGAAAATAAATTCTTTTTTCATACAATACATTATAATCATAGTTTCCCTGGTGTAGGAGGGGACTTCTGTATTTCTTTGCTTTCATTGGTTAATAAAGAAGACTTCCTGGCCTGTAAGATAGGACACAGCCCTTAGGTGGGCAGAGTAGACGGAATGTAAGGCGGTGAGAGAGAAGGAAGTATAATGCTCCAGCCTGAGATGGATGCAAATTAGACTCTTCTGATAAGTCACCACCTCGTGGTGACACACAGACTTTTA
>JAQHUG010000184.1:2824320-2869212 GCA_028555095.1 Dicrostonyx torquatus
GTACTGGGCAGGACAGTAACCCCAACAAGCCAGCCCTCATGTTACAACTCTGGGGTCTATGGAAATGCCTTATGAGGAAGCAGAGCAGCAATCAGAGCTTCTATAGTCAACCATGTGAGTTGATAGTGAAGGATGAACAGAAATATTATGAACAAAAGGAGGTATGTAACCATAAAATGAAAAGTGAAAGAAATACCCAGAGTAAGGGACAATTAATCGTTAAATGAAAAGCAGTTCTAAGTGTTACATTTTTAAAGTCCTCAGGTCTAAACAAACCTAAAGCAGACATAGTTTCATTTCACGCCTAGGTACTAAGAACATCCATCTTGTGAAGTTTAACATCAGTTCTGTGAAAGTTTAAAAAGCCTATGGGACTCACTTCATACCATAACAGATTTCCAAAAGCTCTCCAGGAAGATGAGTGTCCAAAAGTATCATCTCACTGCATTGGTTTCTATGAATTCATTCCAACCCACATCAGCTAGAAAATCAGCATAACACACAGGAATTAAGTGCATAACCATTTCTTGTTCTGTCACTTGGAGAATGTGTGGCCTTAATGACAAAAGCATGATTTTTAACTTATATTCTTTTTTGAAAAGGCAGAAAAATAACAACCAATTTAATACTATTGAAATGCCATAAATAAAAGAGAGAGTGAATATGAAATCTTTTTTCAGTAATTAAATACAATGCATAATTGATCCAGTATATTAAGTTTTCTTGAAGTATACTGTTAATAAAATAAACTACATTTGACAGCACAAACTTGCATGCGTGAGGTACTATGTTCAGTCCCTAGTACCCAGAAGTGGGTGGACAGAAAAATAGAGGGAATGACATGGGTACTTCACACAAAGTTACAAAATGAAGTAACAGGAAACACTCTACCCACTTTGGATAACTGGCTTAGTTCCTGTTCTACTGCTGTTAAAGAAACACCATGATCAAGAAAACTCTTATAAAAGAATGCAATTATTTGGGTCTCCTTCAGGAGTTAGTTCGTGACCAACATGACAGGACTCCAGGCATGGCTCTGTAATAGTTAATGAGAGATTTACATCTGATATATAAATTTCAGGTAGGAAGAAAATAAGACTGGCATAGCATGGACTTTAGAAAGCTCACAGTTCATTCCCAGTGACACACCTGCTCAAACAGGGCCACACCTTCCTATCTTTCCTAAAACATTCTAAAAAAATGGGGGCTTCCAAAATGGGGACTAAGCATGGAAATACATGAGTCTCTGGTGACCATTCTTATTCAAACCACAGTAATAGTGAACACACCGACATCAGGTAAAGGTACCCATGTCTTTCCTTGAATTTTTCAGTCCTAACACTTCTGGGTAATAGATAGGGAACACAGTACCACACACATGTTAAGCAAGTGCTCCTAGTTCCTCCAAAGGATTTCTGAGGTAACTGGTAATCAGTTTACTTACATTTTCTGTAATTTCACATAGAAATTACTTGTATACTTGTGTTTTGTAAGTTCACAGAGATTTTCATGTAGTTCTGTGCCATTCATTTTTATTACATTTATTTTTATTGAGCAGTAGTCCTTAGTCTTCCCAAACATTTATGCTTTCATGCTTGAGAAACATTTAGATTGTACGCTATTATAAACAAAGGTAGTAGGGACACTTCCGTGATAGTATTTATAAAAAAGAACACAGATGTCATTTTCTCTTAGATAAATACCAAATAGAAATAGAACTGAATCATAAAATAAATATATTTTTATTAAGAAACCAAGAAAAAAAATTCTGAAAAAGATCTAATGATTTTCAACCTCACCATCAACACACATTGGTATTTATTTCTTTCTAATTTTGCCAAAAATGGGTGTGGTTAGTCTTTTTTAAGTTAGTTATAATAATGTATGTGTCCTTACTTCATTAAACTTTCAAATTGTTTTCCTGTACTGAACAATGGTATTGAATATCTACTTATACACCCATTGAATATCATTTTTGGTGAATTACTTGTTAAAATAATCTGTCTATTATGAATTATTTATATTCTCAATATTAAATTGTTGTTCCTAGATGCAAGTGTTTTCTTTGAAATTGAGTTTTATAAATATTTATTTTTGTAACCTTTATTTTCATTCACTTCATAGTAACTTTGAGGACTAAATATTAATTTTGATAAAATCTAATTTATCAGTTTGTCATTTTATAATTTGTGACTTGGTAAATTTTTACAGTCTTTAATTCATAAATATTTCTATCTGTTCTACCAAAGTTTGTTGAAAAGGCTGTGTGTTTCATAAGACTGAGTCTAGGCCTTGATAAATTCAGTTGTTTCCATACATAGGTATGTGTATTTATTAACTCCATTCTGTTCAGTTAATCTATTTACAATGATACAAATACAATACATGTGCTTCCTTTTCTGTGACTTTACAATTATTCTTAAACCTATACCATTTATTTCATATATTTTATTTTCTCAAATATGTTTTGATGACTCAATTATATTTTCATATAAGATTTACAACAAACTTGTCACCTGAAAGATGAAACATCTTAACAATGACACTCAGCCTGTAAAAAGTATATCTTTTTATTAAGTTTTCATTTTTTCTTGGCCTTAAGGACCTAGGTCTTCCATGCCCTTTCCAATTAAAACCTAAATATTTAATATATTTTATTACTTCATAATTAGAAGTATTTTTGTTACCTTAAATTTATGTTCTCCATTTAACGGCAAGTAGATGATAGATTTTAATGGCATGATAGATTTTGTGTAAGAATTCTGTATCACACATCCTTGAAATCTAATTTTATAAGAAATATTTGTAGATTTCATTATACTTTCTAAACTGATGAACAACTCAGAATGATCTTTCCTATTTCTTTTTAACTTATTTTGTTTTTTGCCATATTGCAAAGGTCAGAATATGCTGAGTGAAAGTGACACACAGGACTCATGTCTCATATTATGGAGAAATGATTCTGATTTAGTGTTCCTCCAGGTATTATGTCCTTCATAAGACTAAGAAGATAAATATTTACTCTTGGTTTATTAAGTATTTCTCAGTAATAAAAGACATGTTCTGGTCATCTCCAGCCTCCAATGGACTTGTAGCTTCATAAAAAAATATTAATTTCCCTTTTTCCATTTTTGTGCTTCTTCTCCCTAGTTTTCCATTATATCACCATTATGATTTTTAAAAGTCCTTTGTATTTTAATTTATTATAGATGGCAAATGCTTACACTAAAACTATACTGTAGAGTTATTGACATTAAGCATGTAAAGGAGAAATGATAAACAAATAAGTAATAGTAAAAAATAAGATAAGGCAGAAATAAAACAACAATACAGAAAATAGAAAATAAATATTAGAAAAGAATACATATAACAATGTTCAAAAATTATCATATGCTTGATCACATTAAATGCAAAGCACCTAATGTGGATATTATGAAAGCAAAGATTTTTAAATTAGTTTAAACAGCACTATCCAGTCATAATAGGCAAAAATTATAAATAGGATGTGTAATTATACAGACAAATAAATCTTGTAGTAATGCTAAACAAAAGAAAGCTGAAAGGGCCACATTGATACCAGACCAAAAAGCACAATGAAAAGCAAATGTTGCTGAATAACAAGATTCAGTTGATCAGGTGAATGTACAAATTATAAATCATTGTACACATCAGAACAGATTCAGAATTGAAAAAAACTAATCAAATCTTAACAACTTTAATCCAAAAATGAATTAAGAGTACAGCACATCATTGGACAGGCACACTCACTAGGGGGAATACATAGAAATCTCACCATGAGAATGCCGGTCAAGGCATTGCAAAGCTACCATGAGTCATTTAATGGTGACGTTCCTGTCCTGTGTACTTCTACAACCCCATGATGGGTAAGGCTTGGTTTCTTAAATTGGATGCCCCTGCTACAAGAGGTTTTGCTGAGTGTGAGGTTGTGAAAAAAGCTGGAAATTATAAGATGCCTCAGGATGCATAACAACCAAACCCAAATTCAAAACTAAATGAGAAAGATCTGATGTGGCTGTCAGTGCTCAGTCAGGCTGCATGCATGATTTCGCTGCAGCCTCGGTTCTCAACACTCAGCTGCTTGTTTTCGCCAAACGGAACAGAACACCGTGTAAAGCCAGTGAACATTGCCTGAGATACTTGGGATCAGAATGGAGAGTGCAAACCCCGAACTGCAGTGTTTGCTCTATAACAACGTCTGCTGAGTTAGTGATATAAAAGACTTTCATAATTTACTATAGCCATTCCTTGGCTGGTAAGTATCAGACTAGGCTGTTTTAAATTGGATTAATTTATAATGTTTGATTTTTAAAATTTCTGTTTGAGCTGTTTACAAGAGTCTTCTAGAACATAATTAAAATGAGTTTGGCTTGGGATTGTAGTAGTTTGTAAGTCATTTTTAAATGTCCCCCAAACACAATTCTGATTGCACTCAGATGCCATGTGGAGTGAGTGACTAATGTGTATTTTTGTGTGTATGTATACACACACACACACACACACACACACACACACACACACACACATATATATATGTTGTCTTTCAGTATAAAATATTCATCCCACATATATACATAATATACATAAATACACATACATATATACATACACATACCCACAGACACATACACATATATCCACAAGCATATACACTAAATACATGAATACAAATAAACATACATGTATACATACACTATACACTCATAAATACAGAAATATACAATGATACATATATATGCATATGCAAACTTACATATACACACTTGGACTCACATATATACATGAAACAGCAGGGAGCTCTATGAAATCACCTTCTAGAAGACCATCTCAAGCACAGAGAACAGTGACTCTGCTGGCCCTATACTGGCTACCCTAGAAAGTCACCAGAAGCTATAGGTCTGCAAACCAAAGATTCTAACAATATCAGTCTAATGATACCAGAAGTGTGTTATACTTGCTCTGGAGTACTGTGAAGACTGCTAGGAAAAGGAACAGCTCTTAGTTAGCTTGGGTTCAGTCCAGTGCAGCAGATGAAGTCACCTCCCTTTGAAAAATGGAACTGCATACCCATGTGTGTGCTCTGTCTACTGCAGCAGAAGAAGCAGTGTATTCCTGAAGATTGGGATTGTCCACACATGCACATCCCAGGAGAGTACTTGCTGAGTTCTCAAAGGCTAGAAGGTGGCAGAAAATCCTGCCACAGGAGGCAGCTTGAGCACAGGAGAGGTGCCAGGGTAATGATCTCTACAGAGGACCGCCAATATGGAAAAAGTGGAAAATTAAGCAATTTGTGCTGTCTAAAATATATTGACTATTATAATCTCACTAAATTTCAAATAGTTACATTAAGGGAATCATTTTAGGATTGGCAAGAGACTTGTCTCTAGAGGGGATCCCAGGTGTCCACAGGGATGTCCCCAGCTAGGTACTTGGGCAGTAGAGGAGAGGGTGCCTGAACTGGTCTTGTCCAGTAGTTACATTGATGAATATCTTGATCACCACCAAAGAAATTTCACCCGATGGATGGAGATAGAGTCAGAGACCCACATTAACATCAGAACAAAGGACTGAGAAGAGCAGAAGGTGGGAGAAGATGAGCAAGGAAGTCAGGACCGCGAGGGACTGGCCCATCAACTGAGACAGTGTACCTGATCTATTGGGAGCTCATCAAACCCAGCTGGACCAGGACTGAATGAGCATATGACCAAACCGGAATCTCTGAATGTGGCTGCCAACGGAGACGGACTGAGAAACCAATGATAATGGCATGGGGACCTATCTCTTCTACATGTATTGGCTTTTTGGGAACCTAGTCTATATGGATGCACACCTTCTTAGGCCCGGATGGAGGGTGGAGGGCCTTGGGCTTCCTTAGGAAGCAGGGGGAGGGGGAGAGGTAGTGGGGGAGCGGGAGGGCCGGGGACAAGGAGAGTAATTGTAAATTTCTCTTTTAACAATAAAAAAAAGAAAAAAGGAAATAAAATGACAACTGTCACAGTGAAACAGCAAAAAAAAAAGAAGAAGAAGAAAAAGAAATACACCTTTAAAAAGCATAAAACTGGAGTAAAAGCACTGTGTTCTAGATTCACATCTTCTCAAGTGGGATCTTGAGTAGGTTTCTACACTTTATTGAATTCTAGAAGTTCATATATCAATAAATAGTATAGACCTCAACATGCTAGTGTAAATGAAGAGTAGCCAGGGCCAGCTGCTCATTTGACTGACATTCCAAGGCAAAGATGAGAATACATTAGATTATTGACTGCCTGGATCCCATAGTTCCTCATGAATTTCTAGTCTATTTTCAGATCCACAAACTCCAAATATTCCTATTTTTAAAGTAATTCTTCTGAAAAATCATGTTTCCTCAGAAAACATCCCATTGTACTGTCTGCTGTGGCTCACTTCCTGCAAAGCCCATGTCATAAAGATCAGAAACATGCAATAGTATCTCACAGTGAACTGAAGGAAGATACTGTATGTTGTGGAAAATTTTATGTAGTTCATGATCATTGGAAATGGTTTATGTATCACAGTAAGGGGGTTGTAAATAGAGCAGAGACACATACAGAAAGATTAATGTTGAGTAAATTAGATAACCTTTGTTTTTTGTATCTGTTATTATAGGGGATTTCTGGTCAATAATGAAGAAAGAAAGTGAGGTGAGAAAAAATAGACAATTATAAAGTTATTCATAATAAAGAAAATACAACTGAGATGTGTATGGTACTGGGAAAATTATTGAATTGACCTATTATGTAAAGCAAGACAAATAACAATATAAATAGAAAACTGGGAGTGGTGGTGGACACTTTAATAACAGCCCTCAGAAGACACAGGAATGTGAATCTCTGTGAGCTTGAGACCAGTCTAATCTATATACTGAGTTCCAGGTGAGGCTAGGCTACACAATGAGACCTTGTCTAAAATAACAAAAACAAAGACAGAACAACAACAACAATACAATAATAATAACAAACAAGGCAAACAAGAAAAAAGAAAGAAAATTTAACCAAGAAATAACTCATATGGTAGTTTTTCCTTCAGCAAAAGTTGTCCTGACAAGAGATGCTATGGTGCCCCATTGAGATTCTGTGTCTGCTCCCCTCCTAGGCAGGTCCCAACTAAGATGCTCTTTTAGAATGAATTGCAACTAAGGTTATTAGACTTCAAAGTGGCTGATAAAAACAACATACAGGATTTCCTTTATGGTTTTTTATCAGTTATCAACAATAATGAGTATTATATATGTAATTTTTGTTAAGTCATGCTAAATCTTAACTACTTTATCTTTTTCTTTTCAACTTTTTAAATGTGACTACAAGAACATTTTAAATTTCTGATGTCTCAAATTACATGGACACACAACATTAATTGGTAGAAAACATACCCAGAGCAATCTTCAAATTCAATGGTGCATATCTGAACATCTCAAGATAATATACATATGTTACCATGTGACCTCTGGTCACCTGATACTCTAAAAACACTAGGTGTAGCCAGGCAGTGGTGGCACATGCCTTTAATCCCAGCACTTGGGAGGCAAAGGCTGGTGGATCTCTGAGTTCGAGACCAAAGTGGGCTAAAAAAGCTAGTTCCAGGACAGGTTCCAAAGCTACACAAAAACCCTGTCTTGAAAAACCAAAAAGAAAAAGAAAAAAGAAAAACCCAATCTCCCCCACCAAAAAAAAAAAAAAAAAAAAAAAAAATCCACTATGTGTAGTACTAGGGGATCATTGAGAGAAGGTTGTTTTTATGTCAAAAAAAGGAGCTACCTGTGCCATGGATATTCCATTTCATTTATTATGCAACATGGTAGGATTGGCACATTTTTAGTATATTGGGGAATTTTTAAATTTAATAAAGAATGAGTGTTTCTGCCACAGAAAATTAAGCTCTATTTAACAATACAAGTTGACCTCGTATTTTGAACTTACTTTTACTTTATCTTTATTGTACATTATAAGTATTAGGAAGTTGAGGAGTGATTTTAATTTCTTTCTCTTCAGTCAAGTCTGAGGCTTAAATATTTTTAAAAAACCACAGCCCCTACAATGTTATTGTTCTGACTAGTGAAAAATGATGTTTTTGCTTTTTTTTTCAGTAGTTTCTGGAGCAGAGATACAACAATCAGTCCCAGATGAGTGTACCCATGGCTGTAGGCCATTGCTGGGGACTAAGTCCAGTTTTTATATCTCTTTAAGCACAAGAGAGGCGCTTTCATTTGTTCGTTTACTTCTCATAAAAGTAACTGCAGTAAAGACTAATGAGAAATTTAGACAAATTCATCAAGTGTACATTTCAGAGCAGAGGCCACCATCCTCTGGTGTAACTGTACAGATAAATTGCACTTTCTTTTAACTCAGCAAACATTTATGGAACACTTACTTGGCTGCTTTTCTCTGCACAAGAAAGATACCAAAGTATTTTCTAATATTGAATTTTCTTTTGTAAACAATTTTAAGGGAACTAATGAACATATCAGGAAGGGCACCCACGTTTAATACCCCACTATAGTCACACTCTGAGTTAGGAACTTTTCAGAGAGTTAGAAAACAAGAGAGGTAGATGAAATAAAATAATGGTAGTGACAATGGCAAAACTTCAGTGTGTATGTGCATGAAGTTGTCAACGAATGAAACAACTTAAAAATTAAAAAGAACGTTTGAGTTGTTGTTACTATTCTCTCAATATATTACATCCTGATCACAGTTTCCCATCTCTTTTGTTCCCTAGTCTCTCCCTTCCTATCCTCTGCCTCAGAAAAGAGTAGGCTTCCCAAAGACGGCAACCAAACACATCACAAGAAGCTACCATTGTTGTAAAGGGGCCATTAGTTTGTGTCCCGGCTGCTCGGCAGCTCAGACTCAAAATCACCACACAGAAACTATATTATTTAAATCATTGCTTGTCCCATTAGCTCTAGCTTTCTATTGGCTAACTCTTATTTCTTAATTTAACCCATTTCTATTAATCTGTGTATCGCCAGGTGGCAGTGGTTTTCCAGGTAAAGTTCCTACATCTGTCTCAGGCGGGACTGCATGGCTTCTCCCTGACTCTGCCTCCTCCCTGCATTCAGTTTAGTTTTCCCTGCCTAGATAAGTTCTGCCTTGCTATAGAACCAAAGTAGTTTCTTTATTCACTAATAGTAATCACAACATACAGAGGGAAATCCCACATCACACTATAAAACAAGGCACATACAATAAGATAAAGGCTGGACTAGACAACAAGGTAGGAGGAAAAGGGTCCCAGAAGTAGGCAAAAGAGTCAGAGACAACCCCTGCTCTCACTGTTAGGTATCTCACAATAACGCCAAGCTACTCAGTCCTAACATATATGCATAAGACCTAGGTCAGTTGATTCTGTGAACCACGCTTTCATGGTGTCCCTGACCCCTCTGATTCCTCCACTCCTTTCTCATCCACTCTGAAAGACTCCCTAAATCTGACATATTGTTTGACTCTGGAACTCTGCATCTGCTCCCACTAGTTGCTGGATGAATTCTCTCTGGTTTCTTTGGTGATATAAGTTATGTTAGGCTCTAGTCTCAGAACTCTGAATGCAGGACAAACTATAGGTCTAAGGTTTTGTGGCTGAGTTGGTGTTCTAATTCCTCCACTTCAGGTTTTGCCTAATTCCAGAAGATAGTTGCTTCAAACTCCACATCCCCCATTACTAGGAGTCTTTACTAGGGTTACTTTCATAGATTCCATGAAATTTCCATTGTACGAGATTTCTACCTTGCCCCTAAAATGTCCCTCTCCCCCAATTCCAGTTGTTCCTCCCAGTATCTGCTCCGTGGCCTGATCCCTCCTGTTTTCAACCCCAATGTTCCTAACTCACTTGCAAAATCTATATTTTCCCCATCCCAGAGATCCTTGTGTCCCTCTAGAACCGTATTGGACACATCAGTTTTAAACAGCAGGGGAACCAGCAGAGACTCAGAGTGTTAAGTGACTTAGAATTAGAGAGGCAGTTTTCAGAGAAATACAAAAAGCCTGAAGTTTTGTGTTTAGTCTCTTTCTTATTACAAAGTCCCAACTTTAGACACACAGGACTACAAAGAGTGGTCCTCATATGCATATCCTTTATTTTTGTGGAAGAGATACATCTTTGCAGTGAAGGCAACAATTGCATCTGAGGGACTGTTGTAACATTGCAAAACTCCATCTACCCTCATGTATGGAGCAGCCCTGGGCCCTTTCATAGATCACAGCTTATGGCAGGTCCCCCAGAGAACAGAGAAGTGCTTTGACCAGCTTTAACTTTAAGTGTATGTCAACATGATGTACGGTGCCTTTGGCATAAGTATATCATGGTGTGAAAGGGGTGTCCATGGATGGGAGCATCTGTTCTCCTCTCCTGCCACTGCCCTTTTCAAAAACAAGACATAGCTGTATGGTTACAATTTTATCCAGGCTGGCTTGCCCCTTTTTGAGATCACATACTGTGAGCCACAGAGTCTGTCAGCACTTTGGAATTCTTTATATATTTTTAAGTGGGGAACAAAATTATGAATAGAATGAGACATGAAAGTTTATTACATGTGTTATATTAATATTTTTTGAACACTTTAAGTGGTGTAAGCTTTATATATTCAGGAATATAGCTATTAAGAGGCAGTTCTCAAGAGCCAACTTTCTCAGTTCAAATGTCTAGTCAGTTGCTACTTTCTATCAGTATAACCCAGGCGAGGCACTGAACAATGTTACTTTCACTATTACTAAAATGCAGACTATATGAAATATAGTACTTCTTGAAATGATTGTGAAGAATAACTAAGCAAATACAAGAGAAATCCATTGCTAGAACTTCGGCCCCATACTTTGACATTTGGTCTTGCAATGGATATGCCTAAGATATCCTAACTAAATTTGGAAGTTGAAGAGTTTTTCTCTCAGTAACTGAAAAATTTCTCAAGTAAAAGTCAGCTATAGTTTCACCTTTTCAGAAGGTTGAATAGTAGAGTTTAGAAGATACTCCATGAGGATGATCATCTACAGTCTCTTCTTTCTATCTTCCCTCATATTTCTCTCAGCTCACTCATCCATCTCTCTAGCTGCTGTACAATCATCAGTATGAATATCCATCAACCCACCCCTACCCACCCACCCACTTACCCAACCATTTGTCATTCTATCTATCCATCTATATTTTCCATTATACTTTCACTAATGAGTCCTAGCACCCATCCATCCACTCATCCTTCCATTTTCTCATTCATTCATCCATCCACCCCACCAGGCAGTAAGCGGTCCAGGCATCCAGCCATGCATCCACAAGTCTACCTATGTGTTCTCTCATCCATCTTAGGTTCATGGATTAATTTAATGTGTGACAACTTTTTGCTTTCTTATCTTTTTCATATATGTTTTTTACGCATAGTCAAGGAAGACTTCAGGGAAAAGATAAAATACCTTATCTGCAAAAGTAAAACTTATTAATGGAAAACCTGATCCAAACTTATTTTTATTTGACCAAAGATGTGGGTACAAGTGCATACATATTTTAATATTGTGTGCATACATATATATTTACACATGTATACATAAAATATGCATGTATGCAGCTTTGCTTTGCCCTTGGAGACTACACTCAAGTATATTTGGGTAGTTAAACTTAGAATTAGCAATGTTAGCAGTGTTCTCCATGTAGGATAATCTTGTTTGCCATGTAAAACCGTAAATCTTAAAACTGGAATACTATCACCTCGCTGTTTTCTGTATAATCGATGACTAAGGCCACCCAAACATACAGTAGAAAATTACTCAGTTATAGGTTAATGGATTTAATGTTTCAATCAGAAGATCTGAAAATATTAGAAGTCTATTACTTCTTTATCTGATGTCCAATTTTTATAGTCTAATTATTCTCATTACCATAATAGCCACCACAATAGCCTCTGCTTCTACCACATGGAAAATCATGTTTTGTGAGCTGGCCCACTGGCACCTTTCATGGTGACTGCTTTTTCACTTCTTGGTGACTTTATCTACTGAAAATCAATTTGAATAAAAAACAGAGCCCAACAAACTTCATCAACCCAGACAGTAAAAACACAACTGTTTTCTTAAGATGCACTTACGGGATTACACGTAGGATTTTTACCCTCACATAGAGTCAACCTAGCGTTCCTGTCATTGCTTTGTTTCTTTTGTAAGAGGTGAAAAAAATTAAAGCATGGTACCTCTCAGGACATTGGTCCCAAGAAAAGCATGGTCGTTTTTTTCCAAGTCATGCTTGACGGTGAGTGCTCAGTAATTAGAAATACTTAATGCACGCAAACATCAGTAAGTTAAAATTGTTTTCTGCTTAAATCTTGTCATTTGCCAGAAAGGAAATGATATGTTAGACATGTCCCACTCTTTCTCAGTATGATAGCAACTAAAGTGGCTTAAAATTGGATTCATTTATAAAACTGGACACTATTAATATCATTCCCTGCATGATGGTAATTCATTTTACTCTGCTTTGTCTCAGAACCAGTAGGGGCTCCGTTCCTTATATTTTGTTTGCACTCCTAATTAAGTATTCATTATAGAATACATATTTTTTCATTTAAGACTGGATATCAAATATTTATGCACTGTATTACACTTGTTTACTATTAGGCAAATGTAATGAGGAGGCACCCCTAGTACTTATGTGTCCCCAACCTGGAAAATTAAGGTTGGGAAAAACTCAGCTGGAGTAAAATCTAGTCTCTTTCAGAGTTCTGGTTTTACTAGAATTGTACAAAACAAGCGAAAAACCCAGCTCAATATAACCATGCAGGGTCAACCACTGAGAATAAAATTGCATACGAATCCAGTATTGGACATAATATGGCTTAGAAAGAGGAGGCTTAATAGTTCAGGTATACAAAATTTTAATTTCATGTTCCACATAAAAGAATGATGCAAAGTGTGTCTATTCATCTGTTGTTTACATGTTTCCCTTCAGTGAAATAAGTCATGATTCCAATATATAATGCCAAATGGATAATTCCCCATAAAATAATTTTACTATTTTCATTAATGTCTAAGTTTTTTGTTGTAAAATATCACTTCCAACACATACAAACACTCTCACACACACACACAAACACAATCATGTACACACACTTTGCCGAACAAAAAAATTTATGATCATGCAATGTCTAATTTTAGAATTACAAATGTAAAGAAATACTAAATCATCAGAGTTAGGTCTGCAGAGAGTTTTCGCTTCTTTGTGGTATACAGAAATCATCTTCTTAGCTCAGGAGATGTAACACTGCTCTTTTCTCTGCAGAACAAAAGGTCAGATTCTTTTCACAGACTTGCAATATGATCCAATGAGCTCTTTAACTATTTGTATTTGTAAATTTCAAGGTTTCTAAGTTTCTTTAGCTTTCAAACACCTTGTGATTTCAAGTTGAGTATGGGCAGTTAGTGAGTTGTTCATTCTAAATAGCCACTTCTTGGCTTCACATGTGATGTCATGCAATTCTCTCAGGCAAACAGCTCTACTCTACAGAAAAGAACTCCTCTGATGTAATTCACAGAAGGGATACCAGCACTTCCAAGACAGTCCCTGTGGCACCCGCAGCAACTCGGCCCCATTTTTCACCTTTAGAGGTCTTAAAACACATCAGCTAGATTCCTTCTCTAGGGCCTTTGTGAAGATGGTGACTTTACAAATTCCTCCTTTGACAAATTCTTCCCTGGGGGACATTAGGGTTGCTGATGGGGGAAAATGCATCTTTTGAAGATTAGAGCCCACCTCCAATACAGAGCCCTCAGGGTTGGTAACAGTGTAGTGCTTCTTTGGGCAGAGAACTGTCTTAAGACTCAAATGGAAATTGTCAGCTAATATTTATAGGATGGTGTATAATTTAAAAATGCAAAAAAAAATGTGCTCCACCTCTATTTCCAAAGTCAATAGGATATTTGTCAAAGCAAAAAAAAAAAAAAAAAAACCAAAACCTTAATTTGATTATAAGCTACAGATAATGAAAATTTGTTTATGTTTTTACAAATACATTTGATTCTACTGGAGAGTATTTCCCATCAGGAAACCAGGATCAGCAAATATTTTCACATGCTAACTCCTCAAATTAGGCAGAAAGCTTTAGATGTCTAAAAATACAATAAACATAGAGAATAGAGGTTTATACAGAAGCTGAGTAATAGATTTAGTAATTATTCTCAAGCAGAATGGTAAGGAACAGTATTGGGTAGCTTGAATCAAAGCACATACTCTCAGGTATCAATTTCTCATATGGGGAAAATAATCAAATGTATATTACCCAGATTTGATTTAACTCTATTAACAAATCAGAGACAATTACCCATAACTTATCCCTTTATTTGGGACACAGGATATCAGTATTAAAATATTTCCTGACCAAAATATAATTATAAAGAAGTAAAAAAAGTGGAATATGTGAGAGTTTAGACATAGAAACATGTCTGGGTGTGTAGAGACACTTGAGAAATTTGGCTAAAAAAAAACAGCCATTGGGGAAAAGTGGGCATAGTTCTCAGCCCTTGGGAAAATATTTTAGTGGGGGGAAGAATATCTCATGCATTTATATATATATACATATATATACATCATATATGTATATTATCTCACATATTTTATCAAGAAGTACAAGTATGGAGTCCTTTGGGCATATGCTCAGAACTCATAACCATGGATTGTATGGCAGTTTTATTCTTTAAAAGAAGGTAATTTTTAAGGGAAAGGTATAGAGGCATAACAGACACCTTTGTGGAGGTTCCCACAGGGTAAGAACAAGAGAAAAAAGGAGGAGACTCATGTTGCTGTGGCAACAAAATGTTGTTGTTCTATTAAAGTTGCACAAAAGACTCATTCTCAATATATCAAATCAGATGGAGGATCCAGGATGGTTGCTATGAATATAGCTAAACATCCTCTTATGTTGGGATACAAAAAGCCAGACCACAGGATTTATAATTAAAATCCTCATCACACCCTTCTATTCCTTTCTATGAATGCTGTGCATTGAAATCACACAGCAAGACTTTTGATGTTACTATAAATGGACCAATTCTATTAGAAAAAGAAAAACAGAAACTTGTCTTTTACTTTTTCAGGAAAATTCAAGTGGCCCTTTGATTCAGAGATCTATTTTTAGTTTCTTTTCTTTCTTTTATTTTTCTGTGATAGGATATCCCTCCGTATCCTTGGCTGTCCTGGAACTTGCTCAATAGATCAGGTAGGTCTCGAACTCTGAGATCTGCCTTCCTTTTCATCTGTAGTGCTGGTATTAAAGGCATGTGTCAAAACAACCAGGCAAATTTTAAATTTGGAAAACAGCCATACTTATTTCCGTAATGGCTGTACCACTTTACACTTCCACTGACAACTGGTTAGACTTCTTTCATCCCAACATCCTTTCCAACAACTGCGCTTTGTTCTTTTCTTGTTGAGAGCCCTTCTGGCTGGGATTGTGACAGCCTGATCTTTCATACTCCCTCCTTGTGATCACTGCAATTAAAACAAAGGGGTAGCAGTGTTCTAAACTTAAATTGCTTCCTTATAAGAGGATGGTGAACAAGGAGAATCAGAACACATAGTCGAGCTCCCTGGAATATTATTTCTTTGATGTTGCCCCTCACTTGCTTACTTTCTTTGATCTGCTAAGCAGATTTCATCTTTTCCTATGACATTTGAGTTCACCTTTACAATTTTGACACAGATTCTTTTGTGTGACTTTGATAATCAACAGCTATTGTTTAATTGATATACATCTGCATTGTGAAGCCATCTGTGGGTCCTTCCCCATGCCATTTCCTGTGATCATTCACTATACTGTTCTGTCTTCACAGCCACAGTCAGGCTGCCATGTTTTGTCTCATATGTTGTTTTGAATGGTTGCCTTATTTTGCCTTTCATCGGCAAATGTAACTCTTGTCTTTCTTGCAAAATATTCCCTATTCAGGGTGCCTAAGTGTCTCCTGAAAATGTTATCACACTTTGAATCTTTTCTGTTGCCAGAGAGTGTAATATTTTGAGAGTCAAAAGGAGGATGCTGTGGAGAGGCAATGGTAAATATCTGCTTCACTCAGTGTCAAGACCCACCAAATAATTAGCTGGGCTATATCTTCATGGAACAACACTTCATACATTTTCTTGTAGGAGGTCCTTCTGTATTTCTGTTGCTTTCATTGGTTGAATAAAGAAACTGCCTTGGCCTCTTGATAGGGCAGCTTTTAGGTGGGCAGAGTAACAGAATGGAAGACTGGGAGAGAGTAGGCACTGGGGCCCCACGTTGGACGTCATTCTGTAACATGAAGAGCCTGCTAGTTGCGGTTTCTGTCCCGGCCAGTACCCCACAGCTGGCAGGCACCAAAGAAAATCACACAGAGGTCTCCATAAGATTATAAACTGATTGACCCATTAGCTCAGGCTTCTTACTAGCTCTTAAAACTTATATTAACCCATTGCTCTTATCTATGTTAGCCACATGGCTCAGTATCTTTCTCAGTGGAGGAGAAGCATCCTGCTTCTTTGGTGGTCTGTGCAGGAGTGCCGGGAGGGAGAGCTTCCTTCTTCCTAGTCAGTCTCATCACCCTGCCTCTACTTCCTGTCTGGTTGACCCACCTATACTTCCTGCCTGGCCAATCAGCATTTATTTAAAACATGATTGACAGAATACACACAATTTTCCTGCACCATTTTTGGGTAACTTTTACACTTAGTTCAGCATTCTACAAACACAGTGACCTCTACTTTCTTGTCTGGCACAAAGAAGGCTGTATGATATTCCTAACTCCTAGTCTTCTCATGGCCCACTCTCCATATGACTGAAGTTATGTTATGGCAGGACAGCAAAGATTTATATTGGTTCTCTTTGTCAACATCCGTGAAACAAAAAGGCAAGCAAAGCCATCAAGCTGAATGTGCCTGGACAGCAAGTACATTTTGTTGGGTTAAGTTTTGGCTGGTTTGGTATTACACAATACCCAGCCCAGCCCATGAAGACAGAGGGCACGCTCTAGCAGAGGGTTGGAAAACATCCTCAGACATGAGTTGTGTCCACATGTGGAAACATTAATGCACACCTGTGCTTGTGCATGCCTGTGCATCTATGACCAACTCTCCACATTCTTCCCAGAAGCTTAAAATATTCATCTTTAAAGTAATTGTGACTTTAGAATTTCTTTCAGCTTGAAATCTATTTTTTGGAAAACATTCTGAAGTTTATCCAAAACACTTTTTTCATTTCCTTAGCACTCAATATTTCTGTAGTCCTTTAAGCCTAAGAACAAAACTCTAGGCTTGAGCAGACTGATTTTAAGTTCATCCAAACCATCTCTTTGTTGCCTTTGCCCCCTTTAAGAAAATTCTAGATGAAAGCATAAATCTGCCACATGAACTGATTTGCTGCACAGCAAGATAATTCTTTTAAGTAGTTTCTATTATAGGAAAATTAATTTCAAGGCACTTCATAGAGTTCTAGTAAAATCCTTCCGCTCCACAGGGGTCCGTGAGCAACATTAACTGTGCAGCCTTTGCAGGCTACGCCTCCTTATGACTTGGTGCACTGAAGGATTTTTTTTTTCAGAAAAGAAATTAAGATGAGCATTGTGAAAATGCTTTCTTTTTCTTCATCTCTGCATGAACATATAAAGAAAACTGGAATTTGATATATTTTCATAAAAGGCAAAATATATTTCTGTCTTACATAGAAGGACAGAAATAGTTTGTCAGGTGAAACTTGGTGTGCGTGCACACGCACTTGTGTGTGTGTGTGTGTGTGTGCTTATCACTGACAAATTTGAGAACTTTATAGAAAAAAAACAAAACAACAAATATAGGCTCACATACAAATAAGAACCTTTCAAATTTAAATGATTGCCATTAAAGTAGATGCTGTCATTTGGACCACATCCAGCTGTCATCATCATCCAGGTGCAAAGCATGTAAATTTGCTATGAAGTTGCCCCTCGGATCCTGACCTGGTGAATGAAGCCTGGAAAGTATCTTACAGGGTGACTCTGTTATATCCACCTCTGTTCCAGCAAATTTCTTATAGCATTCTTCTTCAAACCCCTTTGTTTCCTTTTTCTCCTCCTGTTCTCAATCTACATAAAACATTGCCTCCTCTTCTTATAAGCACCATGTTTGATCTGTCCTCTGTCCACAGCATCTGTATTTCCATCCTTCTAGGAAGAGTTCACATGCCGTGGGTGGACTTTTATAAGTAAATAAAAAGGAAGTCCCTTTCTCCAAGTCACAGCAGAATGCGTATCAGAATTACTTCAAATGAACTCTTTAGAGTATAAACTGGGAGCTTCTGGGGCATTTCCTTCACTTCAGCTGCTTTCAGATCAGTGGAATCTGTATGGTCCTCCAGTGTGCACTTACACTGTCTGCTTTCATAGTGTTTGTTAGGCTGTGCCTAAAGCTTTGGGGTGCTGTATTCAATTACATGATGAGTATCATGTATTATGATAAGAGAAAGAGATAATGACAAAGGATATGCATATATACTTATATATACAAAAACACATTTTCATAATCTATATTATGATATTAATAAGCTATATACTAATGTCTTAAAATGAGTACAGAAAGTACTGGAATGATTTTTCTCACTGTCTAAGCAGGCAGATCCTAGCAGCAATCCTTTGTGAGGATAGACAACCTTGAGAAGCTTCATGATAACAGGCGGTCTTCCCTGGCCATAGATGCTGGAGCTGAGTGAGAATATGCTTTCTGAGCTTTGTAACATCAAATCCAAAGTTCTACAAGCTGTGATGATTTTATTCTCTTATAAAGTGTGGTATAATAAATATTTCATCAAAATTTAGCATTTATAAGACATTTCTACAGTCCTTATTTCATTTGACTTCATTTGCAGAGACCGTATTTCTCTCATATTTCACTGTATCGTCCCAGTCGCTGAAAGAGTAAAGTAAGAATAAGAGCTGATTGTTGCAATGCATAAACCTCGAGTGTTGTAGAGGCTTCACATGGCTCGTGGGCCCCAGCAGACCAGCTCTTCAGGTGGAATGTCTGTCTAATATTCTCTTTATAGCAAAGGCTTTCTCATCTTATTCAGACTTCTTTCAGTGCCAAACTCTCCATTAAACTGTCCCATGTCAAAGACACCTAGAGTCCTGATAAGATAAGAGGAATAATTGCTCCATTTGAATGTGCTGCTGATACCTTTACTTCTAGGCATGTTCTGAGAGAAGAAACTTTCTAAATAGTACTGACTTTTGAAAATCATGATAACTTTTTACATGTGTGATGGGCTAATGGGTATGATATGAATACTGTATGCATGTTTGTGTATTTACTGCAGCTATGATGTGCATTTATAAAGGCTAGAGGAAGATGATGTGCATTCTGCTTTATCATCCTATAATGTGTTTTCTTGAGATGAGATTGTTCACTGAAACCTGAACTAAGATGGCAGTCAGTAAACTTCAGGAATCCTTGTGTCTCTATCTTCCTCCTTCAGCACTGACTCTATATGGGGTGCTTGGGATTTTAACCTAGGGGTTCATTCTTATTCAGCAAGCACTCAATCACTGAACCGTTGCTCCATCTTTGTGAAAACATTAAACATGCTAGTAGGATTGGATGACTGATATGAAATACTTGAAAACTAAGATTTTTATGGTCTAAGTCACAAATAGCAATCTTCAATGTCAATGGAAACGTTTACTAATCAGAATTGTTTTGCTTCTGAAGAGTGCATCTAACAATCATAGTATGTATAGCAAAATGACTTTCCTCTATAACAGGAGACTGAAGAAGCCTTTGTTGTCCTTTCAAAGGGATGTGGATCTGCATTAACCCACTGAGGGAATACTGTCCACCCAGCAGCAGCAGGATATTCCTAGACTAGTAAATTCACTTGACCTAGTTTTTGATTTAAAGACTGATATTTTTTATATGGCTTCTAAGAATCCTTTTAACTCCAGATTTCATGTGTCTAGATCTGAGTGATCAAGAAGAGGAAAACATGTGACCTAAATTGGACATTGGTTTAATCTATTAATCTGCACAGGGAGATCATGTCCACATCATTGCTATAATTTGTCTTTTTCCTCCAAAGTAATTGAGTCAGACAAAAAAGAAATGTCTCCTCCTGTTTGGGGAATTGATTTCTGATTAGGTGTTTCAGTAGGTCCTACCTCATGCAAGTGTGTATCTTCCCAGAAAGTGTTGTCTGTTGAATGAAGATAATCTGATACTCTTTGTGGGTCTTCAACCCTCTTCCTTCCTCCTCGATCTATCCATCCATTTTAGGAAAAACAAAACAAAGCTTTTAAAAGATTATGTTTCATACACAGGAAGGGAAAGACTGAATGAGGTTGAACATCCTGACCCTAAAAAATATGAAAAAATCAAGTAAATTCTCCTTTTTCCTAGTTGATCCTTGAAGATTTGCTCTAATATTTTTCATATACATACATAAATGCATATATAAATTTATGTATTTTTCTTAATATTAATATTAAAATGAAGTTTCTTAGTCCACATAATGTGCGTTTACAAGAAAGTACACAAAATACTTTGGATTTGGAACACTCTTGTTTTAGTCGGGCCACAGTCATTTTACCATGTTCTACACATGGGAACAATGCTGAATTCTCCGCAGGGTTATGGCTTAATTATATTAGAATTTGTTCTTCCAAATAATTGTGTGTATCATAGAAGATCTTATAATTCAACATTTAAACTTCCTTTCAACAGTTATTTTCATTTCTCTCGTTTCTAAAACTATTGGAACACAAGATGAAACCCGTTTCAGCTTAGATATGGGAACCTGTGGGGAAAAGGGGACCAGAGGCCTAGAGTGTCAAACTCTATAAAATGTTGATTAGTCAAAGGTGCATTATTGATGGCCACAGAGGGTAGTGGTGGTTGTGGCGGTGGTGGTGGTAGTGGTGTGTGTGCATGATACACTCAAGCCCAGACTTGCCTTCCATATTACATTCCTAAGTTCCTCTCCCCAACTATTCCATATAACATGGTCCCTCCTCTTTTTCTCTCTGTTTCTCTGAATGTGTATATTGTAGGATATTTGTGGTGTAATAAACTGCTTAAAAGACTTAGCTTAGCTAGTCAGGAGAGATAGGCAGAATTTCTGGGCAGAGAGAGACCACTGGGAAGAAGATGGTGTCACCATCCAGACGCAGAAGAAGCAGGATGAACATGAGGAGAGGTAACATCCATGAGCCACGTAGCATGATGTAGATTAATAGAAATGGGTTAATTTAAGTTATAAGAGCTACTTGAGACAAACCTAAGCTATAGGCCAAACTTTCATAATTAATAAATCTCTGTGTCTTAATTTGAGAGTTGGCTAGCTGGACAGAAAAAGATTCTTTACATTCGATGTCCAGTGGGGGTAGGGGACATGTATTTCCATACACAACCTGAGAAAGCCTAAAACAGAGTTTCAAACACACAAACACAGAGCTAGACCAGGGCTTCCTAGTACAGAGACAGGGCTCCCAGCTGCTGCCTGAATGCTTGAGCCAGCAGGTGCCCTGTGAGGAGCTGTGCAGTGGGTTTTACACTTGGTCAGAGAAGGCTACATGCAGGCATAAGGTAGTCCAGATAACTTTGAAGACAGCCTTTACTCAGATACAATAATAAATGGGCTTATAGAGTCATAGAAAAATATAAATGTTTAAAATAATAAAGTAAGATAAAGTCTTCAAAGAAAGAATAAAGTAATATTAAAAATAAGCCATGTAAGGATGGGAAGTACAAAGGGCATCTGGATCCTGTATGGTACTTCGTTGACTTTGAATTTTTTAATTTGACAATATATAAAAAAAATCAAGCTACTATATAAAAGCTGCTGAGAGACAGCAAATTATGGAAACTGATAACCAAAATATATTTTTAGAATGTCTTAATTACAAGTGGAAATAAAAATATGTTTAATTTTTGAAGAGATTATGCTTTTGTTTCCACATTAAGCAAAAAATTATGGTTCTTTTCAAAATTAATAAATATCAAATTTGATTGGGGGAGACCTCCTGAAAATGTGGGTGCAGACATGAAGAAAGAAACAAGAAAGACTAAAAAAGACTATGATGTGGGAGTGTTCTCCTGTATTTTGTATTACTCTTATTGGTTGAATAAAGAGCTGCCTGGCTTATAAAATGGGTCAGCCCTTAGGTGGGCAGAGCAGACAGAACGGAAGTTCTGGGAAGAGAGAAGGAAGTGGAGCCAGATGCCACGAGCCACCGTCGCAGATGGATGCAGGTTAGACCTTTCCGGTACGTCACCACGTGGTGACTTACAGACTTTTATACTGGGTTAGTTTATGAGGTGAGGGCTAGCTGGGAAAAGCTAGTGATAATAAGCCACGCAGAGTTTAAATGAATACCGTCCTCACGTGGTTATTTCGGGTGCAAGCAACCAGTAGCTTGAGCGGGCCAGCGGCTGGGGGCTTGGGAGCCTGGCAGCTGGGGAACACAACTCGCACACCTCTCTCCTCTTATTACAACAAGACTACAGGACAGATGTAATATAAGCTGATCCCTCTACTATGAGAACAGCTCTGAGACTGGATGAAACATAATAAATCTTGTTGTCTATAGGGTACTTATGAATTATTATTACATGCCATTCTTTTCATATGGCTTGGCTAAAGCTTTTATTATAGATCCAAACAAACTTATAAAGTTAACAGATAACTTTTACCTGCTCAAACATTAAACAAACAAAAAATCATATTTTACTGATTTGTGAATACATATTTCCCATACTGTATTAATACAGATATATGTTATTTTTTAAAAAAATATGTATCTTCAGAACAAGAGCCAGACACCAAGGGCAAGTATCCCAGGTGATGCAACCTCTCAGAATGCCTTTGTTGCTGTTTCCTCAAAATGATACATCCAGAACAACTTCAGAGCTGCTAGTTTAGAGGGTCCAACCTCATAGATTATCCCACGAAGACTTCAGATAAGCTGTACACGTTGCCACCACATAGAGATTTAACAAGAAATAATTAAGCTACATTGCTCAGTAATTGACTAAATCCCATCTTCTCAGGAACCCCTAAGGATGCTATTGCCCCCAGAAAGCAGAAAGTAATTTTCAGAAAATGATGTCAACATTCCCAGGAGGTGGAATGGATGGTTTTTGGTTGTTCAGTGGGTTATGGATGTTTGTGGATGTTTGCATCTTTTATAGGGGTGGTCGTATGTTGTTACTATTCATGGTCGGAGAAAGAAACTTAGCAAAGGGGCATTGATTCATTCTGAAAAGGGGGATCTCATTCTGAAAAAAACTAGGGGTTGTATAGCAAGGGTAGGATAAAAGGGTGGGTTATTGCATCTACTTTTAAACTAAAAAAGCAACTACTACTCTTACATACTTGGCACTAGTATGGATTTCTGTATATTGATACAAGTTTGAGGTTATTGTTTATGTTGTATATGTTTCTACTCTTGTTTAAGATATTTTTGTATATTGGTACAAAATAAAGGGGTTTTTTGTTTATAACATACTCTATATATGCTTCCATTCTTTTTAAAGGTATTCTACCTATACAACTCACTTTAAAATACAATGTGAAGTTCTAGTCCTTAAAGGCTGTTATTACAACCTTTTTAAGAAAATTAAGAAATGTAGATTAGTAGTTAGTCATCTATAATAATCAAATTTGTGGCCATGTTACATATGTTTTATCGTGAATTGGAGATATATTTTAGATAGATGGTCTACAAACCCTTCAGAGACAAACAGTATATGACATGTAAGAATTTTTATTAACATAAGGCTTTTCATCACAGTGAAACACATCTGCTCCTGGAAGCACCTATTAACTTCAAAAAATGAAGATGGGCATTGAAGAACTTCCATATTGAATTTGATTTCTGCATGGCAAGGTTATCCACTGGACAAGAAACTGCCCTTTCCTCAATTGCAGACAGAATGCTATCCAAACCAGATAAGCAGAACAAAAAAGAAAGTGACTGCTAAACTTTGTGAAGACAATGTAGTCCTTAATGATTCTGGCTTTCCAGAGAAGTCTGTCAGATATTATAGTCCTGTATGTTTAAAATGGATTCCTCAACATTGCTGAGGAATTTGGGTAACTGTTCAGGGAACCAAATGTTTCTGTTGTTTCTCCAATTTTGGAAGTTGTATGCTCTGCAATTCCTGTTTCCTTGGGCCATATTTATAGCCTTCTCAGGTTTTTAATATGTTTGAATGCAAAATATTTTGTCAGGAGCCATGTGACGTCTTTGGAGGACAAGACTTGAAACTAGCATGAACAAATTCTCCTTGTTGTAAGGTCATGAAGAACTTAACCCATTTTTGGCAAGGTCAATGGGTAGCTTGCTGAATAATTCTAGGCATGATGCCAGGAGAATATATACCACCTGCTCTTCTTGCTTTCATTATACAAACTATATTGCTTGCTACCGCTAGTTTTATTTTCGTAGAGCTGTGGATGAATGGCTTTTACATAGGGATAGCTCTCTTCCCAGTGAGTCACAGGGGATTGTGTTAAAAATTATACAATGAACCTGATTCAGTTCCTAAAGTCTTTGATGTTTCAAGTGTGACCATGAATCCAGGAATCTCAAGAACAGGATGTTGCCTTGCCAATGTACCTTGTGACTGGCCTGAAAGAGTCACAAAAGTTCATGACAATATTACAAATTTACATAACTGTACTGGAGAAAAAGATTTTAGCCCCAAGAGTCTAGGAGAAGTGTTAATAAGTAGATGATATCAAGAGTTAATGGGAACAGTCTAGGACCATTGAATGAAGCAGAACCATAGAAATCCACAAGGCCCTCATTACTATAGTTCTGTCAGTACTATAGAAACACCCCCTGTAGGAAGCTGAGAGAAAGGGGGACAGGAAAGAAAAGACAAGCAGTGCCAACCATGAAAAGTCAGATTTTTAGTTATTGAGTTTAGAGGATGACAGAAGAAAATCTGGAATATCCCACCCTGTAGGAGATAAAGAAATAGAGAATGAAGAACAGATTGATTCGACCTTGGCTGATAAGTTGATTATGAGAATTTACATTTGACCAGACATAAACATTAATTATTCAAGGCAAAACTCTTTCACCTTGCATGACACTGTAACCACAAATGTTGCCAACTAGGCACACTGTTCTACCTGTAGGTGTGCCTCGTTAGAAAACTTCCCATGTCGCTTACAATACTGCTTATGCTTTTCACATTAACGCTATGAATTAAATAGGTAATGCTAACCAATGGGAAAGTTGGAGGAGAGAAAGGAGAATGAGGTAAGGGAACAAATTATTGTAACCATTATTAGAAACATAAGGAAACATATATGATTGTAAAACTGTTCATTCAAACCATCGAGATTGTATAAATAAAAATGACTCAGTCTATCCAGTGCCTCTAGTTTGACACAGGTGGTCAGAGTTTCATCATTGCACCGACTTCATACATTCATCCCAGGTCATTGGGATGAATTAGGTATTAGTCACCCAACAATAATTATAGTTACAGCTTTCCTTGTTACCAAATTCAGAAAAGAAGCATGCAAAAGAGGTGTAAGATATATGCAATTGAGAGCCATAAAAGCTTAAATTGTTTAAAATCTAAAAAGATTTTAAAGATAGTTTTTGCTTGGTAATACAAGCTAAGATAGAAAGTGAATTATGTATAAAACTTTTGACTTTATCAAGATAGGCTACATAATGGAGTATTTTCTCTGAATTTTCCAAATGCAGATGGATAGGACATTGCAAATATAATTCTTACCTAATAATTGTTCTTATTGTATAAAGTTTTACAATGTCAAAATTAAAACTTTCTATCTTTATTTATACACCAGTGAGAAATATTGTGGAATATTTGTACACCATGAAGATATATTCTTGTGTGTGGTGTAATAAAATGGTAGAAGGCCAATAGCTAGGCAGGAGAGATAGGCAGGATGTACAGATAGAGAGAGAATGCTGGCAAGAAAAAGGCAGGTCATCAGCCAGACAGGGAAGAAGAAGGACATGCAGGAGGTGAAATAATAGCCATAAAACACTTGTCAGAATATAGACGAATGGAAAAGGCTTAATTTAAGTTATAATAGCTAGTTGAGACAAGCCTAAACTATAGACTGAGTCTTCATAATTAATAACAAGTATCCATCTTTCAATTTGAGAGCTGGCTGGTGGGACAATGACTCATTACACGAGTTTCTTTGTCTCTGTACCTACCTGCCACTCTCTCCATCTCTCCTTCCCTCCACCTCTCTCCCCTTCTGTGTACCAGGAATAGCTGTAGAATATTCTACCATTTTATGGACAGTTCATCTGTATGTATCATCCATTTCCCTAAGGCATCACATAAGTAAAGTGTCTTATGAATATTATCGACTTTCATAACCATTTCCTGCCTTTGTTTGGCTTTTTTTTCTTTCCCATCACCATTTGTTTCCACTCTACTGCAGGCATATATTAACTGTCTTCTTTGACAAAGATTCTATGTGGGTTGACCTCTCTGATAGCTGACTGAGAAAATCCAGGTTTGTTCATCAGATTGAAGAGTTGTTCCTGTGATGAAAACTGACAAAAAGGATATCTGAATCTTCACTGGAAACCAGAAGAGATTTTTCTGAGCTCATTTCTGAGGTTTCAGGATGCTACCAGTTGGACAAACTGGGAAAACAATTATTGAAAAGGGATATAACATAGAAAACACACACACACACACACACACAAACAAACAAGAAAAACGTATCATTCTGCAGGGGAAAAACAATGCAGGAAGACAAGACAATAGCATATACAAGCACAGGAAGTGGGATGTATTGAATATGGAAAAGAAGACATCATGATGATCAACATGTGTATCAAGGATAATGTCTCAGGACAAAGCAGAGGGAGAAGTCTGTTAGCCAAACATCATAGTCAGGGTACCAATTGCTTTTCTGTTCACCCTACACCCATGCTGGTGAAGAAATCCAAATAAAGTACCATTTTTAACACCGTTAATCTGTAGGAGACAGAATTCTAGTCTTAATTAACATAAACATAGACTGATCAATGCAGTCTAAATGTGTGCAAGTTATAGATCATAATATGTGCCTTTGCTTGATCTGTGTGTCAGTCCATGTGTGTATAAAATTATGAAAAATTACTTTGCTTGAAAAGATTATACATGAGTATGTTTACATTTAAAAATGATACCGTGAAGGTTCCTATGACTTGTACCAATGTGCTTAACCCATTATTAGTATTTGTGCAAGACTGTCTTGAGACCAATCTTTATCAAAGATGTGGTTACTTTCAGAGTGGTCTATAAGAGAAAACAAGTGATGAAGCTGACCCTCTTTCCACTCATAGGTCTTCCTACCAGGAATTCTGGTGAATGAGCTAGCAGCACTTTGATTCACTCCATTAGCATGGAACAGAGTATGTGACAAATGTCATAGAGCATACACAAATGGGTTCTGTAGATAGGCACAGGACATCTTGTGGGTAAACTAGCAATAGTAATATGCTTTGCAGGAAATATTTAGGTATCTCGTTTTCTTCATGATGTTTATTTCCTTCAGACAGATAATATTCTGTGAGAGTTGAGCATGCACAAACCATATCAGTATGTATGTTGAATATAACAAAATCACATTTTTTTTCTGACTAAAATGCTTGAACCAGTTAAAACATTCATAATATGAACTTGGTCAGGGAGTAAAAGAATTGGGTTCATAGACTAGTTCAGCTATGAAAATAATTCAACCTCTTTTGGCCTCAATAACACAATCGAAGCAGTGAGCAGAAAGCCTATCAAACTGACTTGGTTTTAGTATAAGTAGAATACATTCATCAGATGATTGCACATCCCTTTTGTAAGAACACAACACTATGGAAAACATTCAGTTTTCCACACAGTACTTAGCTATAACATAGTTTCATCAAAGGAAATATTAATGGAAGCCATGATTTATAAGACAGATGAACTTCAGGTTGTTCTTTATAAAATGAAAAAAAAATGAACTGAGAATTCCAAAAGGTAATCCAACTTTCTGAACTCAAAAAACCTGATAACAGACTGGAGGGAATTTTCAGGGGTTAAAAGCATTTACTGCTCTTGTTTCCTTTTCCAACACCCACATGATGGCTCACAATTTCCTCTAACTCCAGGTATAGGGGCTCAGTGTCCCCTTCTATCCTCCAAAGGCAATACGTGGAGACTGTGCATGCCTGCGCATGAATACACACACACAAACATTCAGACAAAAGACAGCTAAATAATTATTTTTTAAAAGAAAGAAGCTGATAAAGCATCTCAGGGAAGCCTTCAACTTGTCACTGAACCTTTGTCTGAAGAAATGCTCTTTAGACCACCGGTCATCCCCCTTAGTTCAGCTTAGCTGTGGAGGAATCCGGCTTTATGTAACCATAGTTAGAGCAACATCTGGTTGGACTGTTAAACATGTGAATCCATTTATTGTCCATCGATGTCTTCTTTCTGACTTCATTGAATGAATAAAAAGGAATGTCTAATTAGGGGAATGAATTTAAGAACTGGACACTGGCTTATAAAATATGATATTTGTGATTGGAGTGATATGTGTCCTCAAATTACCTATGCATTTTAGTACCTCTTTGTCTCCCTGAAACACTAACAGATTAGATAGCAAGAGAATAAGAATGAAAAATCAAATGTGTCACTGAATAACCGGAAAATAAACTGGAAACTGAATGTCGGCAGTCCTGTTCCTTAGGTTTTCTCCACCACCTGGACAGAGAAGCTTTCCTTGTGAATTTGATTCTAGTCTGGTTGTCTACCTCAGGGTGGTGGAGTGAAGTACTTACAGTGGGTTAGAGGTGAGCGTCTCCTTCCCCAGGTGCAGCTCATTGAGACAGGAAAGTGGCATTCAGTTCTCTAGCCCCCAGCTCCTGAATCTAACTAAAATCTGTGTGTAAGGCAGGGGAAATCTTTCCCTTAATCACTCTTTATCAAACAGCATAGTGATTTATTGGCATGTCTATCAGGGGTGATTTGGTGTCCCGTCTTCCTTCCAAATACTGTAATCTACATCAGACACCCTAGTGTTCCTTATGCGAGCCAGATGTGCCTGCAGCTACTAATTGCGAGTTCCATATGTGACACCAATAGAGTTGGTGGCATACACCTTGTTTGTCCCTTCCTTGAGATTGTGACACTGACTTAGCTATACAAAGAAAAAAATAAGAGTATCAAGTCAAGGTTCCTGACATTATTACTAATCTTAGATTTTATGGAACTCCAACAAATGCCTCCTAAAGACAATGGTATTCATGCATGTGTGCATGTGCAAGAATCTTTAGAACATCTTATGGTATTCTTTAATGTCTACCTCATGTGTTTCTTTTGTGTGTTTACAAGCATAGTTTATATGTTCATAACAATGTGTGTATGTGTGTACACATGTGCATACTGCTTCTATTGTACATGTGTGAGAGAAAGTGTGTATGCATATGTGTACAATATAAATGTAGAGAACAAAAGAAAACCTCTTGTCTTTGAGACGGATGGCCTCTTTTATTGACCGAGGGCTCATCCATTAGCCCCAACTGGCAAACAATTTAACTTCAGGGATGCTCCTGTCTCTAACAGTCCTAAACTTGTATTAGACATCCTGAACACAGCTCTCTGTTCCTGCATGTTCCAGAGATATCCCCATTTTGTTAAGTATTAGCAGCCTAGTTCCTGAGAAACAATTGTGAAGATCACAGTAAATGGATATTGCCTTACTGGATTCCTTGTTACCAGAGCTTCTATTAAACTCTGGCAGAGTGGATGCTGTTACCATCAGTGATCCCTTAATTGACCTCAACAACACAGTCTAAATGTGCCAGTGTGATTCTACCCATGGCAAATTCCATGGCAAAGTCAAATCTGAGAAAAGGTCTTATAAAATATGATATAAAGATGTGTTATATTTGTTTATGCTGTGGAACATTTGTTTAATGATGCAAGAATGTGTTGCATTATTTTATACTGCATTTGTTTAGCTCTGTGAAGCTGGGTTACTTTGCTTGCTTAAAAATCCCGATTAATCAAACAAAGAGTTTTATGGCCAATGGCTAGACAGGAGAAAGGATAGGCTGGGTTGGCATGCAGAAGAATAAATAGAAAAAGAAGATAATGAAATGGAGGAGAAAAAGGAGTAAGAACAGGAGGAGGAGCGATGCTAGAGCACATTCACCCAGTCACACAGCCAGACATGGAATGAGAAAAAAAGACAAGACATACAGACATAGAGAAAGATAAAAGCCCTGAGGCAAAAGATAGTGGGATAAATTAAGCTAAGAAAAGATGGCTAGAAATAAGCCAAGCTAGGAATAGGCATTCATAAAAAGGAATAAGTCTCTCTGTGATTACTTAGGAGTTGGATGATACCCCCCAAAGACCAAAGGAGTTTACAAGAAGAAAGCTTGTTATCAATGGAAATGTCATCAACATTTTCCATTAACTAGACCTGGTTAATTTTATGCCAAAATTACACAAGATAGAGTTATCTTAAAGGAGGGTACATCAATTGATTAAGTGCTTCAATAATACTCAGCTGTAGGGCATTTTCTTCGTGACATATGGGAGAGGGCCTAGCCTGTTGTGGATATTGCCAGCCTTGGGATGGTGGTCTTGGATTTTATAAGAAACCAGACTGAGCAAGCTATGTGGGGCAAAAAAGTAATCAGCACCCCAGCTATGGCCTCTGCATCATTTCCTTTGTCCAGGTTCCTGCCCTCCTTGAGTTCCTATCTTGACTACTTTGATGATGTAATGTGATGTAGAAGTATAGCTGGAAATATAGTCTCCTCCCCAACTTGTTTTTTTGTCATGATATTTTGTTACAACAATAGAAACTCTAACTAAGAGAAGTTGGTACTGGCATAGTGGGATATTTTTGTAAGATATATGACCATGTGATTGTGGGAGAATTTTGAAAGGGCTTTTGAACTTGAAAAGTCATTAAGTGCTAAGATCTCAGAGGACAGTTTTTGTAGGAGCTTGGAAGTTAAGAATGTTTAGGGCAATGTTACAGTCAGAGATCTGGCTTGTGGAGTTTCATAGGAAAGTTTAAATGCTTTATCAGGGCTATTTCTTATTTTAAATTAAATTTCTGTGGTTCTAGTTAGCTGTATCTGAAACATACATTCTGAATAACAAGATACCAGGACTACTGATGTGAAATCTTTGCTTTCCTGGGATATTTGATGCTGGTTAGTTGGAACTGAGAAATTTGTGATGATTAAGAAGGGACTAGCATTTGGAAGTGAAATCTTCTGGAGAGTATTTCTTGAGAGTCAGCACACAGAAGCCCAACATGGCCAAGTTTATATCTTTTGCTGGCATCTGTACTTGGTAAGATAATTCACCTAAGTTTTGCTAGATTTGAAGGTATGAAAGAGTCATGGAGAGTTACTGAGGCTTACATTGGTTGACAGGGCTGGAGTTCCTAAAGATAGACCCAAAAAGGTTATTGGTGAGAGTGAAGCCCAGTTTCAAAAATGGACCCCAGCAATTTTGGAGATGCTTGTGATATAGGATGACCACCAAGAACAGCAGCAACAGAAGTAGTGTGAAGCTAGTTGGAGCCTAAAAAACAAGCTAGGTGTGCTAAAGGGGCGAGATGTGGAGCAGAACCCAAGAAAAGCCCAGAAGATATGAGTGAATCCCAGTCGATTGAGCATTTAGTTGGCGTTTGCTTTTGCTTTGTTTAGATTGTAACTGTCCTGGTTCTTTCTTCTTGAAGTAAGAAAGCATGCAGTTTGCTTTTATCTGGCAGTAGCCCACAATTGAGAGAATTTGAATTTTAAAAGACTGAAGGTTTAATGTGTGAATTCATCAGAAGTTGAATATTTAAAGGTTTGTTTTATATTGTGATATTAATACAAGCTTGGCATCTTGGGGAATAAATGAGAAAGGAAGGATTCTAATTTAAAAGTTTCATTTGTGTATCAAGTTGACAATAGGTCAGTTGTGATGGCTAATTTCATGTCAAGGTAAATAAAGCTAGAGTTATCTGAAAGGAGGGAACATCAATTGAGAAAATACTTCCATAGTTTCACACTTTAAGAAATTTTCTTAATTAGTGATTGATGGGAGAGGACCCAGACTATTTTGGGTGGTGCTATCTCTAGGCTGGTGGTCCTGGGTTCTATAAAAAATCAGACTGAATAAGGTAAGTTGAGCAAGAATGTAAGGTACCACCATTCCAACTTCATCAGTTCCTGCCTCCTGGTTATTCCCATGCTTTAGTTTCTGTCCTGACTTCTTTTGTTGATGAACCGTGATGTGTAAGTCAAATAACCTTTTCCTCTCAAAGATGGTTTGGCCACTTCATTTCATCACAGCAATAATAAACTTAATTAAGACACCCACCAACATAAAATGGGGTAATTCTGGCTGGTCTTACAGTGTGTTCATCACTATGGGAAATTCTGGGGCCACTTGAAGGGTAGGAAATAAGGGGTCAACATTTCTGCCCCTTCTACTTATGCCCCCATGTTTAAGATGGGTGTGAACTATTAGAAGTATGACAACTCACTCAATATTGTCAACAGTGCTTCCTGCACTAGCAATACCCCATGTTGAGCTCATCCATGACAGCTTTTGCATTGTGGAAGGACTAAAGTTCATAGTTCTTGCCATTACTGTCACCCAGATGATTATGGACGGCCCCTCTGGAAAGCTGTGGAGTGATGGACTTTGGGGATGTCCAAAACATCATTCTTGCATCCACTGGTACTGCTGACTGTGGGAAAGATGATCTTAGAGCTGAACTGGAAGCCCACTGGCATGGCTTTTTGCATTCTTAACTCTGAAGTGTCTATCCTGATTTGGCATGCCCCTTGGGTAAAGCCACCAAGTATAATGACATTGAGAAGTCATGAAACAGGCATCAGCGGGACCACTAAAAGGCATCCTGGGTTATACTGAAGATGCATTGTCTCGAGATCAGGCAATTTTAACGGTGGCACCCACTATTCCACCTTTGACCCTAGGGCTAGCATTGCTCACAAAGACAATTTTATAAATGCATTCCTGTTATAACAATCAGGGTGCAACAACAAGGTGATAGACCACATGGCCTAGACAGCCTCCAATGAGAAAGAAGTCCTGGAGCATCCATCCCAGCAAGATCATGCAAGAAAGAGTGGAGTAGGAGGGTTCATCTGTATTTCTGTGCTTTGGTTGGTTGAATAAAGATTCTGCCTGGCTTCTAAGATGGGTCAGCCTTTAGGTGGGTGGAGTAGACAGAACGGAAGATCTGAGGAGAAGAAAGAAAGTGAGCCAGTCGCCATTAGGCTCCCGCAGAAGATGGACATACCTTAGAAATGGTCCATTAAGTCACCACCTTGTGGTGACATACAGACTTTCATAATGGGTTAGTTTAGATGTGAGAGCTAGCCAAGAAAAGGCTGGAGATAATGGGCCAGGCAGAGTTTAAATGAATATAATTGTCATGTGGTTATTTTGGGCATAAGCAAGCAACCAGCAGCTGAGCGGGCCAGCAGCTGGGGGCTGGGAGTCGGGTGCTGGGACCATATAAACCACACCCTCCCCCTACCTACAACAAAAGAGGACTTCACTTTTTGCTGTTAAGGAGTTCCAGTCCAAACTCAGCCCCCAAGACCAAGCATCTCCCCTCAGTTTCCATCCCAGACCTCCAGAAGTGCTGGAGTTAGGAATTTCTACTCTGATTATCATCAACAAAGTTCCCTTTACCCACTCACCCTTACCAAAAAAGAAAAGAAAAGAAGGAAGGAAAGAAAGAAAGATATGAAAGAAAGGATGGAAATAAAGAACTGAAAGAAAGGACAGAAAGAAGGAAGGAAGGAAAACAAACCAAAAAGCAATTCCAGGATGAAATACCACACCTTATCTACATCATTTAGTTACAAAGATCCTATATTAGATGGCCACATTCTAGTAGGTGCATGTGTGAGTCCTGTCTTGGTGACAGGCACTCGTTTCTCTGCCTGGACATCTGCTTTGTTTTGCCTGTTGGAATTATACAATAGCCAAAAGGAATTGTACCAGCATGGGCACTGAAGTTCTAGAAATAAATTCTGTAAGTTTTTTATATTTATAAATTTAGGTGCTTCTATTAATTTTTGATGTTATTAGAGTATGTAATATAGGAGAAGATACTAGAAAACCATGCCCAATATCATAAATTGGAAGTAGACTCAGTGTTAAATGTTCTTGTAAAAGTACAAAGAAACATTAAAGTATTCCTGGAGCAAATGCACCACCAGGCAATGTGAGGGGACTTTATCTTCACAATGATGAAGGAGAGGGCATGTGTGTCTAGCAAGGGACAACCTCCCCCTGATCCCTGGCACTGCCACAGATCAATCATCTCTGCATCATGCTCTCCCTGTTATAACTTCAAGTCCTCCTTGTGCTGGGTGAATGAGCAGTTTTCCATTTGCTGAGCTTATTCTATGCAATAATAAAATAATCTTTACCCCTTAATGTGAATTTTTTAAAAAGAAATTGATTTTTAGCTTCAGAAATCTCAATTAATTGAAACTACTTACAACTGCCTGGCAGCCTGAGATTTGAAAAACCCTCAGGCAAAAATAGGCAGAAACATGGGAAAGTCGGGCCGAATTCATTCCTCCATCTCTGGGCAAAATCTTTCTCCTTGACCCACCTATCCAATTCTAGCACTTGCCAAATTCAATTGATAATTGTTTGAAATCTGTGCTACACAAGGGAGAGAAAATTAAAACCCCAAGGGCCAGGGGCAACTAAGGGTGTGTTTAGGACAATAAGTTCAAGAGCAAATCAGAACAAGATGAAAACAAAAAAAAACAACACACAGAGGTAGAAAATGCTCTCAGGTCTTCAAAGCTACTGAATGACTTGGTTCAAATCCCAAGGAAGTGTCCCAGTTCTTGTTTTATATTCTTACGATGATAAAACAATTCAACAAAAAGAAACTTGTGGGGAAACTCTTATTTCGCTTTGACTTCCCAATTGCAGCCCATCCCGAGAGAACTCAGGACACAAACCTGACCAGGCACTGAATCAGAAACCAGGGAGGAGTGCTGTTTACTCTCTCTTGTACATGATCATAGTCAGCTAGCTTTCGTACTTTGCACAGACCCATGTGCTCAGAGAATGATGGTACTCACAGTGGGTTAAGTACCCCTACATCAAATAACAACCAAGAAAATTCCCTAGAAACATACTGATAAGCCAATCAAGTCTGAGCAATCCTTAATTGAGACTCACTTCTCAGATAACTAAGACATGGCAAATTGGCAGTTAAAACTACCTAAGAGGAACCTATGCAGGAAAAAAAAAAATGTCAGGCAAATAAACACTGCATACAAAGCCTGCAACTTCTGCTGTTCTTTCCTGCTTATATACTGCTCTGCACATAATCGTAATATACACCATATCAAGATTATTGAGGACTTGATGGCAGCAGAGGGATTTTCAGTAGTTTTCCATGTTATTACAAAGAAAACATGCTTTCAAAGTAATGCATGTGATTATCATAAAAGCGATTTTCCCAAAGAAGAAAAAATACATTATTGAATATTTAGTATGCATCAGAAAATGTGCCAGATATATTTGGACTAAAGCAATAAATCTGACAGAGTTACTGTGTAGAACAGAGATTATAAATAGAATGCATTATTTAAAACTTATGATGTTGTAGGTAAAGGTTATAAAGATATCAGAATGTAACCAGAAATATATTCTATGAATTACAAGGTTAACGCTAGTATTGAAAGTCCAGCATCTTCAAAAAAGGAGTATTTCACTGGAAGGGGAAGCAGACAGGAAAAATATTTGAAAGGTATCTCACATATGTATGGGTCATAATATGAAACAAAGAAACCCAGAGTAAGAATACTGGAGGGACTACAAGCTCCTCCAGTATGGGATGTATGAATTTCATCAAATAAGTAGGAAATAAAGTAGGAAATGACTTCTGTCTTAGTTACTGTTCTACTGCTTTGAAGAGGCACCATGGCCAAGGCAACATTTAACAGTATTCTTGCTTACAGTTTAATGATGCTAGCCCATGACCATAATGGCAGGAAGCATGACAGCAGGCATGGATTTTGGAGCTTATATCCTGATTTATACAGACAGACAGAGAGACCTTGGGCCTGGTGTGAGCTGTTGATACTTCAGTACCACATCCAGGGACTCACCTTCTTCAACAACAACACATTCCCTAATCTGTACCAAACAGTCAACCAGCCGGGAACTAAGTATTCAAACATGTGGGCATATGGAGACCATTCGTGTGCAAACTGCATGGTTCTAAATAAGATGGTAACTTCTAACCCATTTCAGATAACAATTCTTTATTGCCAGAAAGTGTTATAATTGGGGGAGAGGTGTGGGTTATATTCCCAGTGCCTAGCTCCCAGCCCCCAGCCGCTGGCCCCCTCAGCCACTGGTTGCTTGCTTATGCCCAAAATAATCACATGAGACTGTATTCATTTAAACTCTGCCTGGCCCATCATCACCACCCTCTTCTTGGCTAGCCCTCACCTCATAAACTAACCCATTATAAAAGTCTGTAAGTCACCACATGGTGACTTACCGGAAAGGTCTAACCTGCATCCATCTGCGACGGTGGCTCGTGGTGTCTGGCTCACTTCCTTCTCTCTTCCCAGAACTTCCTTTTGCCTACTCTGCCCCGCTAAGGGCTGACCTATCTTACAAGCCAGGCAGAGTCTTTATTTAACCAATCAAAGCACAGAAATACAGAAGACCCTCCTACTCCAAGAAACAATTTTTGTATGAGATACAGTAGGTAGAACAGATCACTGTAAACAAGGATTCAGTTTTATGTTGTTTGTAACTTACAAGTTTGTGTGTATATGTATGTTTTTGTATATGTGTTTATGTGTATGCAGGTCAGTATGTTTATGCATGTGTATATTTGTATGTATAAATGTGTCTATGCATAAATACGTGCACATATATGTGTGTATATGAGTGTGTGTATATTTTCATACATATACTTGTGTATATATGTATCTATATATGTATCTATATACATAGGTATGTGTATATATGTGTCTGTGTGCATATATATGTATGTATATTATGTGTTCATGTGCATGTGTATGTGCACATTTTTATGTCAATGGGGATTGAATCAGTGGCCGTATTCATGCTAAGCAAACACTTTATCAATGAGACATAGCCTAAGGTTTTGATTATTTGTAAAATTTATTTCACAGCAAGGTAGTGCTCACTCTATAGAAAATACAGGCTTTAATCTAGTGGCTGTCATGCCTTAGCAATCCCAGTAGTTAAAGTTCCTACTTTGTCTGGTTCTACTCATGTTACAGAGTAGATATATCATCATAGCTGCTATTTTGATTGAGTGAGAATTGTCTAGGTGGTCAGCAACTACTTCTCTGCATCTGGAGAATGTTTGCTGAGATTTGGGCACTAAGGAAGAAAATCGGCCCTGAACTTGGGTATTACTGAATTCTCTGGGCCTAGGTAGCAGAAAAGCAGCAGAAGGAAAAACTCTGAGATGATTCCCAGCAACCAAGAAGTGCCTTTCCACTGGGAAATGGAAGGCCTGCCTCCAGTGCACACTGATGTGACCAGGGGACTCTGAAGTGAATATTCTGAAAGTCTGAGCCCAAGTAAACCTTCCTTCTTGAGTTGATTTGCTCAAGTATTTCGTCACGGTGGAAAAGCTGACTGATAAAGATGTGTTTGGCTTCAGTGACAGGCCTATCCACACTTCTCTGCCTTTGCCAGGCTGTACACAGGCTGAACACAAACACACTCCTACATGTACTAAATAGGTTTGCCAAAAGAAGGAGGTCAGAAATACACTACACCTGTGTTTCAACCCAACATTTGGCAGCATTACCTAATAGCTCTTTTGTGACTATGAACTAATGTGTGGCTGCCTATCTGGATGACCCCAAAGGAAGGCTGCTAAGGAACAGTTAGCAGGAATGTGAAAACAGAGCTCCCATAGCCTGACATTGAATTCTACCTTTGGACTTGACCTGTTACTCAGTCCCATCACTCTGTCACTTGCAGATGGAACTGTGATCTGAAGTGTATTTCACAAAAGGTCATCTCATCGCCCTGGAATGGCAGCATTGCCGGGGGTTGTTCTTAGGAGGAATGGCAGCAGATGTGCATTTTCTGACTCAGGAAATGCAATGTTCAATGGAGCCTCACTGAGTGAAACTAGACTCGACAGAGAAGGTCATGCGGACAGGAAGAAGAGCAGTCTTCCTACGGTATACACACATTGAGCCACCCTTCGGGATGTGTGGATTCAGCTACAACTGGACATTTCTTATTTATTAAAAGGTTCCATCTTTTATGTAGCAACCCAGCCAGACACCCAGGAGCCTCCTTAACCCTCTTTCTCTGCCTCCTAATATACCGAACTGTCACCTGTCTTAGTGATTTGACCTTCTGAATGATTCACAAATCTATGTTTAACCATAGGACATAGGTAAACGGCACAAATTGGTCAGGAAACAAAGCTTGATAAAGTACTACACATGGTTCTGCTCAGCTGGGATGAGAAGTGTTATCGAATGCCAGCTCTGTGGGGACTGTTCTATCGGATGACTTCCTCCTTGCAAACAAACACAGTTAAATTCTGTAGTAACAGAAGTAAAAACAGAGACGTGAGAGTCAACTCAAAATCCAACATTTATTTATATTGCCTCTGAGACTTGTAGAAATGTTTGTAAATAGGAAATTATATAAGGGAGTTTGAACCCTCTACCCAATTAAGGTTAGTGTGAGCACTCTGTATCTCAGAGGTGATGGAGCCTGGGAGTTCACATCACAGCCAGAAACCCAAGGGCAGCTTTCCCTCTCTGGTTGTTATTCACTTGTTGGGCTCCCTTGCAACATGTGGGGTTGAGGGAGGTGAATACATAACAACATGAATGGCCTTAGAGGCCAACAAACAACTGAGCTCTACAGACCTTGCAACAACTCAGACATCCAAAGAACTGGAGCTACCCAAAAGAGGGCACGTGAGGTTACTGAAGCTCTCAGGGCCACAGCCACTACAAAGAATTGGAATTCACACTAGTTCTGGGGTTCCTGAGATTTTTAACTATGCTTCCCACCTTGTGGCCTTGGATAAGGACACAACCACACACTGTATCATATAGGATACTATTTGATTGGAGGACAGTCAGAAATGCCTCCCAGAGACTTCGGAGGTCATATTCATTAGCATATTACCCCAGACTTTCCCCGTATTCTAGATCTGTTTTCTTTATCCCTGCAATACAAATGAGTTTGACTTACATCCATATTCATTACACAGATTTGGCTAGCTATTCAATAAAGCCAGAGCTCACAGTCCACTCTGATGTCTTCTGCAGAAGGTCACAGGACTTATCGCTTCATCTAGGCTGAGTAAACAAACAGTAAGATTCCTCATCAGCCTCAGGAGTGCTCCACTGGAAGAGAGCTGATTTCTGGATCCTCTGAATCGCATTGGATCTGCTCAGCTAATGTGAGAACTGGCAATGTGGACTGCATGAATACCATTTCCATTGGGGTACTCCCTCTTTGCAACCAAAGAGAAAAGAATTGTCCACTAGTGACAGAAACAAGAGTCCTAAAATCTCATGGCCTCAGGCAACAGTTTTCCCAAAAAAGTTTATGACTTCAGCTGCTGACCAGGAAGGCCTCGATGAAGTTTTAACAGTGGCCTCTTCCTCAGTCTAGACCTCATCTCAAAATAATATGTTCAAATGCCCCAAACAAATATTAATGAAGAAGTGTGTTGTTTTTGAAATTTTATTCTACCTAGAAGCACTGTGGGAGCTTCAAGCTACTAGAATAGTATATAACAATAAAATAAAATGAAATAAGAGAAACCTGTGAATGTAGTTGAAATCGTGGCTCAGGAATTACAGAAACTGAGGAAAGACAACATTTGTAGGCATGGTAAAGAAAACAATTCATATGCACTTATTATTTATGTTCCAGGATCACTAAGAGTTGCGTGAGAAGAAAAAGGTACCCCTTAATGGTCAGTAGCTTCTTTCTGTGAATAGAATGAAAAGAATCACAGTTCAGAAAAGCTCACAGTTACTGTGAGGAACCACTTGGCTGACAATAGGAGAAAAGAAAAAAGGGAGAAGAAAAGGAAAGGAAAAGGAAACATGTGCGTGTGTGCCACTAACCATAGAACCTCCCTGTATGTATGGCTTACAGCAAAGATGGTTTCAGAACCTTTAGGGAAGTGAGATCCCATGGTTGACTCTGGGCATCAAGCAAGTACTCAGGACAAGTCAGAAAGCTAGCGTACTATCTGCCCATTCCATCTAATGTATTTCTGTAGAGTGAACACTAAAGGAGGTGAAGGCCCATAGGAGTGGTACAGGGTCCAGGGAATTAAGACCTTTACAGGAAATAACATACTGGGATAAAAGTGTCCTACCCAAAGATCTCTGGGCCCTGGCATTACGAGATGGACTTAAATCATTGTCCCTATAAATCAGCCCCAGGACTACTTCTCCAAGTGAGTGTTTTCTTTATTTTCTTTTTTAATGCTTGCTTGTTTCCTTCCTTCCTTTCCTCCCTTTTTCCTTCCTTCCTTCCTTTCTTCCTTTCTCTTTTATTGATCTTAATTGACCTATACATTGTTCTGTGCTCCCCTCCCTTCCTCTCCCTTCCACTTCAATCCTCTTCCATGGCCCCTATGTTCCCAATTTACTCAAGAGATCTTGTGTTTTTCTACTTCCCATGTAGATTACATCCATGTATGTCTCTCTTAGGGTCCTCATTTTTATCTAGGTTCTCTGGGATTGTGAATTGTAGGCTGGTTTTCTTTGCTTTATCTCTAAAAGCCACTTATGGGTGAATACATATAATATTTGTCTTTCTGGGTCTTTGTTACCTCACTCAATGTGATGGTTTCTAGACCCATCAATGCATGCAAATTTTAAGATGTCATTATTTTTTCCTGTTAGTAGTATTCCATTGCAAAATGTACCACATTTTCCTTATCCATTCTTTACTCAAGGGACATTTAAGTTTTTTTCAGGTCCTGGCTATGACAAACAATGCTGCTAAGAACATAGCTGAGCACATGTCCTTGTAGTACAATTGAGCATCCTTTGGGTATATACCCAAAAGTGGTATTGCTGGATCTTGGGGAAGGTTGTTTCCTAATTTTTTCAGAAACCACCACACTGATATCCAAAGGTACTGTACCAATTTGCACTCCCACTTGGTATCATTTTTTTTAATGTGTTGTAACACCACTGGAGGTGGTGGAGGAAAATGGAGAATTGTGTTCTTCCAATTTCAAGGAAAAATCAGTCTATATATCTGTCTATGTGTTTATCTATCTATCTTTTTCTTCTTTCATCAAACTAGCTTGCTATTGTCTATTTATCTGTCGTCCACATATAATCTAATATCTGCATATCACTTATTCTTTCAGCATATACCCATAAATCTATATCTATTCTCTTTCTTCCTCCTCCCCATTGCATCATTTTGTCTTAATATCAGTTCATATATGGGCAGAATGAGGCTATGTGATCAGGTTTTCTATAACATCAAGAACATACAAGCACAGTGCCTCCCACCATGAGTTTTTCTTAAAGAAACTATGTCATATTCATGTTGCCTTATTTTTATGTTGCAATCCACACCTACATTACAATCTCCAGATTGCTATGATATGATAGTTATTAAGACCATATAGTCTTTTTCTACATATTTGTAACTTAAAATACATAACTACTGACCTTATGTTTTATGTGTTTGTTTATCTAATGCATTTTCTGATGTGTGATTACAAGCTCTCCAAACAGTTGGAACTCTGTAAATAGCTTTCTTTATCTTTTGAGAGGAAACTTCATTTCCCCTAAATAGAAGACAGTCCCTTTACTTTTCTTAACTTCTGGTTTTGCTGCATTCTGTGTGACTCTGTGGAAGCTCTCATCCACAAAGCCATAAACAAACCCTCAGAACACTGAGGAGTGCTTTCTGCTATTCGCCTTTTTTTTCTGTGAGTTTTTCTGCTGAATTGTAATGACCACTGTTTCTTCTCGAAGGCACTTTATGCTGCTTACCAAAACTGATTATTTTTGTCATCTCTGCTTATTGATAGAAGCCTTCAAAGTTACTGCCTTGGACCTTTGCTCCACTCCCTCTCCCATCACGAAGCCTGGTGATTGCTCACAGTACCTGGTCAGAGACTTGACGTATGGATCTCTTATAGCTTCAATTGGAAACTGTGAGAAAATCAGAAGTCATGCTCTGATTGTTAATGGCATTTGGTGTGAGATTAAACTGTATGAAATGGAGCATTTGGGTCATTGACTAGATGTAGAAAATAGTAAAACAAAATAAACAGACTTCAGTCTTCGAATTCAAAACCTTCTATACAAAAGAAGTGTTTTGCATGACTGCCATAGATATGTAGATGTACTTCCATTTCTGAATATCTGATTAATCTTTCAGTGCCTCGGGCTCAAGTACACCCCATAGCATCATTGCCCACTGAACTTCTGGAAACTTTCATATTAGTTAAGGATGATATAATCTATATTTTGCTGATTGTGTTAGCCTTAACCCATCAGACTGTTGTTTTTTGGAAGCTGTTTTCTACCCCTGGAGCTCTGAGTTATTTTAAAAACCTATTTCCACTTCTGATTTTCTATGCAAACAAAAGAATGCAATTGACTACAGGATATTTTCTTAACTCCCATCTAATGTGGGTTGTGCTTTAGAGTCACAGACCATGTACAGCAACCCATAGGCGTATTCTTTCCATTTTTTAAAATTACTTTTTAATCTGATAAAAAATACAAAACAGTAAGTCTCTGTTGTCATAGATCTTACCAAGAAGACATGCTTTCATATCCTTGATACCTTAAATACCTATATTATGAATAGATTCCTTTTTGACAAACTTTGAATGGCCCTGTGCTCCCTGATGCTCAGGTGAGCTAAAAAGCTCATTTAATACAACATTTTCTTTCTTTCTTCTCACCCCTCCTACCTTTCTATCTTAGCTATCCCAATCTTTTTTTAATCTTTTCTCTCCATATCCTTCCTTCTGTAGCAATCTTGTGAGAGCTACTTCTGTGATATTGCAAATTTCTTCATGCCATGACCTAGTTTTATTTGTTCTTATTTTGAAGATCTTGACCACCTTCCCAAAAGAACTTTCATATGCTGCACAAATCATGAGGTCAAATCCTTTCTTAAATTGACAAAGAAGACCCGTTAAGATAAGGAGAGTTCTGGGGGCATGGGTAGTTAGAACTAGCTTCAGGAAGCAGCCTGAGCCTTGTGACTGCTGCTTCTCATCCCAGTGTGTATCAGCTCTCTTTATCCACAGCCATGACATGGAAGAAAGAAACTAGGGACAAAACTATGAAAATAACCTTCTCAAATGGTGCTTTTTTTTCCTTTTAATGTGTTTTCATTTTCTCTTTTTTACAAACTTTCTAAACATAAGAGAGCTGTATCCACTTGACTGCATTCCTATTTCATAGATATAGGTGTAGCATACTGCTTTTATTTTGGTAGATCATCACATCAGTGATCTGACTAAGCTGTGAGATGCTGCTTAGTAGCCCTAACACAATCTCCACGAAGAAAAGGCTCTTGGATGGGATTCCATATCCTGATGATTAAAGATCAGAACAAGAGAGAAGTACTGCTCCCACTGAAGAACCCTGTTGTTTCCATCATACAAACCCTACAAGCAGATCAGTAGTATTTCATTTTGGAAGAGAGGTATGAGTTCTACATATTGCTACATATGAGTTCCATATTCAAGAAACTTCCAAGGGGCTAACACTGGGACCAAACTATCAAGACTGTTAAACCATTAGTGCTTTTTCAAGGCTTTTCTGGAGTTTTCCGGGCAGGTTCCACTGGCTCCATATTCTGCCCCTCTGCTTTCATAATTGTCCCGGACGCAAATAGTGTATTCTGTTGTTTGCCCACTATGTGACTATTCATTAAGTCAATATAGGTATTTCAAAAAGTAACATTTCAGCACTCAGGCGTTGGTCATCAACACTAGCTGTGACTCTAGACAGTAACTTAAGTACAGCAGGAAATCCCTGGTCTCTTATCTATGCAATAGAATGGTAGCATTACCTCCTCATAGGGTTATTGTAAGGATTAAAGCAGATAACACTAATGCTTAGAAGAGTGTCTTGCACATCTTAAGCCCTCAATAAATGTTAGCAACCATCATTTTTATTAAATGATTATGGTTTAATGTGTAACACCTCCCAAGGGAGTTTAAAGGGATTTCATCTCTTGAATTCCAAAGCATTGGGCTTTAATGGTGAAATTTCAACCACCTTTAAAAGTCTGTGTGGCTGGAAATGAAAGGCCTTTCTGTGGAATTGAAACAAAACTCATGGCTCCATATTTAAGCTCACTCATGGATTCAGTTCAGGATGAATTTCCTTGTAGTCCTATCTCTCTGAGGAAGTTGGTTTCTTGTTTTCTTTGTAATTTTGAGAATATATGGGTATTAATACAATGGAGTCAGCCAGCTTCAAACAACATCAAACTGGAAGCAAATCAATGCATGGAGCCCTGCCCCAGATGCAGGCTCTACTCCTTAGGAAAAGACATGAGCTCATTCTCATGCAAGGAAGGCTTTCCCCTTCATTAATGAATATTTTTAATCCTTAAAATATCACCCTGAATTAGTCACACATGATTGGTCTCATTTTGTTTCAAAATTAAAAAAAAATATTTTAACTACGGGTAAGCCTTTCTGATTTCCTTTTTTTTTAATTTATTTATTTATTTTTGTTAAGAGCAAAATTTACATTTACTCCCCTTGTTCCCAGCCCTCCCGCTCCCCCACTACCCCACCGCCCTCCCCCTGCTTCCTTAAGATGGTGCAGGTTATCCTGT
>JAQHUG010000184.1:2869307-2893311 GCA_028555095.1 Dicrostonyx torquatus
AGGTCCCAGTGCCATCATCGTTGGTCTCTCAGTCCGTCCCCTCTGGCAGTCACATTCATAGAGTCCAGTTAGGACATTTGCTCATTCAGTCTCGGTCCAGTTGATTTTCCTGGAAGTCGGAAGCAAACAAAACCTTCTGATTTCCTTTAGAACAAAGGGGATGTAGTAATTTCAGTAAGAACTAGCCACAGCCTTTACACTAAATGCATTAAAATGGTCACAGGTTTTAGGACACATGCTCTTCTTTCCTTCCATGTCTGTATATTAATATCCGTACAGTTTTTCATTTCTTTATCTATTTATTTATTTTTACATTCCATTTGTTCTTTGTGCACATTTTTGTTAGGAAGCGCTCCTCAGAAAGATGGAGACTACACATGGAAAAACAGAATTTTTTTACCATAAGGACACTTAAATAATAAAATTTTCAACACAAGTAGTATCATTAAAGCCTATATCCACTTATATGCTGAAAGAAACTGTGAGGAAGACAAAATTATGATATTACATTTTATTTATATTTATGTTAGAAAATTCTATGGCAAAATAAAACCAAAAAGAGATAGAATAATATAGAGAAAGCAGACAGTTTACTGTTTTTTTGTTTAGTTTTCTGTTAATGATCATCTCAGTGTTTCTTAGAACCAACATTTGCATTACTGTCTACATATTCCTGAGTGTCCTAGTCCTTCCTGTGTGAACTCATTTTACACCCATCATGGAGTTCTCTGCTGCAACTCAGGATGCATTTCCATACCTGTCCTTATGGCTTCGTTCACCAGTTCAACTAATGCAGGAGAACATTTTTAATATACAAGGGATTCTAGCAAACCTATCCCCCAAAATAAAAAGTTCGATTAAATAGTTTCACTAATACAGATTTCACAATATTTGCATTGACCTATGAAATATTTTGTAATTCCCAAATATTTTAAATTACATACTTAACATGAGAGTAAAATGGGGAAAGAAAAAAAAATGTAGTCCGGTCTAGGCACTTGTGACTAAACAGGCATCTCTTGGTTTATTTCAAAGTGCCTGAATTAACTTCCTTTCCCTTCCCTTCCTTTCCCTTCCCTTCCCTTCCCTTCCCTTCCCTTCCCTTCCCTTCCCTTCCCTTCCCTTCCCTTCCCTTTCCTTCCTTCCTTCCTTCCTTCCTTTCTTTTTTCCCTCCCTCCCTCCTGCCCTCCTTCCCTCTCTCTCTCTTTCTTTCTTATTTGCTTTTATTTTACTGTCAATATTTCTATTATTATTGATAGATAATGCTTCAAATGTCAAAGGAGTACTGTGTTGGATGTCTTATACAGATACAGAAGCATTTTCCCACCTAGTAACCATAGCAGCTTCACATGTGATAGTGTAAGTGTCTGACTCAATGATGTCAAATACTCTCTCTTATTGGAAACACTTTTATTACCCCAAAACTCTATTGTTTTGCTCTTTGTACCTGTTTTAATACAAATTCAAAGTACATTTGTTTTAATCAACTGGCTTTTAAATAATTAACCCTTGCTTGCTAGCTGGGAACATCAATTAGTCGTTGTATCATACTGGGAATTCACCTTATTACCTGCTTTAACAAATACCAGAGACCAAATTAGTGCATCACTGGCATGTAAGAGGAGTACTAAAAGTGACATATGGAGAGCCAAAAGCAAATTGCACCGTTTTAGCCTGGACTTTGAGACTCGCCCTTCCCCCAACTATGACTTTTCCTGCCCCTCACAAATTTCTAATAGCTCCCTGAGGAATGGTGACTTATGACCAAGTAGAGATGAGCTGTCAATGCCATTTGAGTTTTCGAAAACATAAAAATTCCACTTGTATTTGTCTAGTCATCATTTTCCAATTTTCTGGGATCCTGTTATTTATGAGCATTTTAGTATGGCCAGCATGGGGCTGAGTTCAGCCTCTAGAAAAATGTGGTTATAGACCTTGATGCCTGTTGGTTAAAAAGACACAGACTCTGCTACCTGTCACTCACAGGGCTATTATTGGGAAAGGCCTCTGTTGTACCTTGAAGATACTCTTTTCAGATTTCAGACTTTCTGTCCTTTCTCTAACCGCCTGAAAACTTTAAGAAAAAGTCAGAGTGAACTGGAAAGTGGGAGAGCACCTCAAGCCCACACAGGAAGGGTGACAAAGATGGTGGGGTGCAGTTAGAACCAGGAAAGGGAGTATGGAGGAGCCGGAGACAACAGCGTAGAAGTATGGAGCAGTGGGCATCTAGGATATACTCCATGAAAAAGCACATTTGAGGAGAGAATCAGTTCAAACAATGTGCTCTGTGACATAGCTTCCCTTTGCCCTCCTTTCTTTAAAATGTATCAGTATTTTTGTTGCTGTTTTCATTTTCTCAGTTATCTGAAAGGAATATATTAAATAAACTATTCACGAGAAAAAAGCACTTCAATTTTCTTTAGACTTGCAGAGTAGTTTCTCCAGGGTTACTGAGAGTTAAGTCAATATGCATACAGCATGGTGGCACTGAGGCTGAACTTGACACTGGAGGACATCACATTCGGGGATGCCTCTGTGCTGCAAGTATCCTTTCCTGGGGACAGCTGGAAGCCTGCAATACAGCATGGTCAAAATGGCTTGCACTGCCAAGGAAGGCATTGACAACTTGGAGCTCCATCTGATGTGCATATGGTATTCTGTATTACAGAGAATTGAGAAAGACCTGAGTGGATGTAGATTGTTGACATGAGCACAGTCATGCCAAGACTAATGCCTCTGACCAGTTCTCCTATCTTGGTGAAACTCAGAGGGATAGGAAAGCTTTCCCTGGTTCAAGTGCAAATGTTGACAGTGTGTACAGGCATAAGTGCTTGTGATCAATTAACTGTGTGTGTAAAAATCACCTATTGCAGCTGCCTACTCCCAGATCTTTACAATCTGAGACTACTAGCCTGCAGGGACCTCCTACTGCGCCCATCTAATGCTTCCCATCTTATGCATGATAAGCCACTGTCCTGAGTAGTTTTCTGTGTCAGCATGACACAGAGTCATCATAGGAGTGAGCCTCAGCTGAGGAAATACCACCTTGAATTCCATCTGTAAGCTATTTTTTTTTCAATTAGTAATCAATGGCAGAGGGTCAAGTCCATGGTGGGTGGTGTTATCCCTGGGTTCTCTAGGAAGGTGGTCTGAGCAAGCAATGGAAAGCAAGATAGTAAACCGTTCCCCTACATGGCCTCTGCATCAACTCCTGCCTCTGGGATCCTGCCCTGTTTGAGTTCCTGTACTGAGTTCCTTCAGTGATGACCACCAATGCTGAAGTATAATCCAAATAAGCCTTTCCTACTCTAACTTACCTTTTGGCCATGGTGTTTGTTTGAAGCAACTGAAACCCTAACTAAGACAACCACTGAGGTTCTAGGTTGCTGCATAAGAGCTATGCACTCCATCCGAGCAAGCACAACTCACCTTATTCCAGCTTCTCTTGATGTCTTTTTTTCAACTTTTTGCCACTCCAGTAAGGTATGTAAGTGCCAACCCATTCAGATGACAATAATATACTTATATAAAGCCATGGGTACACTATTTGTTTTATGAATTAGGTTTATTTTAGCTAACTTAATGACATCTAATTGCTCTCATTCCTCCAAGGAACTACAGGATTTCATTCTTTACAGCTGACTAACAGCACAATGTGTGCATATCTATCATCTCATCATTTATAATCCATCCATTGACAGACACCTAGGTTGTTTCCATAACTCAAGGACTGTCCATAATGCAGAAATAAACAAGATGCATAAGTGCCTCTATGGTGTGCTGACTTAGAGTCCTGTGGATATATTTCCATTGATGGACCACCTGACAGTTTTAATTTTCAAGATCTGAAAAACTTCCATTCTGATTTCTATACTGGTTACACTAATACTCATTTGGAGGAACAGAGCTTAAGAATACACTTTTAACAAGTAGTCCAGACTGGTCTACTGAAGCGACTGTTAGCAAAGGCCTATACTACTTAGAATAAGTAACAAGCAATTCACCACTACAGGACTCATAATAACGGGGCACCCAGACATGACACCCTCTGGCAACTACACGCTAGAGAGAGAAGGAAAAAAATCAAACTAAAATGAAGGAGCTGAGGAGAAGAAGGTGACAGGAGAAGATGGGGAAGACTTGAAAATGAATTGTGGACTTCATTGCCAGAATGCAGCTGTCTTCACAAGTATATACTGACATGACACAAGGGGCTGGATACTAAATAATATGAATTTACTTCTGATCGCTCCTATCTCTAGGGAGTCCAAGATGAAGATTCTGGCACTTGATTGCTAGTGGAGGCCTGTTTGTCACAGATGAAAACATCTAGGTTTCTTTCCACAGCAGCAGGAATGAAAGAGCAAATGGAGAAGAGCAGCACTTCCTGGCTGTATAGAAGGGGCCAGGCTAGCCCTCCCGTCATCTTCGGAATGGGTCAACTCATGAGAGCAGAATTGTGCTGATGTAGTCACTCTTCAAAGGACCCTGCCTGTACAGAACAAAGCAATGAAAATGGAGTTTTGACTCCACAGCAGGAACCACCATGGAACAGATATACCTAGCTCTTTGGTACCCTAGCCCCTGGCCATTTGCTTTTTACTCTGTTAAGGTATGGATACAAAGTTTCTCCCTAAAACCCTGCTATTTTTAAGGCTTAGTCAACAGTCAGTGGTATTCACTTAGGGAGATTCTGAGAATTTCACACCTTGGTGGGGATATAGGCCACGAGGGACAGGCACTTTTAGTCATGGAACTCCTAGCTCCCCATCTTCCCATCCTGGCTACCTATCTTCCCATAAGTCAAGCAATGAAGAGCACCTTCTGTATGCTCCTTGAGAGCATGAAGCTGGGAGATTATCAAGACTGAACTCTCTGACGTCATGAACCAGAAACACTCACTTTATTATTTCAGAAATTCTCATGACTATTTTGGTCACAGCTATAAGAAAAGTAACTACCAAAGCCCTCCACTGGCTCAACTGAAATGGAAACATGTTGGCAAAAAAGCCTCAGACATAGACAAAAAAAGATGGATGTTAGAGTGCAACAAAGAAGGACAAATTAGAAATCAAAATTAAATCAGACAATAACCACAATACCTGTGATGATTTTCAAGGAACAGTAAAGACTGGTTAGAAACTGTGTATGGTGTTGACAGCTTCGGAATTCTAGTAGACAGCACATTGGAGTCTTGGGCCTGTGGGGAGAAGAGCAGATACTGAAAGGAAGCATGAAAGGGGAGGACAGGCAGCGGAGCACCAACAGAAAGGCAAATTTCTTTTCTCTGCATCCAAATGTTTTTAGAGCTGACTAACAACAATGAGGGGAAGGTGGCTAGAGACCATGACACTCTAAGCTAGGTTATTTCCTGCTGGCCCTGAAGCCTGAGCTTATCTCAGATCTGCAGTGTATTGTCATGTTCGCCGATGGTCATAATAGCAGCAGAGATAAGCACTTTGGAGAAAGATTACAGTGGAGATGAGCAGACAGGATGGTGGATTTGCTCTTTCCCCATCACAGACGCTTTCATAGGAGCCTGTGTTTTTAGGTCGACTTTGTCTTCGTCTAAAATACAGTGAAACATTAAATACAAAGAAAATTCTATTTATCTGGACTATGACCTAAGTAACAGGTACATTTAATATATTTTCATGGGCTCAGGCAACTACATTTACAAGGATGTTTATTTTCCCAAATTTACTATTACTCAGTGCAGCATGTGGACACAGCTTAAGACAGACTCACAGCAATGAGCTGAGCATCTCTGAATCATTTCTTTACTGACTTATATAACATGTTAAGATTGAAGTAGTGAAGCATCTATGCTATGCTGGGAAATACATCTGTTTAGTGAAGGACAGCAGAGCCATGAAATCCAGGCAACCCTAGCCCCTCTCACAGCAAGATGGAATGCAACCCGATCTTGATCATCATCTCAGGAGATAGCAAGCTACAGGACCATGTTAATCCCAACTGACTCAGTTACCAGAGACATGGAATTGGGCTCTGCCACAGGCTACTACTAATCTCTCCATTTCACAGTTTGCCTCAGTTCCCAGGGAGATCAGTAGGAAACATCCTTTTGCTCACAGGGGCAAGGCAGATGGCTCAAATTTATCAATCATAGAAAACTCTGTGTTGGAATGTAGGGCCTATAGCCAACTTAAAGGATTTAGCATTAATCTAAAATCTAAAAGACAAAATCCAATCAGTACTGCTTTGTTGTAGGAAGCACGTGTCAGTGTTGGCTGGATTTCATCTGAGAGCTGACCACTTGACCCATATGTAATTCAATCCTGCCCCCAACAAACCTTTTCTCTAATTTCATATGATCCTAAAGGAAAACTTTCTCTTCTCTCTCCCTCTTTTCTTCCTACAGTTTTCTCTCTTGCTTACTCAAATGAGTTAGGATCTCTCACCACTGACTTCTTTATTGATATCAGCAATTGTCATGGATATTTCATGCTCTAAAGGCTGGCTACACACTGCCTGTAGAGAAAGGCAAAATTGATTACATATATTTATATAGGCTGCCAAAGTGGACCTCAGTTTATAGTAAATTTTAATAGCTAGAAGGTATGCAAAGGACAGAGCCCAGGGGAAATCTTGCTACTTTATGTCCTTCCTGAATCATAAAATTCAGCAAGAATCCGGTCACGTTATTGAGTGCCAAAGAGATAGGTCTATGAGTTAACTACGAAGCCATAGCTTCTTCAGAAAAATGACCCTAACCAATTTTCGAGCCATATTGACACACAAATCCTAGTGATTTTACATTTCTCTTCTTAGCCTTTTTGTGTTCTATTACTATGCCTGAGAAATTTGGTTATGCTGCATTACATCTCAAAGTTTTTGAGACCAACAAACCTTCAAATAAATAGCACAACTTACATTTCTTGAAAGTTGTGTTCAGTTCCTATGTGTGAAACAATGTGAAGCTCGAGACAGTAAGAATCAAATGTTCCCTAAGCATTGCTTGTCACATGATTGAAGTGCAAATGGGCTACTAGGGCATAAGCACTGTGTGTAAGAAGACAGTTTATTAGTCATTTAAAAAATGCATCTGTGTGATGACTCCTTAATGCTGTGGACAGCAGTGAATCGTTCATTTTTTCAACTCAAAGAGTAAGGAGTTTTCAGGTGCTCAATCAGTAAGTGGGTGGTCTTGCAGGCATGATGCCTTGAGTTTGGATCCCAGCACATACAATTACAAACGCCCACAGGGACAGGATGAGGGTTCTGAGTATCTGATAGCTTTGGGCCATCTAATGTAACTGCTGAGAACAGAACTCAGGTCCTCTGAAAGATCAGTTGGTATGCTTAAGGTTGAGCCATCTCTCCAGCCCAGGGTATAACTTTTTCCAAGCCCATCTAAGCAAACAATTGTCTATTATCTTAATTCTATAACCCCACTGTTCTAGTCAGCTCATATGCCCTCTTTTCTTGATACAATATGTATCAGTATTAAGAGAAATTTTGTAAAATAAAAGCACACTGATCTGTATCTTAGTTCAGTTTGGTTAAAAATATATATATATATTATACATATAAAAATATATATACAATTTATATATAACATATATATAGTTTATTAGTTATTATATAATTAGTTTATTGTTATAACATATATATAACATACATGTGTTATATATATGTTATAACAATAAACTAAATATATATAATATATATAACATATATATATAATTTATATATATATATAATTTTTTTACATTTCATTTTGCATTCCATCCACAGTTATCCCTCCCACTCCTCCTCCTGCCCCTTTTCTCCTCCACTCCCAGCCCATCAGCCATCCATTCCTCCCAACAGATAAGGACTTCCATGGGAAGACAACAAAGTCTGGCACTTTAAGTTGGGACAGGACCAAGCCCCTCATGCCTGCACTGAGGCCAAGTATGGCATCCCACAATAAGAAATGGGTTCCAACAAGCCAGCTCATGCACCAGTGGATATTAGATGTAAAGCTAAGGATAACCAGACCACTATCCACAACTCCAGAGAAGCTAGGTAACAAGGAAGACACTAGGAGGGACACATGAATTACCCAGGGAAGGGGAATTAGATGAGCTCCCCTGAGTAAGCTGGGGGTAAGGGAAAGCAGTAAAGGGGAATGGATGGGAGATTGTGAGGGAACAGGATTGTTGAGGGGAGAGAGGGACAGAATGAGAGAGTAAAGAAAGAGAGATCTTGACAGAGAGCTACTATGGTGTTAGGGAGAAACCTGGTGATAGAGAAATTCCCAAGAATCCACAAAGATGACCCCAGCTAAGACTCTAGCAATAGTGGAGAGGGTGCCTGAACTAGCCTTCACCTATAATCAGATTGGTGAATACTCCACTATCATCATAGAGTCTTTATCCAGCAACTGAGGGAACCAGATGCAGATATTTATAACCAAACCTCAGGCCGAGCTTCGAGAATCCAATCAAAGGGAGGGAGAAGGGAATATATAAGCAAGGGAGGTCAAGGTTGTGATGGAGAAATCTACAGAGATAGTTGAACCAAGCTCGTGGAAACTCATGAACTCTAGCCCGACAGCTGTGGAGCCTCCATGGGACCAAACTAGGCCTTCCATATATGGGAGACAGTGAAAAAGCTTGGACTATCTGTGGGGCACCAGGTAGTGGGACGAGGATCTATCCCTGATTTATCTGTTTGGCTAAAAATCTGACATATTATTTTTTCAAAAGTCCATACAGGATAGTTAAAGAAGACTGAGAGTTCGAGTAATTCTGTTATAGGATGGATGTGTTATGGGATTCATTAACACATTAGTAAAATTACAAGGCTCATTGTGGAAAGGCTCCAAGGTTAAGCTGAAATCCTTACTCTTGCCTCCTTTACAGAAAAAATAAAATATTTATTTTCACATAATATGTTGTAATCAAAAGGGACATTTATCTACTCCTGGGAAAAGAAATATATTTAATGATGACAATTGTCATACATTCAGTATAATAGTAGTTTTTGCTTGTCTCATCTTATTTTACCAAATGAGTCAGCAACAAAATCATAGCAATTTAATACATTCTAATAAAATATGGTGTATTCTGAAAAAAAATGCTTGCCTTTGTCTTGATTAAGTTTGAACATTGAGTTTTCTGATAGAGGTTGAAGAAGAATATTAATACTCCTTTTGCCCCAACAATGTGAATTTTCTTCCACTGTCTTGTATAACCTTCACTCGTATGTGACAAAACTTAAAATCAAGTTTATTATATTCTAGAAACTTCCTAATGCTATGACCCTTTAATACAGTTATTCACATTGGGGCAACCCCCAACCATAAAATTATTTCACTGGTACTTCATAACTGCATTTTTGTCACTGTTATGAACCATAATATAAACATCTGACATGCAGGAAATATGATATTCTGCAACCCCTATGAAAGAGTATTTGCCCCTCCAAGGAATCCTGGTCCACTGTTCTGGAAGCTACTTTGGGACCAATTTCCTTTGATGTTGAGGACCAAATTGGATTTTTCTCTGGAGAAGATTGTGTTGGTTTTGGAAAAAAAAATGAGCAAGTGCACATGCATGGCATACATGGAGACAGAGGAGAATAATATAGAAATGCCAAGATAAAAAACATGAGACAAGCACAGAGAAATAAGTAGCATGTAAAGATGAATAAGCAAATATAGATTTCTGGAGGTACAGGTAACTCCGTGTAGACAGCCCTCAAAGTCCTGATTTCCTAATTTGCCATCCATCCTTCAAAAAATTACATTTAAGTTCTTTCTAAGACTGATAGCACAAAAGAACAAATGACAATGTGGCCAACTCCCATTTTAACACTAAACATGAATTTAAATTTAATAATAACAATGAAATATTCATTTGGAAACTTATGTTTTTCAAAGACAATGGCTTGGTAGACTCTTATTTTTGTGCCCTCTTCAGAAGATAGATAATTTTGACCCATACATGAAATCTCAGCCAGAGACTTAGTTGCCGACTGCTTCCACAGAAAACCAAAGTGGAAAACAGAATTCTGAAATACAAACTTTCAAGAAAAGAGTAATCGAATGGAATTACTGAGTTAATTGATACTCTATCAATTCTCTTACAAACATACATATTCACAAAAGCACACACCCACATACAAAGTTTATCCACTGAGCAAAGAATCTTTCTGAAGAGCTCAGAATAGAGATGATTGTGTTCTGTCTGCTGTACGGGCGACCCACACAGCAAAGGTGAGAGAAGCATATAACCAAGAGTGCGCTCCATGCTGCTCCACTGTTTTTCCAGGAAGTGATGTGCTTCTCTTTCCCAGAAAGCTTCCACTAGTTAGGGCTGTCGTTGTTATTCCAGTTCTATACACAAGCAGATACTGTGCAAATCATTAACTCACTTGCCACATGTGATGCAAGCGTTCCCTAGGTGCAATGGGATATAAGAAAGATGGTCTGGCTATTTGGATAACACTTATGTTATCAGTCTTTTTGTGAGCACTCACTCTCAAGTTCCTCAGATTTGCTTGAATTACCTATCCTCTGATTCTGGGAACAGTTGTTATTGTTGTTTCCCATCCCATGGTATAGATAGCCCTTTGGTTTGTATTTGTAGTTTACAGAATACATAAAAGTATTTCCACTGCTGAAACCAAACACTTAGACAGCTGAACTGTGCTAGGTACTAATGCCAGAGAGAGTGACAAAATAGACTTATAGATCCTTAACCATGGATGTTTTATCATTGGAATGCTGTAGAAAAAGGTAACATCCATAATTATTTTGACTTCTCCTAATTCTTAAATTCTATAATGATCTCTCTTATCATAACCACTGGAAGTCACAGAGGTCACACGGTAGACTCTAACAGGTTATCCTTTGTAAGTCTCATAATTCCACACCAACAGCATAGGGGTCAGTTTAGTATCTTTCTGTCAGAAAATGCTAGATTTTCCACTTTCAATTCTTGGTCTCTAGAATGACATTCAGGGAAAATAGAAAATGAAGTGCTTCAGTAAAACATTTCTTCCTGTAGGAGGCTTCTTTTTGGTAACGTGCTGTTTTCTATTGATGCTAAAAAGCTATTACTCAACACGGCCATCTCACTTAGTAAGTTTCCCTTCACTATATCTATAAGGAGCATTGTGGCCTCAAAACACAAGTTAAACTTTGTTATGTTAGCATTATTCTCAACGCTAATGTAATGTCTATCCAGGAAGACAGCATTGTTAGCACTGTAAATTGTAATGACAAATGGAATTAGATGGGTTTTCTATGTTAAATCAATCATTAAGCAGTGCTATAATTATTTGGTGTTGGGAACACATCTTTCTATTGTAAAATTGAAACAGTCTATGAATGTAATTGGAGTGTTTCTATCCCAGGGCCCTTTAAGATGGAAGTCTGAGAGAGACATGTGGCACATCCAATCCTGGCATTTTAGAGGGCCTATCCTGTTAGGGACAATACACCCCACCATGTAATTAATCACAGAATATTCCTGTGGTCTGTGAAACTCCTATTTCCTTCTTCATCTGAAAAACAGAACTGGCAGTTTCAAACCTTCTGTAGCTTTAATTACAATGTGGTGTTGGACCCAATTATAGCCGTGACCATCGTGACCTTTTCAGGTTAGATATTCAAAGCATTTGCCTGATTATGGGTAGAAGATTTCAGACGTTAAAGTATGTGAATTTGAGATCATTGGATTGCTGTTTCTTCATTTCCATGAAGGGGGGGAGTAAAAGCCAGCAAGAGCATGAGCTGGTAATGATGGCATTAAATTTAAAAAGAAAAAAAAAAAAAACCTTTATTTGCAAAATGGCACGTCTTCATCTCCCATTTGATAAGGCCAGCCCAGCAGGAACCTTCACTAAAGTTCAGTCTTGGTCAGCTTTCCTGTCTCTACTTCTCATTGCATGTGTGTGTGTGTGTGTGGTGTGTGTGTGTGTGTGTGTGTGTGTGTGTGTGTGTGTGTGTGTGCGCGCGCGCGCGCGCATCTGTTATCTCCCAATCACTCTCTTTGAAATACATGTCAAACAGTAATGCTGCTATGTGTGAAAAGAGGAAAATTAATGTGCACATCCTGTGTATATCACTTTTCAGTGGGTTCAGTGATGCACATGAGACAGAATGATGTGTGGTTTCAGTCTTGCATAGAGTTAGCACTAAAGTTAGTATAAACAACAAAAATGTGCTATCTCTGTGTGGTACTAAGACTTTGAATACAGTAGGCAAGCTGTCCACACCAATCACATTACCAGGCCTAGAAAGACACTCATTTAGGGAGAAGTAGCTCAGGTAACATGGGGGCTGTCCTTCCTGTGGGTGCAAAGCATCTAAGAATAAAACAGAGACAGGAATATGGGAGAAGTGAAAAAACATGGATTCAAACTGGAAGAAGATGTATGTCAGTCGGATGCTTAGGTATGGTCTTCTCAACACAGGTTTAATTTAAACCTGTTCTGTAGAATATAACAAACTAATGGAAGTTTTTTTAATGGGAGACATCTGCTTTACAAGTGAGGATATATGAAATTAAGTTGAAATTGTTTGTTGAGTTTTTAATAGCGGGAGGAAAAGGAAAATGGTGCATGTAGGTAACCTGCCTCTGTTTGAGTTTTCTTTTGTGCTATGAATCTTGGTGATGACTTTTGGCTTATAGGGCTAGTTGAACCAAAAACAATAAAACTTTGTCAATGCTAAAAACAAAGGACAAACACTTCATGCACATACCAGCTACACCAGACATTACAAAACCTTCCAAAATGTGAAACTACACAAGGTAAGTGGATGCCACATGTAATTCCTCTCCCTCCTTTCCCAACACAAAATGGGTTTTGTGTGCATTTTGTAGTATTTAATTTTTTTCTTAACTGTGAAAATTAATGTTACTTTCGTGCTTTAGTTATGGTCACTGAGACTCAGGTCTTCAAGTCAAATCAACAACAAAAAAATAGAGGTAGTAAGCATTCATACCTACTGACTCTATATGTAGTATTTTTCCACTTCCAGTTTCTAATACACAGATCATGTGCAAAGGGGGAAGCCAGCAAATTTATTATGTCTCTATATGCAAATGTGAAGGTTTCATCCTTAGTTATTTTTCAAATCTGTGCTAATGAGATAGATTGGAAAGCAAAACCATGAGCTTAATTGCAGTTTGCAGGGTGAACCCGCACAGTCACTGCACAGGCTCCTGTGTGTGGCAGGTGCTGCTTAAGGATTCATCATCCATTAAGGCAAGGCCATGGAAAACTACAATAAGGCTGCGATTTTCAGAAATCATAATTCAATTTTTCAAGGAAATAGAGTAGATAGTGTGGACTCTGAGAAATTCAGACGATATTTATGACTCTTTATTTGGTTGACTTTTATTTATTTGGTTGTTTTTCACTTCAACAAATCCCACCCCCTTCACCTTCACAAGCCATGTATATTCATGTCCCCCTCAGTCCTGTCAGGACAGCCTGGCACTGCACAGGGAAGGCCTTTGTTCGCGAAAGTCTTTGATGTGCATGAATCCCTTTCTGTTCTTCTCTTTTTTTCCAGGACCCTGACTGCCTCAGATCCACTCTCCATTTCATATATTAGCCTGACAGTCTCCCTTCTTACACTTTGAAAACCCCCACCCTTTTCAGACGAAGAGCTGGAAATTCTAGGAATCTTACTGGATCTCTTTCAAAATAGAAGAATTTCCACTACAAGGTTAAACTTTACAATTAGTTGACAAACATCTAAGCACTCCATCATTTTATTAATGTTCAGTATTCAGTTAAAGCATGTCCTATAAAAGACTGGATTTGAGGCCAGAGTTTGGGGCCCTAGTGTCAGGACTGGCCGACACTGCTCTTCACGTTTGAAATGATCATGTATCTCAATCCATATTTTAATCTAGGTAAGCGATTAGTTGTTTTCTTATGCCAAAATTTCTGTCAAAGGCCTAGAAATGTTTTGTCATGTTCACTGCTTGGATAAGTTGCTTTAACTTTCCTGTGCAGTCTTATCAAAGGATTGCACAGGAATACATGTTCAGTTTGACAGTCGCAGTTTTATTGATAAGGTGACCATGTTTCTCTGTCTATCCATCTTACATCATCCATCATCCTATCTATCTATCTTCTATCTATCTATCTATCTATCTATCTATCTATCTATCTATCTTCTATCTATCTATTGATACAAATATGTGCTTGTTTTTGTGCATGTATACACATGGCATAACACCAGCCTTTCGTGTATATGGATACTATACTTACAGATTCACAAAACTTGAGAAGACAAATATCTAAAAGACACAATTGGATGTTTATGGAACTCGTAAACATGTTTTCTTTTCATTGTTGCATAAACAATACAGTATAACAATTATAAACATGTAATTTGCACTATATTAGGTATTATATCATATGGATATGCAAGAAAATGATGCCTTGTTTCTGGAGGGATTCGAGCTTGCTCACATTTAATATCATTAGGGGCTTTGGAAACTTTTTTCCAGAGATCCTGAAGGCCAATTTATTTCTCAATGCCTCTTACATAATTTTGACTTTAATGAAACAAAACACAAGTCTACAATTCTATACATCTGTTACCACACAGCAGTACCCATTAACTTCCATGGAAATATTTCTTGTAGTGGGTGTCTGGAAAAGACTTATAAAAGGTAGTGGGCACACCCAGTCTACCAACATTTGTTGAGGCCTTATGATCATGATTTGTCCTTATCTGTGTGTTGTGATATTACTGAGTGACAACTCGGATATTGGAAAGTGAAAAATGGCAGGGAGAGAGAGAAAGAGTTGATTATCACATTTTCTTTCAAATTTCAATTTACCTTTCAATTCTAATTCACCATTTAAAGCAGGTAAATTCGCTCTACAAATATAATCAAGAGATGTTCATGCCACATTAATAGATTGCTTCAGTTTTGCACTTCTTACAACTTAATTATTTAGAGCCCAATTCCCCTACTCAACATTAGCATATTAAGGCAAAATCTAATTTGCAGTAAGCAGCTTGAGGCCACAGAGCCACAGAGCCACAGGAAAATGAAGATGGAGACATGTGAACATGTTTAGCTGTTTCATAGACGTATGTAGAAATCACTTATACTTGGCATTTTAGCTGTGTCAGACAGTAGATATATTTTGCAAATGTAATGTTATTTAAAAAATTCTGCTTCTAAATAAGAAACAATGTCTACCTTGAGGTTGAAATAAGAAGGAAAAATAAAACATGAAAATCAGACAAGTGAAAGCACACCACATTATTTTGTCTTCTGGATGTTAATTGGAAAATTCAGTCTTTGACATTTATAGGCCACTTCTTTCTGAATTCATTTTGAATGATTCAAGCTGCCCATTTCACCTCCCTGTCCATACTAATGCATATTTATATATCAGAATGTATCCTCAGACCAGTACATAGGAAGGTAAATCAAGTAAAAGAAAAATTGATGTCTGATGGAGAAGATTTATATAGAACATGTACTGTAGGCTATCTGTCAGGCACTTGATGGTCATAACTGGAAGAGAGTTTCTGTCTTCTTTCTTCAGATTTAGATGAACAAAATTCCCTATGTATTCAACAAGTATTCAAATATGAGTCTCTCTACAATGAATCAGAAATGGCTGCTACACAAGATCCTGAAGTCATGAAGAAGTAAAACCAGAAAGAACTAGGAAGCCACCTCTGAAAGAAAATCTGTTCTTAAATGCTCAAAAAGTGGAGAAGAAAGAGAAGTGTTTGTGTGCATATGTGTATTTGTATGCATATGTGTCCCCAAGTGCACATGTGAGGGCTTACATGTGGCAGGCAGGTAACTTGCTTTCCATTTTATTCTTTGAGGCTAGGTCTCTCGGAGAAATTGAAACCTGTAGATTCACCTTGTGTCAGGCCAACAAGCTCCAGGAGAGGTCCTTGCATCTTTATTTTCCCAGACCTGGAATTAGAGGGTTGTTTTCCCTTTTTATTTTTTCAGTTCTCTTTTCATGCTGTTGTTGTTTTTGTCCTCCCTCCACATTCAACATTGACAAGTGCAAAGGATCTGAATGCTGACACGTTAAGTATTATACTTATCAAGGCATATCTACCAACCAAGAAAAGAACAACTCTTGTAGCTTGATTTGGGGAAAGAACAAGGGAAGGGAGATCATCTTAAAAGTCTCTTCAACATTTTCTGGAGCCATTTAAATAATAACATTAGTATGCAATAAAGTTGGACCCTTAAAATGAGATTTGAGGATCCAGTAATGGGTATCCCAGGGGAGCTGCCTGAGGACTGATTGAATCATCAACTATGGGACAGTTCCAGACTATTCTAACATAGTTTAATTGACAAAGAAATCCAGAATTTGAGTGACCCTTAAATATATCATTAATGAGAAGGCTGAGGAGGATTTTTAAAGCAACTTTTATATTCTAATTACAAGAGTTTACAATCACCAAGTTTAGATGAGCTTTACACATTAGTGAAAAGGACTTAGGTGGCCTCAGCAAGTGGTTCTTTGACAGCATGAAACACATCTGTCATCTGATCCTCAGATTCTAAACCACTTCCTATTCCAGTTTCTTTCTCTGTGGAAGCACAATGATGTGCAAAAAAAAAAAATGAGGTAGTTATGTGGACAGCATCACTTTACATCTTGGCTCCACTTTCTGTCATTTGTTATCTATGTGAAACAGGCACGTCTGCCCACTGTGTGAGTTACAGTGCACTGCTCTTTTAAAACATTGTCGTGTTTACTAAACACACTGGTATGCCTAACTGTTTATCATGGTGCCTCAACTAAAATAGCCATTTAACAACTGTCAATTACTATAATTCTATAATCTATTCAGAGACTCCTATCATTACATTTTTCTTGCAGATTAAGGCATGTAATTTTGGGGAGTGCTCAGATTTCTTCCGTGACTTAAATAATTTCAAGTAATCTCAGTAAGTCATCCTAATGGCTTTGTTATGAAGTAATTTGATCTGTTTTAATCATTTGTGGTCAGTAAAGAAGTGAGTGGTCTAGCTGGGAAATATTTTGAAAGCTTTTCTCAGTCTTACAAGGGCATACAATAAAGAAAGAGTAAAGAAACTCCTGGATGTTTTGTTCTTGTATATGGCAACTAAAATTGAGATAAACAAGTTATCACAAAGATGGAAACTGGGCAAAGATAAAGACCACATGTGATGACAGAACTCAAAGACTGAAGCAACCTGGGTTGATGCTCTGAGCACTCTTGATTGTCTGTGCTAGTTAGTATAAGGCAGGTTTCTCTTTATAGCATCCAAATTCATATAAAGGATTCATTATTAGGTTTCATGGGTATAAAAGATTGATAATGGAGCATCTCCATCCTCAAGAGAGTCCGCTATTGAGTGTGAACTAGTAAAGACAGATATTTGCTGCAGAGAGTAGGTTCATCAAGACAGGCATTGTTATGAACAAGGATTGTGGGAATCCTCAGGAATAAAAAGGATAAAGTTAAACAGAAGAAGAGAATTTCTTAGGGCAGAATGGGATGTGTCAGTAGCACAGAGAACCGTTTTAGGCAACTTTCCTCAAAATGTTTGCTGAGAGAAGTATACATTTGCTTCATCCAATTATGCATCGTGTAAAAATTGGTGGGACGTGAACTCTGGGCAGAAACAAAAGTCCTGTAGGATCACTTCACCACTCTAAACATAAGATCACAGTTGCATCAGGTTGAGCCCATGGAGGTGGAAGATGAGATAGGAATAGCACAGTTATTCTGTGAAACACTGTTTTCTTTGTGGCTGGCATTCTTTGATTTGGATTCCAAAATGAGGGAAGCATCAATGCATGAACTTTTGCCAGGATCTGCTTTGTCTATGCAAGCCAACAATTCTATTTCCTCAGTTCTCTTCACTTCAGAATAGAGACTTTCTGAAGTTGACTCTGTTTCTTTCTCCCAGGCTTCCACAGCTCTTTAGGCAGACATTTGAAGAACTGTCAGAAGCAAGGGACAATGAGTATAAAAAGCTAACCGGGAAAGCAGTGATAAAAAAAAAAAATGAGAAGTGCTGGTGTGGCCAGCCATTGTGACACTTCCTTGCTTTCACACCTTTGAATGAGTGTTCAAAGTGTTTCATTTTGGGAGCCTTAGACAGTGGAGCGTGGTTTCAGGCATTTCCAAGCACAGCTGGCCACTTGGCTATTCCTGGGGTCCATGTCAGTTTTCTAAATATAATGGAAATAAAATATAGATTATTTTCAGTTCTGATTGGTGAACCTCACCGTGAGCGACTTCAGGATTAGTGCTTCCTCACACCTGTGCTATTGTGTGGTTTTTTTTTTTTTCCAAACAGAATAAGATACATCATACAAAAGGGGATGTAAGAAAATTAGGTAAGAAATGACAAGGGGCGGTTGCTTTATTTCTTAAGGTTATCATTGCTGTGATGAAACACCATGGCCAATGAAACTTAGGGAGGACAGGATTATTTGGCTAACACTCTCCATCACAGTTCATCCTCAGAGAATGTCAAGGAAAGAATTCAAGCAGAGCAGGAACCTGGAAGCAGGAGCTGATAGAAGGGACACAGAAGTACTGCTTCATGTCTTGGTCCTTGTGATTTCCTCAGCGTGCTTTTTTTATAGAGCTGAGGACCACAAGCCCAAGGATGACAGCACCCGTAAGACCTGGTCCCTGGCCCTTGGCCATGCATTAAGGAAAGGTAGTACCAGCTTGCCTACAACCTGATCTTATAAGATATTTTCTCCATTTGAGGCCTTCTCCTCTGTGGAAGCCCAGTTTCTGTCAGGTTAACATAATAGTAATCAGTATACTGCTAAAGACAAGCAATAAATTTTGAGCATTGGTTTTTTTCATGGTCTACCCAATCTAAAATTCTGTCTCAATGAATGAGAGAAAGTTAAGATAAATTTAGAATCATGTATGGAGAAAGGAAGATAAAATGGGAGCTCACCAGCTGCGGCCACACAAGGAAGGAACCCACATAGGAACAATGTAGGCTCTCTGAATGTGGGTGACAGGTGTATTCCTGGGGCAAACTGTGGGGCCACTGGCACTTATTGTATTGGCTTTTTGGGAACCTATTCTCTTTGGAGGGATACCCTGCTCAGCCTAGATATAGTGGGGAGGGCCTTGGTCCTAGATGTAGTGCCTTACCCTCTCTGAGGAGTGGATGGGAGGTGGAGTGGGGGGAAGGTGGAGGGAAATGGAGGAGGGGAGGGAATGGTAACTGGGATTGGTATATTAAATGAAAAAAGGTAGTTTTTTAAAAATAAAATAAGAAAAGAAACAATAAATAAAAATTCTAAAAATATGTTCTGGTATGTCATTAAATATTTAAACAAATAGTTTTGTGATAAATTATTAAGTCTTTAATTTCAATTAAATGTTTTTAATGTTTACCCACATTGCCTTCAGAATGATTAATGTGATAAATAACATACCTAAACTAGCTCTTCTGCTTTTTTTTTTTCCTAAGGAGAGAGATGGCTGAAGATCACAATTTTGGACTATCTCTATTGCTCGTTGCATATTGAGTAATTGACCCAAAGTTTAATTTTCTTAGAAACTCACACTTTTTATCAAAAAGATGAAAATTTGTGTTTTCTATAGAACATAAAGTCATAGCATGACCAAAAACTTTGATATCACTAGATATCTTATTTGATTTTAAAGATGAAAAAGTTGTCAAGTTACAGGTGTGGTTGGTAAAATACACATCTTACTTGCCTAATTTTAAAAAATTTCTTTTATTTTAATTTCTCTAATCTTTGAGATTGTAAAATAATCACAATATTTCTTGTTTCCCTCTCCTCTTCAAACCCTCCGACAAGCCCCTCCTGATTCTCCCTCACATTCGTGGTATCATTTTTTTTTCACTAATTGGTACTGCATATATTTATGTATGTACATATACATCCCTAAATATAACCTACTCAGTCTATATATAATGCTACCTATATGTATATTTTCAGGCTGACCATTTGCCACTGGGCAATCAATTAATGTGCTCTTTCCTGGAAAAGGCCATCTCTTCTGCTCAGAGATTTCCTTAGTTTTCTATAGTTCTTAGTGCAGGGTTGAAGCATTGTGCATTTTTTCCATTCCACTTTGGCATGTCCAATGGCATTGTCTTTTCATCTTATATTGCTAGAAATCTGATCTATTTATTCTTATGTTGATATACAGTACTCTAGCCCCCAAATTTCCACAGGTGGCTCCATTCTGGAATTTGCACACATATCACAATTATGTCTAACTAGTTGTGTGAAGTATTGAAGGACATCATCATTTCTTCTGCTTCCTTCTACTCTAGAAGCCATGGACTTGTAAAAGAAGGTAAACATGGGCCTCAGAGCTGGCCAAAAAGCAGAATTCCTCACAGTTTCTGTTTCAAGTTATTGCTTGAGTGTTTTATCACAGCAACAAAAGAAAGCCAGAATAGTAGTACACAGTTGCTTTTTATTTCTTTTTTTGAAAGCAATCATTGATCATATATAACTATTTACTCCAAAACTCTGCAGCATTTTATAGCTCTCATAAGTAAAATAATATATTACTTTATAGCTCTTGGTTTATACATGCTCTTTTCTCAGTTTGCTCTATGGATTTTTAAGGATGAGTAGTCGTTCATTCCCAGTGTGAGATTCTCTGATTTCTGCTGCAATGTTTAATAATTAGAGTTCACTCTTATTAGACCAAGATACTGTTCATGTAAGACTACCTTCATGAAATCATAACTAGCAATATTTTCACTTATGAAATCGCCTGACTGAATGATGAAATACTTGATCAATGTAATCTAATATATAATTTCCCCCAATAAATAGTTTGGATGAGAACCCCTACTGAGTTATGTGTTAGTACTCATCCTCTATTTTGTAAGGCATGTCGGAAAATTTTGGAGAGCCAAGGAATCAGATGAGGATTTCTGGAATTCAGTCTAAAAACAATTGTGGTGGTTTGAAATGAAAATGACCTCTTGTTTTCCTGGATTATCAGTGCTAGAGTGCTTGTCTATTGTGTGAAGCCCATAGTTCAAACTGTGAATCACATGCACACAGATACACTCCCTCTCACACACACAGACACACACACACACTCTCCCTCACACACACAGACACACACACACACTCCCTCTCTCTCACACACACACACAAATGTTAAGTTTGTTGTGAGATTGGAAGTGATTGAATCTTTCCTCGACTCCACCTAGAAAATCTCTGTACTTTTCACCATGAGTGTAATATATGTGCATAGCTACCAGACAGTACAAATATCAGATGCTGATATGCTTAAATGAATGATTAAGTTTCCAGTGTAAATGAAAAGTACAAGAAAATATTTTCTCTTGTCACCACTGTAGTCATGACAAAGACAAGTTAGTAGATAAGAAGACAAATGCCTCCAAACTTCAATCGCATAGGCTTATGATGTAATTGATGTGTGGACGAAAGAAAAGAAAGTGTCATGGTACCAGAACACCAAACAGTGAGGTTCTCATGTACATGACAGAGCAAGGACCATTGATTCTCTGGGACAGGTAGCACAGGGGTGGCCATTCAATGAGCCAGAGAGAAGTGTGGGAAGAAAGCACCTTCCTGGATGAAAGGGTACTGTGCAAGAAGAATTAAGGAAGTTGGAGATGATATTAAACATAGTGAAAGATATCAAGGAAGTTGGTGAGATGTATTAGACAGTGAGGACAATTGTTAGGGCATGTGAAGTTGAGACAATGCTTCCTTACAGAAAATGAATCTCTAAATTTGCTTCAATATCAGTAAAGTTTTAGAGTGAACACTTCTTCCTTGAGAAAAACAGCGTCTTTACTCAAAGCAGTGCCTCTCACTGTAGAGTTTCATGGCTTTGACCATACTTTCATGACAAAACCTAGGAGACAGGATTCAGATTCAGAGCAACATCCAGAAACATTCTTTCAAAAAGGAGTCATCACACAGTCTGCCCACTACTCATCTCTTCTTTCTTTCTCTTTTCTTTTTCTAATTGAAAGGGGCATTTACATACAAATTGAATCTCTATTCCTGGAGAATCCTTTTGTTCTTGGAAAGTCTTCCCCTGCTGAAGTATTTAATACCCAGCTTGAAACATCACTGTTGATTGTAGTGGATAGGTTGTGATGTCACAAATGGGGGATTATGACTTCACAGGGGAAATAAAAGAGCATGACAGCTTCAGGAGACCAAGATCTTTTATTTATAAGTGTGCCTCTCTTAATCAAATGGGGAGCAGAATACCAAACATATAAAAAATGACAGCAGATCTTGAGCTAAATAAATGATCTTCAGAAATATCCTGGCAATGTCACTTTCTCTTTAGAGAATTCCTGAGAAATGCTACAGCCACTGTGTATTTGAGATGCCAAATCTCCCTATACCTAGCCCTTGAGAAATACCCAGCCCCTGGGTAATTGCAAGTGTAATTGTGACCAAGAACAAGCTCCAGTAGTGTGTGGGCTATGTGTGCAACTGTGACCATCTGAGCCTAGTGTTCTTCAGGTGGATCCTTGATAGAGACCTCCTTCAAGCCACTATTTTCTTTGACACATGACAAAATCCAGCTATGAACACGGGGAAAACCTTCCCATGAGTGCATATTATTTTTCTTTCTTTCTCAAAATGTCACTTTCCTACATTCCATCTAATATCACATCATATTTTAATAAGATGAAATTCTCAGTTTAGGTAAGCATTTTACAAGTTAAAAACATTGTTCATTATAAATGAGAAATGGTGCCATTTATTCACCCTCATGTGTGTTTCCATGGGTCACAATAAAATGCATGGCTGTCTTTCCTAACTGTGCCCTGCTGGTGCCAACTTTATTTTAGTACAAGGGATATCCATTGCCAGTCAGGTACTTCAGCCTTAAATAATAGGAAGGGATGGTATTTGTTTCTGATATGAGTATGTGTCTTAGTTAGGTTTTTATTGCTGTGAAGAGACACAATTACCAAAGCAATTATTACAAAGGAAATATTTAATTGGCCTACAATTTCAGAGACTCAGTGTACTATCATCAGGACAGGGATCATGGCAGCATGCAGGCAGATGTGGTGCTGGTTGCATTTTGTCCAGAAGACAGTAGGGAGTAAACTTACTGTCACAGTTGGGAAGCTTGAGCAAAGTGACCTCAAAGCCCTCCCCTACAGTGACACACTTCTCCCTAAAGGGTCATTCCTCCTAATAGTGCTACTACCTTTTGGGGACCATTTCTTTCAAACCACCACTGTATGCTTGGCAAGACAATCCATTTTTTTTATGGGTGCTCTTTGTTTCTCAAAGTGCTACTGATAGAATCCCGGTATCAGAATTGTTTGGGGCTTCTCTTACAGTCAGACATTCATAGTAGGAGGAGATGTATATAGACTAGGTGACAGCAAGAAACCTATACTTGTTGACAGCTTATCCCAGTAGTACTTAAGCTGAAAAGTGAGAATTGAGCACTTAAGTTTCTCATGGGTCAATAGGTAAAAACCCAAAAAACAACTAACCAACCAACCAGTCAACCAACCAACTAAGAGACGAAAGACCTCGTTGGCAGAAAAATCTAAAATAGCTTGAAAATTGATTGTCAACTCATGGGACTGCACTCATAATGGAAATTTTAGCTTATACCCACTTGGTCAGTTGTGTATTAACTTTCCATATCCTTCCTGCCCTCCTGACAAAGTCATTTCTTTCTGATTCTTCAACTTTATAAAGACTTCTCAAGGACCTTTATTTATACCTTATTGCTACTTTCTCTGTGGTCTGCCTCATGGTACTATCAACTGGCATTTATAATAAAATAAAATATTGATATTATTTTTTCATGAAGTACTGGTTTTATTAAGGTATAGTGCACAGCTACTTAAGAGACTATGAGGAGAAGATCCGGATATTAGTCCACAAACCTATGAACACCTAATATTTGACAAAGAAGCTAAAAGTATAAGATGGAAGAATGAAAGCATCTTTAACAAATGGTGCTGGCATAATTGGATGTCAACCTGTAGGAGAATGAAAATCGATC
>JAQHUG010000184.1:2905896-2923991 GCA_028555095.1 Dicrostonyx torquatus
TACCATTTTACAGTGTACATTTCTACCACTGATTAAGATACTTATATACTGTTTATGTATTGATACCATATTACAATGTATACTTGTTAATTGTTTACATTTGGAGGGTCATGGTCCTCATTTATCACACGGTTGTTTATTCACTTAGTCTTTAAGTCATATAGATATTAAGAATTGTAGATCAATAGTCAAATTGTACATTTTACTGCAACGCCACAAGAAATAGATTTTATTTTAGTAAAAATAACTTCAAGAAAAACTCTCCGGGTATGATGCTGAAGGGACTATGCAAACACCAGTTTGAGTCTGCAAGATCTGACAAGGTCGCTACTGAAACCTATTGCATGGGGTAGTTGCTATGGTCCCAAGCTTCCTTATACAGAAGATTTTAAAATATACTATTCTAAGGTGAGATTGCCATTGGCTCACTACAGGGAACAGGACTTTATTAAGTGATGTAACCTGTTGGTGTGTATTTTACTCTATTCACACTAAACAGCAAAACAAGATCAATTTGTTTTTCGGTTGAATTAGTTTTCTTGTGGGCACCTCCAGCATGCATTCAAGAACAGCTTCCCAGAAACAAATTTATTTCCCTGAAATGATGGTCTTTATTGGCAACATCTAGTTCTTTTAATTTTACAGTTGGTTTCCCAGCTCTGATCTCTGTTTTCATGAAGCATGAGCAAAGCCTTAGAACAGTTGAATATGCTTACCATGTAGTTTATGAATTAGTTACTTCTTCAAGTTGGCAAAAGCCATCGAATAAAATGCCAGTTGAAGTAAGTCATGCCTCCTCCCCACTCTCTCTAAAAAGGACAATAATTTGTTCTGCATGTATCCCAGCATGGTATTAAACTCTAATTGGCATTCATACAGAAAATGGAAGAGGAGAGAGAAACAAATTGAACTATTAACCATTAAATGTTGTGAGTCACACACATATCATGTCAAAGCCTTGAGTCTTGGGTCACCAATATGTAAAAGAAATAGACACACAACCTATTTTACACCTATTGAAAATCCACAGGCATATGGAGCTTTACACAACAAATGCAACATATTTTGTACCTACTGGGCACCCATGTCTGTGTGGAGGTTTAGACAACTACAATATAAACACACACTTTGAAAATTTGGGCTACCTCTGTCAGGAAGTACCAATTTCTCTCTGATCTTACCTTGTCATATTCTACTGAAGATATAGTTAGTATTGGTGAAAGGCAACATGGCTCTTTGGGGCACCTTCTACTGCATTAGATGGAGTGAAGGAACACAGCTGTATTTTAAATGACTCTACCAGTTCTCCCCAGAATGGCATACTCTGCCCTGGAGTGACTGTCATTAGTGTATAAGTGAGAAGTGGCATGTGCTGCCTCTGTAAGGGTCTTTTAGTGTCTACTCTGCTAGCTCTCATTACATTGCCTGAATCCATTAAGACAAAAGCATTACCCCCATGAAATGTTTTTTTGTGACTAAAGAGGACATTCAGAGCTTTAATCAGAGACAGAACATCTCGTCTGACAAGACAGAGTGACATTGGGTGCTCTACTGCCATCTTTGCAGCTGAACAACTGTGCCTTAAAGGGAAGACTGGTTTCTCAATAATTTGTCATTAGTTGGTGTATCAGTGCCCCAGTGAAAATAATTATTCTGAATAAATAAACTTAATGTAAATATTGATGTCACATGAATTCTTACTTTTACTCTGTTGGTGCCTGATCCACAATAGCAGAGCTAAAGCCTTGAGGTTGTTGAGATAACTGTCTGTCAGCTCATTTCACATTGGCAATGGGTCAGGATAAAGCTAGTGTCTGAGGAAGGAGGGAATGATCTTACCTATCCACAAAATGAAGTCTGACTCTGCTGTGTGATGGCACAGCAACAGTCTTAAATATACTCTCAACGGTTTTGTAACTTGAAATACTAAAGAAGGTGGCCAGATTGTGTTGTTGATGCCAGTATATTTTTAAAGATGTGTGTGTTAATTTAAAATATAATATAAAGCAGGTAAAAACGTGCCAATATGGTGCAGGAGAATTGTCTGTATTCTGTCCATTATATTTAAATTAAATGCTGATTGACTGTTAGCCAGTCAGGAAGTATAGGTGGGAAAACCAGACAGGAAGTAGAGGTGGGACAATGAGAACAGGAGTATTCTGGGAAGAAGGAAGCTTACACCACAAAAGAAATAGTATGTGACCTGCCCCGCTGAGAAAGGTCCTGAGCCATGTGGCTAACATATACTAGAATAACGGATTAATATAAGTGATAAGAGCTAATAAGAATCCTGAGATAATTGGCCAATCAGTTTATAATCTTATGGAGACCATGTGATTTTCTTTGGGGCTAAACGGCTATTGTCTCTGCAAAGGTCTTAAGACTTGTTTTTGATGGAAGATTTTCTATTGATCTCATATGACCACAAGCAAAAAAGACTTAAAATCTCTGATTTGGGACTGTGAAGGTAACTCAGTCAGTAAAGTGCTTGCCCTGCAATCACAAGGAGCTGACATTCATCCCTAAAGCACATATAAAAGGCCAAGATACCATGTGTCTAGGATCCCCGCAGTGGGGAAAAAGGGGCAGGAAGATGCCTGCAAATTCTGGTTCAGCGAGAGCCCCTTTCTCAAAAAATAAGTTGAACACAGGATGATGCCAAGCATTAACATTAGCCCTACACACACACACACACACACACACACACACACACACACACAAACATACACACATACACAACACAGAGAGAAAGAGAGATTCACATACATCTTAGCCCCAAATTTCTGTATACTCTCTCTGTTGATGGTTTAAATTAAGTATCTGCAACAAAATAGATTCTATAACATTGCAGTCTCATTGGATATTTATGGTAAGTACTGTACAATATAATTTATTTGAATCAACTACTGACCCTTAGCTAAGACCACTGCACCCAAGTTACCACCCTGTCAGTCCTTAGGAAGTGAGTTGGTCCCTCCCAAATCGTCGTTCACTTCTAACGGAAGTCATATGAATTTTCTTAATCAGACACATTCATATGTGTGAGAGGATCTTCCTGGGAGGAAGAGAGTGTATCTAGCACATGACCTCTGAAGTCTTGTGTTCACCTCACTGCCTCCACCCCTGCTGATTGTGTATCACACTCTTCCCTTCTAGGAAGCATATACTTGAGATTAAGACTACATCTAGCTATTACTATTTAAACTCCTTCCTCTCAATATTTCATTTATTTTGCTTTCATAGTGTGTGGGCTCTTCAAAAATGACACTCATAAAATATAACACTACGGTTTTTGAATGCACAGGACCATAAATAAGCTCAGTGGTTTGGCTTGTCTGTTTCAAACATCACCTTCTTTATCTCTGTCACTGCAAAGGCCTTTCTGGTCTGTCTTTCCTGATGCTTGTGATAAAATGCTTACATGGGAGTCATCAGTCTTCTCTCCTCCCTTTCTCATCTCCCCCCTTTTTAACTTCCTCATTTCAGTCAAGCACTGCTTTGGGGTCTGTGATAGACCCCCATGCAATGTGTTCCTGAGGCGTCTGAAAATCAGAGACAAGGGAGCACGCTGCCTGAATAGCCACCTTGCAGGCCCATTTCTTGCTTGGTTTCATCATTTATTAGTGGGACTCCTGTGTCTTACAGGTTTCTGATGTCTCAGCCTTAGACATGGTCTAGTGCCTCTTTTTTCTTTTTTCCTCATTGGATTTGCTAAAGCAAAATAAGCGACCCTCAACTTCCCTTGTTGCAGAGACTCCACTTCTGCGTGCTATGAGAACCCTCTGTTTTGTGTGCTTTGTCAACAATAGCAGCATGGGAATGGCTTTCTTTGCAAATTTCTGTGGGTACAAATCACTGTCACTTTCTATGTTTCTTTTCTGCCCCTCCTTTGTCTCATCTCATTGCTCAGTGTCTGAAATCGCGAGTGCAATGAAAGCACAGGTGGAACACTTTCCTCCTTGTTCCCATGTAGTGGTCCAAGTTTTATGATTTGTTTTCAACAATCAGCAATTAAAATGTTCATAGGAAAGTGTCTTGCAAGCCAGGGAAATGACTCAGCAGGTGGATGCTGGCTCACAGCTGTCAACTTAAGTTTAATCCTTATAACCCATGTAATGGAAGGGTAGACAGACCTGCACATTGTCTGCTGATATTCACACAAGCACTAGGAACACACACACACACACACACACACACACACACACACACACAAATAAATAATATAATAAATGCTTTCACATACTGCTTTATTTATAAATGGATTGGTTTTTTTGTTTTTGTTTTTTACAGACCTTTTAAAACAGACATACGTAAGCTCAAAAGTCACACACCCTGAGCTGTATGACAGGCATTATTTTTAGTTTCCTCAAAGAAATGCATCACACTCTTTTTACAGGAGTATGACTTCTCCAATAGGGAAGCATTGAGCAGGCATAACAATTTTTTCACTTTATCACCACAATTACTCAAATATCTACTTACACTCTCAGATCAGAAGCCAGGCTGTGTCCTTGTTGTGAAAGCCTTGCATGTTTTATGAAGAACAGAGTTGAAGAAGAGTAAATATATTCTACTTAATTTCCTGCCTATATAAATAGAGAGCGTTCCATGGGCCCTGCAGAGTTGCTATGACTAATGGCTGTCCTGGCCCATGGAACAGTCTCAGCAAACATTAAGGCACTGAAGCTCACCTTCTTTTCTTCACACCTCTTTCCCCTCAGTCTTCCAGAGAGTCTTTAATTGTGAAGTACATTTAAAAACACGTGAGGAATCAAGTCAACAGAACACTTTACTCACAAGTACAACAAGCACGGGATGTACTGACTACATTAGAGATTGCAGAGCACTGGGTCAAATGTTTGCTTTACAATCTTCTTTACAAAGCATAATTTCCCAATTATTTTCTACTGTATTTTTCCTTCACTAGTTGCTTCAAATTACATGCAAAAGAAGCCCCTGCACAAAGTGATGATTCTCTTAAAAACTGTAACTATATTTACTTTCTCTGTTTGTTTTCCCAAACTGCTGAGACTTTTTTAAAAAAAAATCCTAGCTTAAAGCATAAAATATAATTGCTTCCTGTGATACAGAGCAAGTAGAACACAGATATGTCAGGAGTGGGAGTGGAAAATAGTACAATTACTTCTGCATACTGTTTGACAGTTTGTTACCAAGGTAAATTTATGTCTATTCTATGACCCATCAATATTACTGCTAGGTATATATACAAAAGATAAATGAAAATATACATCCAGTGAAAGAATTGTGTCAAAATATTCATGACAGCTTTATTCATAATAGAATCAAACTTTAAACAGCTCATATGTGACTCAAGAAAAGAATGTATAAATAAACTATGATATACTCATTCAATGGGATAGAGCTGGCAATAAAGAGAACTAAGAACCAGTCCGCACAGATACATAGATGAATTTAAAAAGTAAATGGAACAAAGAGGAAACAAGAAAATTAATCTGTATGTTTCCTTTTTCTGAATTGTAGACTAGGTTCACACAGCTGATTATCTCTGAGTTGTCTATCATATCAGAAACCCATAGGAACCTTGCCAGAGTGAGAAACATATTCTCCATCTTTGCCTGACCATTACTACAGAGATTTACATTCCCCCAAGTCCTGTAAAGACTAATCTAGCTCTACAGTGAAAATTTCTGCATTCAATTTTGCATAAATTACAGGTAATTTTTCTTTCTTTTGTTAGGCAGCCAATAGACTATGTAGCCTCCACCATAAGTGAAATTATTGTAATCCTACCTTAGCCTCCAGAGGACATGATTATGGGCACATATATCATGCCAACCTGTTTTTTTATTACCTTTACTTATGTTTTGTTGTGTGGAGGCATGCACAATCTACAATGCATTATGGAATTCAGTGGAAAACTCCTGAGTGTTTTTCTCTTTCCATCATATGGATCTTAGAGATCAAACTTAAATCATCAAATCTGACTTCAAATATGTTAATCAGATAAGACCTCTCACTGGCTCAGCTACCCCTTCTTATGTGCCACATATAATGTTTGACATAAAAATTGAATTGAAAACTGATTTTTCTTAAATGTTTAGACATTATGGGGATTTCTTTTGTCTACATAATCAACAAAAAAAATGCAAAATAATTTGGCTATCTAAATTTCAGAAGAATACAATTTAAGCAGATTGACTTTCCTCTGAAATGATACTTCTCACATGGGTGAAAATACATTGCTCAGATAGGAAGATGCACAGTGGTGGCTCTGGGTTGACTCTCAGGAATTTCCTCCTATGTCTACAGAAGATGTGTACTTATTTGCTATAAAATCTGACAGTCGTTCTCTGGCCTTCTCATCACAGCAGTCTCTTCCCATTGCCACTGTCCTCCACGTCTGCACCCATCAGGAATCCCTCCACAGGCTGTGTTTCCACAAAGGCAGCAGTAGAAATATTTTTGCGGCTTGTCTCCACATTTATCAGAGTTTTCAGTCCAGTAAGTTTTCTCAGCATCTTTCTTTTTTATCACGAGTTAATATGGTCTTGGTGTCTGGTTAATATGGTCTTGGTGTCTGGTTATTTACATTGGTAAGACTGTAGCTCTCAATAAAGAGAGAGACAAAAGATAGAGATAATTATAGACTCCAACCTGTTAGTACACTGGGAGACATTCCAAGTTTTAAGCCAGTACCAATAAAACTTTCTCAATCACCCTGCAATGTAAGTGATATATTGTAGCTAAGGAATTAATAAGAAAGAATTAAATGAAGAAAGATAAATAGTAGTTTGCAAGTGGGACTTACTAAATCAAGCTATTCCTAAGTACAGCAAAGTCATACTATATTATGACCACAGACTTGTATCTGAATTGTGGTAACTTTAGTTGTTAAAAATTTTGGAAAGATCAATGATCTTTGAGTGGGGAGCTTTAGTGAATTATTCCTAATTTTGCGCATGTGTCTCTTTTGAAAAGACTTTTTATTCCAACTCAACATAGATCTCCCATGAACAACAGAAGTACATCTGATGGTCATTTGGGAGCCTGAAGCCTACATTTTGGGGATGGCAGTAACCTGAGAGCTTGACTAGGATTCAAAGTTTTTCTTCTAAGGGGGCTTCTCTGTGTGGCTGTTGCTGGGCGGTTTCAGTTTCTCATCTTGGAAACCACTTCATGGTCTCCTTCAGGATCCTCATAACATAGCAGCTGAAATTTCTCAGAACAACGTATCCAAGAGATCAAGCTAGGAACTATAGTGCTTTATATGGACTTATTTCTTCGATCAGAGTTCTTCCAGCATAACCTGTTCATTTCGTGTGCAACAGCATGTCTAATTCACATTGAAAGAGAAAGAGATGAGATACCACCATTTGAAAAAGGCTCAATGAATTTGTGAGGACCAGTATGGTGGTACATGCATTTAATTCCAACAATGAGGAGGCACTCATGTGGAACTTTGTGAGTTTGAGACCAGTGTGGTCTACACTGAAAGTTCCAGGCCAGGCAGTGATATAGAGTGATACATTACTTTACAAAGGGAAGAAAGAAACAAAAAAAAAATAATGTGTAGGCATATTTTAAAATTAATACTCAATGAGTGTTAATTTAGACCCTCACAGAATGAAATCAGGTAAGCTTTAGTGTTTAATCATAAAGCAGTAGTCTCCACGGTAGGACACTGTCATAGGAGGAATGACCAAAAGCCAGAGTGAAAAGCTAACTAATTCTCAGGAAGTGAAGCAAGAGTAGAGAAAGAGGCTGATGAGACATTTGTCTCTGTCTGGTTTTGTCCTCCTTTCCTGGTCCTATTCCCAGGCTCCTGTATTTTGCCCTACACTAAAACAAGTTACCTCTTTCTGTCTTAAATTTACAGCCATAAGCCAAGTAGTGCTAACAAAGAATAGTGTTTGTTAACACACAACTGTATAGCTTGATATCAGACATTCTGGGCACCTATCAAGTCTTCAGTAATTAGTAGAGGACCTTAGGAATATCATTGTACCCTCAAAGGGTTGGTTTGCTGTGTTAAATTGAGAGGGATCAAAGTAGGGTTTTTTGTATTTTTCTTTTACAAGGCCCTGTAAATGGCTAGAATTTTAATAGTGTCAAATGTGAAAGCATCAGATGTTGTTTTTCTTTTCATGGTTCAATCTGTTGCAGATGAGGCCTGAAGTCCATTACTTTTCAGGTAAAGCTATAGTGTTTCCTGTGTGATTGTTGTTTTACATTTTAATTTGGAGTCATCTTTTTTCATTAATTTGGTGGACTTGCCCAGTCTTGCTTTAGGCAAGTCATCAGGGCATAATGCAGTATTGGTATCATTTTCTTGTTTCATGAAGGTGCCCAGAGGACTTGCAGAATTGTATGCCAACAAATTTAAATTATTAATTTTATTGCAACAAGCATTCTATAATGACAGTATTGAAATGCTTTGTAAATTAGTTTTTAACTAGAAAAATAAAGAGATGGAATTTAGACACTTGGGAAATAATGAAAAAGTGAGACAATATTGCTATTGATTTGAAGTCAGGTCAGGGGATAAATACATATATATTTTAAAGTGCAATATTCACAAATCACTGGACTTAGATGAGATAGTAAAGAGAGTTATAGACAACCTCCCAAATGTGTAACAGTGAAGAAATTAAGTAATCACAAGAAACAGAAAATGCTAACATTAATATATAAAATTTAAAATTTTAATTAATATTCTTTTAATTGACTCATTCGTTTAATTAAAAAGCATATTTTCATTGCTCCTGGTTTAAAGCTTACTATACACAATAGATATATAATCAGAGACAAGGGATGATTCAAAGTCCCATTTCTGAATGATCTTGGGTAAATCACAAAAACCAATTTGAAACTGTCTTCACCTGAAAAATGGGGACATTAAACCCCCACACAGGGACTTTTTGTGGTTCAAATAAGGTATTGCACATGAAAGCAATTTGTAAACTGTGAAATACTCTACAATACAGAGAATTTATAAATTTACAGATATTTGTCATTTCCAATTAATTTCACTGAGAGTCCTTTGTCGGTAATAGGAATGAGAGAATGGTGGATTCTATTGTGACTTTATCCTTCAGATGGTCCAACCTGACCCTGAAAAATATAGCTTGGCATAGATTTCAGCCTCTGTAAGTGCAGTGAGTGCTGTAGACTGAGGAATAAATAGAAGTATTTATGAATCAGCAGAACAATTATTGTCAGATTTTGTGTTTTGTTACATACTTAAATAAGAAGACACTCAGGTAAAGGGCACAAGAAACTGTCATCAAAATCTACCAAAGTTTTCCTGTGTCTAATTTGCCATGATCTGTCACCTTCATGCTGTCTGTTCAGTTTGCCTTATTAGTCTCTGAATTGCAGCTGTGATCATTCAGAGGGTACAGAGAGAATCAGCCAAAGGGTAGATCTAGGCAAGGACTGGATGCATCACCTTGGTAAACGTCTGAGCATGTGCATTGGCCCTTCAGTTTAAGAAGTCAAAATCGCACCCTGGGAGGAAAACAGAAACCTGTCTTCTCTGTGAAAGAGCTTGGCTGGGGTAGAAAACCAAGGCTCACTTTACCCATATGGTCAACCAGGGCATTGCTGTGGCAGAAACATTGTTTGGTGATCTGTGTGGTAGAAGCCATCAGAACAGCTGAGTCAGCATATAGGCTGGAGTTGGGCACTTCAGTGCCAAGAGATGAGGAAACAAACCCAGTCAAAAGATGGTACAATCCCCTCACAGTATCTTTCACAACAAGGGGAACTAAGGAAAGAATAATCTGGAAAGACTCAGAGCCTTGCTACCAGAGAGAAAGAGTCAGAGTCTTACAAACTATCCTCATGATTTGTTTAGATATGTAGTTTATCAGGTGACTGACTGGAGGGCAAGTGGCAAGAAGAGATACAGGAATGACAGCTTCACTGTCTCTACAAGTCTGGGACAGCCAACAAGGGAACTGGCTTTTCCATAATGGAATTTCATAGATGATATCACTGAGACAAAAATAATACTGGGATGCCAAGACTAACAGTTTATCATCTCTGAAAGCACTGAGGCCATTATATTTTTGTGAACTAAAAGCTGAAGAGATTTGTTAGAATTTGTGTTTCCTGTTTTGCTTAGAGGACAATGGATGCCATGCTCCCCTTTGGAATAACGTAATGACTATGGGCATCAAATTCTGACCACGGTGGTATGGACCATGCTGTCTGATTTTTACTTAGGATCACATTTAGTGCAATTGCCACACTACGTAATGAGCAGTGGTGTCCCTATTTTGGTGATCGTGAATTTGAGGGTCTTAGACTTGACCTTAGGTTCACAAAATGCTCTATGATACAGCTCCATATTTCATTTTCTTTGGGAACTTACACAGGATGACTTAGTGATATTTTGACATGTGTTAATGATTATTTTTCTGGTGGTTAGTGGTCTTCTTTTGGGCAGAGCAAGAAGCTTCAGGGTAGCTCATATGAGCTGGCTATTGAATCATGATTGGGATAACCAGGTCAGAAGTGAAGGGACTACTCAGCGCTCACATACTTTCCCAAAGACTACATCATTTCATAACTTCCCAGTGGGGAAGAACCACAGAGAATAGTTAAGTTAATTTTTACTCTCTGCTGTTTTTACATTGGTCCTCTCTTCTGAGAGAAGCTGGACCTTCATTCAAGACCTTTCTTAACATCCAGGAAGTCTGGTAGATAGAAGCTAAGACAACTAAGTCAGTCGGGGTACCTTTCCTGAAAAGAGGGTAGGGGCGGGCCTCTATTAGATGTTAGAGAACCCTGGAATGTTTATCACATTCACTAGAAGAGCACAGGAGAAGACCCATAGCAAGGGAAAAACTTCAAAGCAAGGACCCAGGTTAATTAAAGGGCCATTTTTACAGTACTCAAGATACTAAACCTATATTCACAGAGCCCAGGAGATTACTTTCTGAGCAGTCTGCTGCTGGCTAGATGCTGAATTTGGAGGACCTGTCATCTGTCCTTAGAGGAGAAAGTGCTTATTGTCCCTTGTACCTGGTGCCTTCATCTATTTCCTTTTATGGCATTAGCCCCGGACTTCAGACTTTCTGTTCCATGTCTCCCACTCAAGGGAAAGCCCATCTGCCTAAACTCTATCACTTCCAGCAGGATTTGACACAGATTTGTCACTAACAGCAATCTCTTTTTCTTTGCTTTCTTCAACCCAAGACTGAACATCTGCCTTTTCCCTGGCAAGAATCATGCATCCCACATGAGCAAACACAATATGCTCTCCTGGTATCACTCTTAGAGACAGGATTTTGCTTGACAGTAGGGATAATTGCACCATATTACATGAAGGAAGCATTTACTCCTGGTCTAGGTCACATGTAATCTTACATATGGAAGCTCCTTTTCACTAGTCATTAGAAACAAACAGCTTCTCATAACACTCATCTTCCTCCAACATGTAAGAATATCAAATGTCCTTTTCTTCTTGGGACAAAGAGGAAAATATCAGCATTATTCTGCAGAAAATAATATCTCTATGATTATAGATAGCCTTCGATATCATTTAATTATTGTAATATGATCTTGGATCTTGCTGTGTACAATTGACTGGCCTGGTACTCATCATATAGTTAGGTTTGCCTTAAATATGATGCAAGCCTCCTGCCTTACCACCAAGTGCTGAAACTATAAGTACATGCCTCCGTATCTGGCTTTCTGAGGTGATATTCATATCTGACTTTATAGTCTGAGCAATATTTTCAGAGTCTGATACTATGTCACCAGTATTATAACCTGTGTTTGTTTTTAGTTTGCTTTTTGTTTATCTGTTTGTTTTCTACTGCTGTGGTAAAACACTGACCAAAAACAACTTAGGAGAGAAAAGGGGTTACTTGGCCCAGATTACATTCCATAACAAAGGGGACTAAGGGCTTGAGGTCGGTGCAGCAAACCTGGGAACAGGAAATGGGGAAGAGACCATAAAGAAGCACTGCTAGTGGATTTACTCTGCCATGTTCCTTATTCATCCAGGAATACCTATGCAGAGAATGACACTGCCCATAGTAGGGTGGTCTCCAAAATCAATCAGGAAATGGCCTCACAGACCAGTCTATTGGAGACAATCTCTCAACTAAGCTTTCCTTTTTTGTCAAGTGATTCATGGTAAAAAAAATTTATGTACATAAGAGTTCAATGGATGTTGGCTAGATCACCAAAAAATAAGATTTATCATGGACTTCAAAGTAAAATACCCAAATTTTCCTTCATCAAAACCTTGGGGAATAAGATGTCAATTCACATAAATAATACATTTTTCAAATGTATTATTAAATATAATATTGAAATTGTAGTCCTAAACTATGTGTAAAACAACAATAGTATGATACATGCACCCCCCCAAAAAAAAAGATTTCAAGCAACAAGGTCCAGTGAAGATAAAGGTGACATCTGATAATCTGTCATGTATAAAAGAACCAAGCATAGTTTCTAAGTTAAAGAAAACTGATGTCTTCCTTACCCTTCTTTTATTGATTCCATTGCACGTAATAAAGAGTTAAGCTAGAAATTATGTCTAATGTTTCTATTTTCAAAGCCTCTGCCCCAGATGATTCTGTTGTGACAGGCGTCCCCTCCCTGTGGAAATCTTAAGGGTTTTTCTAACCACCAATTTTGAGAATTATTGAAAGTTAATTTAGAATTCAAAATCCAGGCTATAGAAATAAAAACAAACAATCTTTGAGATGCTAATCTAAAATAGAACCATTTCCCAAAGCTCCTACTTCATCTGTTTTAGAAAAAGGCCACTCTCCGGAATATGACAAGTTACAAGCTATTGCTCTTCCTACATAACCCCCACCATCACCACCAATGTGTCCTGAATCCCAATGCCTGGCCAACTACATCACTAGTAATCAACTCTTATCCCAAAAAGTGAGCATAATCAGATGCTAAATCAAATAAATATGTCTTACTTTCTGTTCTGATGTCGGCCAAATTCCATTTCTGGTGAGAAGCCAAGGGGAACGAGAGCCAAAGGCATACGGCTGTGGGCACCTTTGTGCCAGAAACATGTCAACACATTGGAAAGGATTCAGAGAAGGGAAGCAGAGGTGATTAAAGGGCTGGGGAGTTTACTTATGAGGGAGATTAAGAGAGCTAAGTGTGTATACATTGGCTAAGAAATATATGGGAGGAAAGAGAGGGAGATGATTTGAAGTGTGGACAAGTCCATTCAAGGAGTTAGTGGTGTGGGAACCAGAGAAAATACAGAACTTTGTGGAAAAAGTATCAGGAAATAGGGGTAACAAGCAATTCTTAGTTGTCATGACATTATGCAATAACATGTTGATTTAAAAAAAGTGTTTTATTTCAGCATATGTAAGAACAGATATAAGTTACATAAAGGAATAAAAAACATGTTATTAAACAGGAAAGACCTGAGACATACACAGAAGAAACAAAATCTGGCTGTTCCACCACCTGTTTCATTCTGAGACTCTTCCAACTAGTCCCTTACAGTCATCTAAAAGATGACTCCCTCCTGACAGCAAATGGAGTGTTGGGAGTCAGCTCTTAGGTCACACTTTATCATTCTTGGCTCCTTTATCCAGTTAAGAGTTTAGAACATGGTGAACACTGAGTTATAGGAACTTCAAATACCCTTCCACACATGTACTGAAATATAACAACTTAGAAGGCACATTTTTCATTATTTTACAATGCATAGCTCTGTGATTATTTTGTGTATTCATAGAGTTATTTAATCAATCACCATGATAAGTTTTGGAAAAATTATTTTACTCCAGAAGTAAATCTTAAGATCTCATGTCTATTTGATGTCACCCAACAATTATACCCCCAAATTAAATTGATAAATATAGAGTATCAAAAAAAGCAAAAATATATAAAGAAGTTTCCACCAAAATGATTATCTTGCAGACAAGATCTTGATGAGGGTATAGAAAGTCAATCATAAACAAGATAAGTTGATTTCCTACATCTTTTGATCCTATAAACTTTCATTACCAGAAATACAGTGCTCATAATGACACCACATCCTCAAGACCCCCCCCCAAAAAAAAAACTCTAATCAATTTCCTGTTTCTACAGAATTATCTAATCTTGTAGTTTCATGCAGAAAGGACACTGTAACCTGGGCCTTTGTTTCTATGGTCTTTAAATGCAGGTAACACTCTAAGTCTATCTTTGTTGAAGCATGAATTGGAACTGCATTTATTCTCCCAGCCAAGCAACAGTGTACGGTATCAGTGCCGGTGTGTATCTGTTCACACGGACTGCATGAAATCTGTTCATTTCCTCTCTTGGAAAATGCCTAATCATTCAATTTCATCCTGTAACCACCTCAGACAGAAAGGATTGATCTTGGACTACCCAAATCTCTGAAAAAAGATTCACTTTCTAAAGCAAAAGAAGTGAAACTGAAATTTGATGTCACATGTTAGTTTCACTGGAAATACTGTAATTTCCAATGACTTTCAGATAAAGTGTGTCCAGTTTCTTAGAGGAACATTTAGGCAGTCTCTCTTAATGACCATCTCTCGATTATTTCCCAAAAGGGTTAACAAAGGTGCAGCACTCTGATTCTTCTAGCAACAAGGAAGTATGTGTCTTATATTGCTTTTCTGGCAGCAAAATTTAGCAAAAATGTCATATAAAATATTTCAAAATGTTCTAGAAGTGTGCTTTAAAAGCATGTTCCAAGGCTGGCTATATTGTTAAAGGCATCTACCACTAATCTTGACAACCTGGGTTCAATACCTGAAAACCGAATGCCAGTAAGAGAGTACTGATCTTTTTAAGATGCTCTCTGACCTCCATGTATGATCTCAAGCATATGTGTGAGGAGTGTACATGCATAAACACACTCACAAACACACACACACATGTACAAACAATAAACCAATAAATAAAAAGTATAATACAAATTCTAAAATTTATGGTTTAATCACACTAAGATACCATGCTGTTTTTCCAGAAGACCAGAATTCTGTTCCCTGCACCCTCATCACGTGACTCACAAGCACCTGTTATTCAGACAGGCCCAGAGTATCTAAAGCCTGAATGCCTCCACAGGACCTGCACTTGCATCTACACACAGACAGACACATATTTACAAACAAATTTAAAAGTAATGAAATAGGTAACTGCCTGGAGTCTGAATTTCATCCTCACTCCCGCCTACTGCAATAATCCTTTGTTCTGTGCAACACCATTTCAAATAGACTATGCACTCAATGTGGTACTCAAGTTGGGAATGCTAAAGAAACTCTTGCCCTCAAAAATAAGTTACCGAAAGTCTTCATTTTTGCCTATATTGTCAATTTAAAATACACTTATCTGCACTATTGTTTTCTTTTCCCTGTGGTGACTTCAAGTTTAGGACTCTTCATGTTGAACTCAAGACAAAGCTTTGATAGAACCTGAGACATACATCTCTTTAAGACTCCTCATTTGTATGTCTTTGTTCATTTCTATAAATGTGAAAAGAGGAGCAGGTTTTAAGGGATAAAGATGTAGTTTTCACATTTCTTTTCAAAAGTTATCTATATTTCCTTAAAAGAAAATAATAAATAAGCAAACACCTCCCTTCTGTTTCTACTGCACTTACTTCCAACTGTTTAATCAGAAACTGGCTCTCCCCTTTCTGGATTATCACCACATGTCTGACCTTCCAATAGATTCTGTTGCCTGAAATTCTTCACTCAGACTGTAGGCAGAATGAGTTTCCATAATACATTATTTTCACTCAAAAATATTCAATGTGTCTGCCAGGGAAATGCGCCATCAAACTCCTGAAACTTGTCATTTCCACCATGTTTTGAGATATCCCTCTGCTTTGGAAAGACAAGTTTTATCCCTGTTTCTTAAACTCCATTACCTGTAAAACTATTGGATAAATTAAATTAATAAACATGAATATTCATTTTTCTTTCAAGCACACACACACACACACACACACACACCTTTCATTGAAGTGGCATGATGACTACCCAGGGCCCCTCATTTCCCCTCTTTCTATGAATTTCTGACATTGCAACTTTGCCCTTTCTGCCTAACACTCCTTGGTTTATACCACATCTCTAAGAATTTAATTATTCATTACTAATTGCCTCTACTACTTACTATTTGAGGTTCTGTGTTGAGATTAATTTCAGAAGCCAGTCAGAGTTTTTAACATGTACTCAATAGTTTTTACTGAAGGATTGATTCAACAAATCAATATGGACAGCTTGAGATGAAATATATTTCATGTAGTTTTCAGGAACTTTGAATCCAATGCTTACAATCCTCAGGGATGGTTTCTTCTGTAGTACTTTGGCAACAATAATTTCTGGCCCAACACGGACAGCCATTTTTTCCCAAAGTCTAGCCATTAAAAAAAGTAAATAAAGCTACTGTCCCAAGAAGAAAAATTCTTTCTCCTTTGTAATTTTTAATTTTATTATTATTCAATGTATCTGCATGACATGAATGTGACACATGTGACAGTATGAAGATAATGTTCAGAAGTCAGTTCTTAATTATTTCCTTCTACTGTAGGATCTTTGAACTAAGGTAATCAGACTCAAACAGCAAGTGCTTCTACAAGCTGCACCCTCAATGCTATTCTATCTATATGTCTACCTATCTGTCTGTCTGTCTATGTATCTATCTATTATGTATGTATATATCTATCTATAATCTATTATCTGTCTGTCTATTTATTATGCCTGTATACCTGTATCTATTATCTACCTATTTTGTATGTAACTATGTATCTATATATCTGTTATCTATCTATCATCTATCTATCTATCTATCTATCTATCTATCTATCTATCTATCTATCTATCTATCTATCCCTTTCACCATGTGTTTCCAAGGTCTCTAAATCTTAGTTACTCACCTGAATATTTTGAAATTAATTCAAGATCCAGAGCCCAAAGTAGAGTATTCACCTTGCTGAAATGAGTCCAGGAATGAAGAAACTAGAACATCTCTGATGTGCAGGATGCTACTTCTTTTCATATATTGTGTTGGGCTTGCTCTTTACCCAGAACCCACTGTGCCAAATCAGGCTTGTGATTAAGATCAAGTCTACCGGGAAATCAGCAAAGAGTTGGAGAGCATTTGAAAAGGGCCTTGCTGTCCAAAGCCTGAAACCCTGCAAACAGCTGCTAGAGTGATATTGTTTTATTTTTTGCTTCTTTTAAAGGGCAAGCTCTGAAAAACTGGGAATTTATAGACAGAGTTTTAGTACAAAGAATGCTTCAAAAATCGTTTTCTCCTGAAACAAAGTGAGTGTCCAACTGCATAGAATGATCGTATGTGTGTGGCTGTGAATGCTTCAGGGTCCATTTGGAACAAAAGCACCTTTTCCTGATTGAAAAGACCTGTTCTCCCCTTAGGCAGGACATCGAATATACTGACTCCTCTCAGACCCATTTAAAGCCTCTCAAAAATGTGCCTCCCATTCCATAAGGAACAGAAATTGTTCCCTTATTGGGTCAAAGAAGACTGGGGCTGGAATAGACATTCAAGGCCTTCCATTTTACATTTATTTTATTTTATGTTACTTTACCTCTTCTGATTTGATCTGAAACTAAAGGCAATAAATAAAGTCCAAATGTCTCAGTGTGACAGAGAAAAGAATGTAACATGAAATCAAGCTCATCCTCCACCTTTCCTCAAGATCTATTTCTACACAGTTATTTCTACACAGGTACAAAGCAGCATATCAAACAATAGCTAATTAAGAGGATTAATTAAATAGGTTAGCACCATTAAGGCAAAATGCTGTGATATTTTCTGTCTAAATTGCTCATGTTTATTAAGCCCATGTGATCTAGAAACAGAAGTTTCTAGATTTCCATATTTCATTCAAAAATGTGAAATTTGTGCCTGGATAGTCATGACACTTCCTGGGAATATGTCTTTGTGATTCTTTTGGTATATTAATTTGAGATTGGTGAGTAAAAGGATTGAGAAATGTGATTTAGAAATAGTGTCTCAAAAAGGTACTCCTATACTGAAAGTGTCGTCCTTGGCTGCTGCTGAAAAGTGGAAAGTAGGGTCTAGTTAGAAGGTTCATTTTATCATTATTATTATTATTATTATTATTATTATTA
>JAQHUG010000184.1:2924491-2944138 GCA_028555095.1 Dicrostonyx torquatus
AGGTGAAATTTCTATGGTGACGATTGAGATATTCAACAAAGTAATTATGGGACAAGTTCAGTTCAGGCACCCACTCCTCTGCTGCCCAAGTACCTAGCTGGGACTTCCCTGTGAATACCTGGGATCCCCTCTAAAGACAAGTCTCTTGCAAATCTTAAAATGACTCCCGTTAATGTAGATATCTTATTCCTTTCTCCAATATCCACCCTTCCTCCATCCCCATCCTCCCACAACCCCAGGCTCTCCCAAGGTTCTTGTTGGTTCCTTCAGCCCTTTTCCTTCTGTGCTCCTCTCCTCTAACTTCTTTCTTTCATGAGTCAAGAAACCTTTTCCCCAAGAGATTGACACCAGAGTGATGTTCCTTCTCTTTCAATTTGTTCTCTCAGCGATTTTGATCTCAACTATGCGAATGTAACTAACAACATAAGAAAAAAAGCCACAGAGTGTTGTCTTGGGTTTCTATTCCTGTAAAGAGACACCCTGACCATGACCTCTTTTTTAGCCAAGGTGGTAACTTACAGTTTCTGATGTTCCATCCATTATCTTCATGACAGGGAACATGGCAATGTGCAGGCAGATGTGGTGCTGGGTACATCTTGACCAAAAGGTAGGAGGAAAGTGACTGACTGTCACATTGAGTGAAGCTTGAAAAAAAGACCTCAAAGCCCACCTTCACAGTGACAAACAAGGCCACATCTCTTAATAGTGACACTCCCTTTGGGAAACATTTTCTTTCAAGCCACCACAAGTATCCAGTTAGCATCAGAGAAAGAAAATCAGCAGATACTTTGAAACTGAAGGAGGTCACAGGTGCATACTAGGAAGCACTGTATATGGATGAGTGGTCCAGTGTGGAAGAGTAATATGTTCAGCTGCTGTAGGACCAGAGATCACAACTCTCAGAAGGAAATGGCTCATTCAACTGCCTCTCTGGATCTTATTTGTCTTCTACAGATTCTTTATTAGATAAACCAAAAACATCATGTTACTATTGAAATAATACATGATGCATAAAAAAGAAAAAACTATAAGGAATAATTAAATAGAATGAATCAGTTATTTAGATTTCAAGGACAGCGTTTTCAACTAGGCAAATGCATTTCTCCAAGTACCAATATGGCAAAAACTGGTATAAATCTATTTAAGAGATAATGCATGTGAAGAGCATGGAAAAATAATGATAATTCTGTATTTCATAAAACAGAAATGGTTAGAAGTGTTTGAATAGAGGTTATTGTCCAAGGCACTCTTCCTACCTAGGTTGACTTCAGTGTGACACCTTTCTAATCAGACACAGAAACTATGATAAATGTCTAGATTTGTGTGAGGGGAAGATCTCTTTCATCCCTTAATCAAATCAATATTTTATTTTTGAATTCTAGAGCCAAAAATATCTTTATAATTTGCTGTTTAATGATAAAATTGTGCACAGTGCTAAAACATTGCCTAAGGAAGTCACGAAGGAAGCATTCACTCAGAGTCTCCTGTTATAAGGACCCCCCTGAGTATCTCAGGCACCCATACACCAAGCTTCTTTGTTTTAAACCAATCATGATGTATCTTTAGCTCATCCCACTTTATAACTTTAATTAAACAAAATTAAAATTAATTATTAATGTAGCAATTAGATGAATTAGCTAAGGTGACCCAATACTTAATTCTTTCTCTTACAAGGTGTTTTCAGCTCATCTACTCAGCAAAAATGGTCTAGCATGAACAATGCTGAATAACAACAAAGTTCTTGCCCAAAGGTGCTTTCCTTTCATAAGAGTCAAAAAAAAAAAACAGACAATAACTCAGAATTTAGTGAAGAGAAGCTGCTACTCTCAAAAGTGGCCATTTCTCAGCAATACTTGAAACATGTCTTTTTGAACTGTCAAACTAAAGGATAAATTCAATTACATTATTGGTTTTAATGAATACTTATAAACAAGACATGATTGTTTATCATAATTTCCTCTAATTTAGAGATTAATATAACCCTATGTTGAGTCTTTCTAGATGGTGATTGAGCCTTCTTTAGTGATTCAATACTCCCAAATTGAACCTTGTTTCATATTTTACATTGTTCAATATTTCATTTTGCAATTTTCTTGCTGGGATTTTACACCTTTCCAAATAAATATTTCTTGACCATTTGTTGTGAACAATATAATTGGTCTATAATGCCAAGTAAAACAAGACTTTCAAAGTTGGTGAGATGGCACACTATACACTAGCAACTGCTGCTCCTTGAGAAAACTCAAGTTACCATCTCAACAACAATATTGTGGGTCATGACCATCTACAATTCCAAATCCTTAGGATCCGACCCTCATCTTCTGGTTTCCACAGGTACCACATACATAAACAAGTGATGCACATAAGAACATGGAATCAAACATTCATACACATAAAAATATAAATCAGTGCAATTTAAAAAATATAGGTGTTAGAATGGTTCTTTCTGAAAGGAGTTTCATTGTACCACCTGGGAGGGAATATGGAAGGAGAGACTGTCCAGTAAGGTGTTGAGTTTTCTTGATGCATTATTTAGAAGTAACAAAAAAAACATAAATGAAGAAATGTGAATGTAGAAAAATCAACAACAGCAACAAAAGGAAAATGGAAGGATTCTGGGGCCACATGTAGTCCTTGTTTACTGAAGGTCCTTAAGTTATTATCAATAGATGAGCTCTGTGTCTGTCCCGGCACTCTACCTGACTGTGGTCACATCTGCATTTCTTCATAAAACAACAACAAATGATACTAATTATAAATTATCATTTCTATATATAGAAATTCTTGATGTTAGACAAACTCACATTTTCATAAAGAATTGTGGTTTTTTTTCATGGGATATTAACACTGAATTGGCATTATTTTGATGTCAGGTGTACGTGACTTCCTTGAAATGTTTTAAATAATACAAGCACAAAAACCTACACTAACTCAGACATGGATTAAGGAAATCCATAGATTTTTCTTCTCTTCCAGCAACCATCAAAATGAACTGAAAAGGTTTCATTCCAGGTTATTATTCAAGTGAGGATCTAATTCCAAGCCTTTGGGGTCATGGTTTTATTTATCTGATTCCTAGCAGATTCCTTTGCTCTCATCTCTGAGTAGCAACACCTTGCCCTTCCTTGATCACAAGATCTTGAGATTTCAAAGACAGAAAGACAATTTATAGCTAAACTAACTTTACTACTGAGCAGCATTTCTTTTGAATTTCTTTGGACATAAACGTGGGTAGATATAAAACTCATATACAACTTCTGGCAGTTTTCTAGACTCCATAATCAGCAGTAGTAACCAACACAAGAGAAAGTCTGCCATGATAGGAAGAATACAGTTTTCCTTGAACACTGTGTGATTGAAAGAACCTGTGATTGGAAAAACACAGTTTTCCTTGTAATCTTTACCTCAAGAAAATCTTAGATAGATATGATCCTTGGAATTTTAAATGTGTTATAAAAGCAGCATAAGAGAAAGTAGAAGAAATGAATATTTGATATCAATTTACCAGCACACAACTCTTGTCTGTACCTACTGATGCTGAGCCAAGAGGGCCAGCACTCAGTAACCACTTCTTAGAGAAAATGAGCTCTGTTGAATTCAAAGCACCCACCTTGTGTACCAGCACTAAGTTCTTATATTGAAACAATACCCAGAAGGCTGCAAGATGGTTCAGCAAGTAATGACATGGCTAGATTAGCCTTATGACCTGAATTCTATCTCTGTATCCTAAGCAGTAGAGGGAAAAAACAGGCTTTCACAAGATGTCCTCTGACCTCCACATAGAGACCCACAAACAAACAAATATAAATAAATAGCAGGTTTCTAAAAAGGAAAATGCTTGTTTTATATTTACCTGTGAAGGCTAAGCTGGTGGACAGACTACTTCTTTTACTTTTTATAATTAGAAAATATATGAGACTCTCAAAAAACTAATCCACTGATAGTTGTGGGTAGAACTTAATTTTGTAGTCTTATTTAAAAGTGTTTCCATAGTCTTGGAATCAACTTTTCAGAGAATGTGATACTTCTGTTCAAAAAAATATCATGACTAAGCAATCTTTTTCTCTGAGCAAAGTCAACCATTCTATCCAAAATTATTGGACTTTGACCTAGGTACACGCCACAGACTCTGAAACATTGAGGAATCCTATTCCCTAAAGGAAAGAAACACAACCAGCATAGAAAACCCAACACCTTCCTTCATTTGTAGAAACAGCTAAAGGAAGAGATTTGAAGAAGCTATACCTCCATTTCTTTAAGTTCATTAAACATGAGTACATGTCAGCATCTAGTATTTTTAAACCAATTAAACAAAGCCATTAGAAATGTTGATGCTTATGAATTCCATCTTATTGAGGGAAACCATCAAACTTCCTAATCTTCTGTTTGCCGTTTTCCTCTCTTATCCTTCTAGCTAGCAGATAAAAAAATAGATAATAAAAACTTTAGATGATACTGAGTCATACCCTATGTAAACTTAATGGGTAAAAGTACATATCTGAATGTTAAAACTCATGGCAAGATTGTCACATGCCTGAGGATAAGGGCAGAAACTTCAAAATTACCATCTTTTCTGCCTGGAAAACTTGACTTACAGGTCCTGCAAGTTCAGTATTACCTAGATATTTCTCATGTAGACTGTACCTGTAGCATCTGGCCATATGCACACACTAACCCAGAAATCACAAAGGTGTTTTTCCCATTTCTTCTATACGTCCTCTGGTCTTCTTCACCATCTAGCCCCAAAGCACAAATACCCTTATGCTTCCAATATGGAAACAAAATCCTAGAGAATGGGGCATTCTTAGGGTCATATAGAAATTTTACTTTCATCCTCACTGGGACCATATCTGTAGTTAAATGCTGTAAGAGAGTGACAAAGTTTGAGTGGTATTTGAGTGTAGCTCCTAACCTGACAGGGCTGTTGTCCTCCTAAGAAGTAAATAAGTATTAAGCCAGTATTCTTATTTTTATGTTTTTCATACGAATACACATCTGAACAAAGCTATCTATGCCCTAGGATTCTCTATATGCAAAATTATAGAAGAAAATTAATTACTGGTAAGGTATTTGGTCTTTGGTGCTTTGTTATGCTAGTCCAAGATGGCTCATAAAAAGTCATACTACTTTTCTCTGTGATATATAGGATACATTAGATGTTCATTTTCAAAATTTATTGTCTGATAGCAGTTTTCCTAATGAAAGGCATAACTGAGTTATTTTGAAAAAAATGTTGTGTCAGATGGTTTCTATTAATATATCAAATATATTTATGTTAACTACTATTACATTGTTATAATGAAACATCTTATATATGCAACTTAAAGGAGGGAATAACGATTTATCTTTTTTTCACAGATTTTGTCCATCATGGGTGTGTGGGCCTTGAATAAATATTTAACTCAAGACAGCTAGGTAAAAGGGCAAGAGTTGGATATCCCAGTGACCTATTTTCAATATCTAGGACCTGCCTCCTAAAGAGTGTGAGGCATCACAAATTAGAGGCACCGTTTGAGGACTTATAAACACATAAGCATGAGCACGATTTCATATCATAAAGGACACGATCTGGAGGAATTAATAGATATGAATAGAATAGTTGACTGTGATCCTTCTTTTTTACATTAGAGTTTAATATAATTAGATCCTTAAACTTTTAGGAAAAATGAGAGTATTACATAGTCCTTGTAGATAACAACACATTGTTGCTATAACTGTCTATGATTAGTGTTCTTATGAGGTAAGCATTATTATTATTATCTTTTTATATTTGAGAAACTTTGGGATCAAAGAAGTTAAGCAATCTCTTATTATCTCACAACCAGTTAGTGGCAAGTAGGCTTTTATTCCACATCTGTTCTGTCAAAATGCAAAGCACATTGCATGTACTATAACTTCAGCAATTTTAAAAAACTCATAAGGATTATAAATTGCTTTTTAAGCTTGTAATGCATTTTCTAAGTCTTCACTCTGCTTCCAGTCATCAGTGTCTCCCCCACATGTCCAGGTACCTTTTCTGAGGGGATTTTTATAACATGGGCCCTGCCATCCCACTTGTTCCTTTAGTTATGACATGCAATCAATGTTTTCATCATCTTCCTCCAAGTCCATGTGTTCTTCATCCAGCCAAGCTTCAAATATCTCTGGATCCAAAATGACAGAAGCAAGATCATTATTGACATTGTCCGATGCTGTTTCTTCAGAAAAGAGAACTTTCAAAAATCATTCTGCATCTGGTCTGTATGTTATGAACATGGAAAGTGTTTTTTATTGTTGTTTTAAGGATTTCTGTCCGATGTCCAAGAAAAGAATTTTTCATTGTAGAAAAGCATGTTGATTTTGGTTTAAAATACTTAAATTCTACGTGGTGAGTAATTGCCTCTACCAAGAAAGTTCACACGAGATGTTTTGCCAGCATCTTTCCAAATTTACAGGAAAGGGGTACTTACTATTATGTGTGGAAAAATTCATCTGAGTGGTTAAAATGCTATTAAATTCTTCTATATTTTAATTATTTCAAACATTTACATGTTGTTATTCTATGCTTGTGTGTTTATACTCATCCTATAAGTGTTTGTGAGATCTGAAGCCTCATCTATTCATGCTTAATTCAGATGAATGTGCTGTGCCCACTACAAAAACCAAAACAAAACAAAAAAAACCCCAAAAAACAAAAACAAAAAACAAAATCCCAGCAAAGCCTTCCATAAATCTGAACTGTATGGAGGTGAAGTTTGCTTGAAGAACATGAGACAGATATGACCTCGATGTCAGATCAAACAGAGTCATCTTTTGACCAGAAAATGACAGCATAAGGGAGCAGTTGGTTCCCAAGGAAGCATTGTAAAAAGATCTGCTAGGCTCCCTTGCATTATCCCATACATGTGACAAGTTAAAGAGTATGAATAATATACTTTTTTTGCCATTGTTTTTATTATTTCTTTTTAAGCATTAGAGGTAAATTTTATTTATTTTTAAATGTTTTATCTTTTAAAAAATAATGTAATTACATGATTGATTTCTCTCCTTCCTTTCCTTTCACTAACTCTTCCCATATATTTTCCCCTACCTCATTCTCTCTCAAATTCATGGCGTTTTTCCTTTAATTGTTGCAATGCAGTCACATATGTGTGTGTGTGTGTGTTCCTAAATGCATAATAAATACAGCCTTATAAGTTCATATAATGTTTTATTTTATTTTAAACATTTTTACTACTTACTACTTCTGGAATCTTCCTTCCTTTATGCCTGAACTCATTTCTTTTTCATCTACTGCTCCATTGACTACACCATTAGAGAAAATAACAACCCCTCCTCCAACAAAAGCTGGCAATCATTTGCTCCTTGGGAAGATACTGAGCTTTTGGACACACCTTCTATCCATGAAGGCAACTTTAAGGGCCCCCATCTTATGCAGGTACCCCACCATGGTGGCAATGGCAACACCTTATCTGGGTTTCAGTGTTTCATGACACTCTTTCTATTTTCTGGTTCTTCAATACTTTACTCCTTTTCTTGTGTAATGTTGCACGGGCCTTGAGAGGTTAACAGTAATGCATTCCTGGTGTCCTGATTAAACCTGAATGATCAAGAATTTCCAATTTTCAGTGTCTATAGAGTTTGAGTAATTGTAACCTCTCGAGATATTTATTTCCAGCTCTTTCTGTTGTTGCAATTGTAGAGAATGCACACATTACCCAAATTATCCTTACATAGTCAATCCACAGAAGTATCTTATGAAATTCTGCCTCACTTAAATTTATATGTTAGCTCTAGGACATTCCCCCTCCCCCTCAACTTAGACAATAGTTCTCAGCTAGGCAAGGGCAGCATAGGATAAATAAACATAGACAAGGCATCAGTTGCAGCTCACTCTAGATACATTGTAATACACATAACACATCTGTTCTGTCCAATGGGGAAGAATAAAAGTTAGATATGAAATTTGATTTTTAGTGGTCACATTTTATAAATGTAAAAAGCAGATGAACTTATATTTTAATAACACACATAATTAATGTAATATGTCCAATATAATACCATTTCAATATGTAATCAATGCAAATTTCTCAGATATTTTGATTCTTTCATCAAAAAGTATCTGAGACCAAAAATACATTTGTATTTATAACATATATCAATCAGAACATAACTTACTTCAAATCTTCAGCATTCCAGTATTATAACAGTTTATTGAAACCAAGAACTCCAAAGACATCCTTCAAAGAGAAATAACTGCAATCATGTATATGTGTGTGTCTGTGTGTTTGTATTATGTATACAGCAAACCACATATTCTAAATTTCTGAAATATGGCCCTGGATTTCACAATTTAAACATATTCACATATCACTTATAAATTTAGAACATACAGAATAATGTAATAACATCCAATTGTCTAAATAAATGTAAATCAAATGCAAATCTTTATTAATTAAACACAATGTTTACTGAAACAATTCATCTCTGAGTAAGGTAAAATGGTATTCTTAGGTCTGACTTACTGTGTGTCTTCCTTCTCTAAGAATTCATTTAGCTTTTCTCAAAGTGAATGCTTCTTTTAAGGTCCCCATGCTTTTCTCATTAGCAAAAATCAAAGTACCAATACTTAGCACCACCATCATTCAATTTCAGAACCAATATGATCAAAATGCAAAGGTCAGGGCTGAAGTTACTGATAGCTCTACTAATCACATAATTTTCCCTGTTCTCTATCCACGACCACACAACAATCTTAATTTGTAGCAATCACTTACAATAAGACAAGTTAGCATTCTGTTAGGCTCATAGTCTCCATGGCACTACTGTGGTGGTCACACACCTCTGATTCCAGCTGTATTCCTTTACAGCTTACTATTAAATCCCTGGTTCATTCTTGGCTTCTCTCTTACATTAGATACTAATGAAAATGCATCTGTGCCCTTCATCTCTGCTGTCTTGAATGTCCTCTATTCCCTGAACATCTATGATGATGAAGTTTTAGTTATGTTTGCCTCTTCCTGGGCTCCTACTCCAAAATACTACAAAAGAGAAGACCAGCATGCCTCTACTTCTCCTTCTTATCCCAACAAGCCACCCCTGTCCAATCACACACACACACACACACACACACACACACACACACACACACAGGATTTCATCACTTCTCCATGCTGAGGCAGACAGTATCATTTTCTAAGGTTCGAATTTGGCACTATACATTGTCTAAAATGTTTTCCTCCCAAGTCACCTTTGTGATAAACCCAATTCTAATCTGCGTTTTTTACCCTGTGTAATATTTCTCACCAAAGAATCTCCTATACCTTTCTCTACTGAAGAAACGATACCCCTAGTCTAGTTATAAATAAGAAATAAAAGCTTTCAACTTGTGTGCATTTCCTAATTTTTCATTGTCTGGCATAACAGTGTCCTTGTCAAGACAGTTCAGCAGGGGTATGTCACGGGCCACTTTAAGGTCCACTTGTTCCATGTTGCTCACCATAGCACACCAGAGGTACCTCAGTAAACTCACAGGTATGAACACATGTTTTGCCTGTTCTTCCCAAGCTAGTCCAGCTGCCAGTTATGTACTTTTGTCTCTCATTCCAAAAGTCTAGAAGTTTTTAACCTGGTATTAGCCTTCGGAGTATAATATTGTCCTCTTGCTCAGACAGTATCATTACAGCTAGGACCTAAGCCTTCCATAGATTTCATCATGGGATAAGTTCTTTTTTAACATTTTTTATGTCAAATTTATTGATTTTACTGATCTATATATTTTTCTCTGCTCCCTTCCCTTCCTTCCCCCTTCCCCCTTCTTCCCTCTACAATGGTCCCTATGCTCCCAATTTACTAAGGAGATCTTGTTATTTTCTACTTCCCATGTAGATTACATTCATGAATGTCTCTCTTAGGATCCTCATTGTTGTCTAAGATTGTGAATTGTAGGCTGGTTCTCTTTGTTTTATGTCTAAAAGCCACTCATGAGTAAGTATATATTATATTTGTCTTTCTGGGTCTGATCCATGTTTTCTAGATCTATTCATTTGCCTGCACATGTCAAGTTGCCATTATTTTTTCTGCTGTGAGGTACTCCATTCTGTAAATATATCACATTTTCCTCATCCATTTTTGATCAAGGGGAATTTATGCTGATTTCAGGTTCTGGCTTTGACAAACAATGCTGCTTATGAACATAGCTGAGCACAGGTCCTTGTGGTATGATTGAACATCCTTTGGGTATATACCCAAAAGTGGTATTATTGGGTCTTAAGGAAGGTTGTTTCCTAATTTTCTGAGAAATCACCATACTGATATCCAAAGAAACTCTATCAGTTTGCACTCCCACCAACAATGCAGGAGTATTCCTTTTACCCCACATCCTCTCCAGCATGAGTTTTCATCAGTGGTTTTGATCTTGGCCATTCTTACTGGTGTAAGATAGAATCTCAGACTTGTTTTGATTGGCATTTTTCTGATGACTAAGGATGTTGAACATTTCTTTAAGTATTTTTCAGCCATTTTAGATTCCTCTGTTGAGAGTTATTTGTTTTGGTCTGTACCCCATTTTTTGTTACTGGATTATTTGTTCTTCTGATAACCAATTTCTTAAGTTCTTTTTATATTTTGGAGAACAGACCTCTGTTTAAGTGGAGTTGTTGAAGATCTTTTCCCATTCTGTAGGCTGCTGTTTTGTCTTGTTAACTGTGTCCTTTGCTTTACAGAAACTTTTCATTTTCAGGAGCCCCATTGATTATTTTTTTCTCAGCGTCTATGCTACTGGGGTTATATTTAGGACTTGGTCTTCTGTGAGTACTCAATTTTATATGGAAGGGCAAAACACCCAGGATAGCCAAAACAATCCTGTACAGTAAAGGAACTTCTGGAGGCATCACAATCCCTGACTCTAAACTCTACTACAGAGCTACAGTACTGAAAACAGCCTGGTGCTGGCAGAAAAACAGACAGGAGGCACAGTGGAACTGAATTGAAGAATGAGATATTAATTCACATACCTACAAACATCTGATTTTTGAAAAAGAAGCAAAAAAAATAAAATGGAAAAAAAGAAATCATATTCAAGAAGTGGTACTAGAATAACTGGATTATCAACATGTAGAAGAATGAAAATAGACTCATAACTATCACCATGCACAAAACCCAGGTATGAATGGATCAAAGACCTCAACATAAAGCTAACCACACTGAGCCTGATTCAGAAAGAGAAAGTGGGAAGTACACTTGGCTGGTTTTCTTAAAGCTGCTACTTGATCCAGACAGGAATAGCTACTGAGGAGCGTATCAAATCTTATTCTGAATTCAGAAAGACATTCTATGCTCACTCCTCTTTGATGGAGATGAATAGCACTTTTCTTCCTACTAGATTCTGAAGTTTCACATTCACTGAACGTATTGTATGGCTGAGTCACATTGCATGTCCAGCAGTTTTCAAAGAATGGATATTAAATAAATAAAGCTTCTTTGTTTCAAATGACTTCACATCACTAATATTATATTTTAGCCCAAATTGCTATATTTAACATTTGATAGGAAGTCCACTGTGCTAAAGACCAGAGGCATCAAAAGCCATCCAGTGTAGCTTGACCGTAGACCCTGAAGGGGGCTCCTCTGTTACAAGTGTCAAGACAGGAGCTCATAGACAATAGAAACCCAGAGCCTGAGAACCAGAAAACTCATTTCACTTAGATACTAAATAGACTCTTTGTCAACGAAGACGATCTACAACTTGAGAAAGGTGTTTTCACTATGCTGTGAGGCTGTGAAGCCTCCTCCCAGGCATAGCGCTAAGTCATGCCTTCTCCAAAATCATTTCTCTTGAGCTTTAAAGTTTCTTATTTAGTTTTCTAATCTTTAATTGATCATATTGAATCCCTAATCAAGTCCCCTGTGTTTAAAGAATTCTCAGCAAGGAAAACTTGGCAATGACCACAGATAAACCTCTCTAAAAGTAATTAACATCTATTTAGTGCTTTGCTGTTTTTCACTTGAAAGGCAGTGGGATCGTCAGAGAGGTCAGACCCTTATTGCTGTCTTATTTCACCAATGAGAAAATTGAGGCCACATTCCTTGTACAGCCAAAAGTCATGCTGTAGCACGAGATGCAGAACCAGCAGTAATTCAGTTCTCTGGGTGCCTGGCCCAACTCCTATTCTAGTATTTATCACTCATCCCTTTACTGTTTTTGCAATGATCAGGCTTGCTAGCAAATACTATAATAAGCAACATTTCAAGTATCAGTTACTATCTGCTACTTTCAATCTACTTTAAATTAATCCCTGACCGTGCCTTTTTTAAAAAGTTGTTGCTTAGGTTGTACCATTGTTTGAGAAGTGTAAGGGTCTCATGCAGCCATGTGGCCTAGGCTCAAACTTACTCTATGGGAGAAAGGGAAGGCCTTGAATGTTATATTCTGGCACTTGCCTCCTGTGGATTACAGGTATGGATCACCATGTGGTGTAGTTTATAGCATGAGCTTTTATTTAGGGGTCTCCTCTTTGATAAACTTATATATACTACACTCACATTTCTTCATTTGAGAACAAAAATAATATTCTTTTAAATAAAATATTTATTCAGTATGAATTAATTGAATGTATTTCACCACTAATTTCTTCCTGCCCAGCCCCTACCTCTCATTGCTGTTTCTATGCAATGCCAAGTTCACAACATGAGTCTTCTGCATGTAGGTTCTAAGACAGCTCCTTTGTATTTAGTTACAGTTTCTATCTGATCCATTAAAAGTAAGAAGCAGCACTTATGAGGCTCAATGCCTAAAGGCAGATGATTCTTGAATAAATAAAACTTTAAAATTCTTATCTCAAAGAGGAGACTCACAGATTTTGTTCCCGTTATTGTTGCAGATTTTCAGCTTTCTATTTCACAACACAAGGAGCAGCTGAAGTAAAACATGTTTTTATTTTCATTTTCAACTTGCATATATTAACAAATGAAAGGCATATCAAGCTGCAAGACTCCTTCAACTGCTCTCTCCCTTCCCCCACTGCATTTTAGGAGCTTACAGTAGGGCTACCAGATTTTTTTTTTTCTTAGCAAATCTAAGGACATATATTTGCATATCTGTTTGCATATATTTGAATTTTAATTTACATGAATTTGCATGCTAAATGCTAAAGCCTCAACTTCAAGTATATAAGGAGAAATAAAATTGATTAATTACTGCAACCTACTACAGTTGTTCCCAATCCCATTAATCTGGCTGTGGTAGAAGACTGTAGTCAATAGTGGCCTAAAGGCTAGGGAGCCAGTTTCACAGTTTCTGCTTACACTGGGCCCAGTTCCACTTCCATGAGAGGATCAGTTAACACAATGACTGGGAGGAAATGCCCACCACCATCTTCTCAGCACACAAGGTTGGGGCAAACACTAAAATTATAATAGGGGACTAGCCTGGGTATACTCGTGTGTCCAGTGCCTTTTCTATTAGCTAACAGTGAGCAGAAGAAGACCTCTTCCAAGCTTTCCGAATCAATGCACTAATAGATGCTTGGAGCCTACAACAGACAGTATCTTGCCATCTGGACCAAAGACCTGGACATTAAACTCTTACATACTTCTAATATAATGTCACCACCTTAGCTGTAAAGAAGGGTTCTTACTAATTTCTTCAACTTCTTTCCTCACTTTTCTTTTTTTTTTTATGTCCCCTACCCTTCCATTCTCCCCATCCTTGTTATTAACATAACACATAGTTTTAAAAATAAAAAAAAAAGCTGTAACCAAGCGTTACTGAGAGTTTCTCCCCTATTTCACTCTACATCTTTCCCTGTATTTCTGTGACATAAGTACTGCAGATTATGTATGTTACTAGTCATGTAACAGTGACTTCATATGTGTATACTTTGCTCATATAACGCTTCTAAATTTGTGAATTGAATACTGTACCACAGTGAAGTAGGTCAAAGAGATTGCTCTGCAAAAATAGTAACTATGAGAGTTTTGGGAAGTTGGAAGTTGATGACTTTGATTCATGATGGCTTAGCAGTTGCCCGAACAGGCTAAACTGTACTTGCACCATGCTGTCCACTAAAGTCAGTGAATTACACAGTGTTTTATTTAATCCCCATGGCAACCTAATGGAAAAGTGAGCACCTTTATCCAGAGTGTTACAGATTAGAAAACTGGGATCCCTGGAAAATTTATCACACCTCATGCCTCTACATAATCTGTTACAACTCACTTTTCTAGGCTGCAGCAGAAAGGAGATATACACACACAAGTTCCCAAGTCCCCAGCCTGAAGCTTCTTGCTTACAAGCATCTTGCTCTATTATCCTCCCCTGAAAAACCTCGTAATATAACCCCAACCTTACAAACATGTGCTGCTCAGAAAGTGGCAGAGATGTGCAGCACAACCAAGAGTGTTTATAATTTTGGTGCAGAGATACTTTTCTGTCTGTGCCCTTTCGTTCAACTGAAATCTAATATTTCCAGAAATCTGGAAAATTACAATTTAGCATATTTACTTCCATTCAGAAGCTTCCTCCATACCTGATACTGATCAGACTGATGGGAATATATTACAGTAGCAGAACACAGAGCTGAGGTCACGGCTCTCAGCTTCTCCAATTATACAGCTTGCTGCAAGGAGAAGAATCAGCCATGAGTGACAGCCCACTCCTCCTGGCCATGGAGTGCTATCTTCTTGGCCCCTGGCATTTGACCGTGTTGAATTATGAATGTGCTCCCAATCACACTGTTTGCCTTGGAGCTGCGTAGGGTGAATACTCCACCTTTTCGGGGGAGCTGGAGTTTAAAAGTAGAATATGCCATTTTGAAAGTAAAGTTTATTCAAAAACTCTTGTTATCTGAAGATTTGCTGGATTATGGGGAAATGGCACTGGCTCCTGGATGGGCTTACATAGCAGGTCTCTGTAGAGCCTGTGGCTTTATTTAATGTTAAGCAAAACTGACCAGTCAGGCAAGGATGGGGCTGAGTATTCACTTAGCTCCTATTTCTAGCTGTCTGTGTAAGATGAGAATATTTGTAAAGGAATGCAAACTCTCTCTTCCAATTAGGGAAGGAAATGTACTTTGAATGACTGGTAACAATTAACAGAGTCTGGTTATCAGAAAGCTCAGTGGGTACAGGTGCTTGCTACCACAACTCTAGACCTCAAAACCTGGTACAAAAATGGTAGAAGAGAATGATATCCTGAAACTTTTTCTCTGACCTCCACAAGAGTGCCAACACACACACACACACACACACACACACACACACACACATACACACACCCAAAAGCATTGCATGGGCATGCATATGCATGCAAGCTCATATACACACAATAAATAAGTAAATCAATAAATAATATGTGTAATGATTTAAAAGTATTAGACAATTGGTGGATTCAGAAGTGGATGCTGTGGGTCGCTCTTATTTTGCTATGATTAATTTGGTAAAGATTTCTTGGGAGCAGAAGGACAAAGAGAATCTGGGTACCCACCCTTTAGCTTATCTGGATCTTCTTTTGCTAAGAAGACAGAGGCAAACAGCACTGTCACCCTTTCCATCACATCAAGAATGCAGTGTTTCTAAACTTCTCAGCATTTACCAAGGATTTCTCTAACTTCTAGAATGAATGACTTAGAGACTATATTTGATGTCTAAAAATCTGTTTCTAATTTCATTCCAGTAGGTTTTGTACTTCCTCCTTCACTTCTTAATAGAACAAACAGCTGGTGTATCCACTGAGCTTATGTCGATCGTCCAGGAATAAGAACTCTCTTAGAGAAGAAGGCACATTCTCTGTTATATAACCCGACTCCCTATACAGACTGATCAGTGATTCCTTTATTCACATTACCAAGGAAGATGTACGAACCACCAGTATATGCCTAGAATGATGACCAACATTATTGGTCATCAAGAAAATGCTCATTAAAATCACAAGAAGATGCCCAGGTCTTCTGACTACATGCTACATTAAAAAAGAGTAATAAAAACCATAGATGGGAATGCGGAGAAGCAGAAACCTCTAGGGGTAAGCATGCTATCACTCTGATGAAGCAAATAATTTAGATCTGCTGTGTCTAAAGATGCCTCGCCTAGCATAATCAGAAGATACACTGTGCTGTGAAGTGGCATTCCAGCCAACTGAAAAGTAAAATCTCATTAAGTAGTAAGGTTTAACTTCCCTCATATTATCTAGTCCCAGCACCAATTCATCCTCCATGGGAAAAGAAGTACAGAGCCACCATCACAAAAACCTAAAGCAGCCTGGCACATCAGTGGGTCTCAATAAGGCTTTACTAGTTTCCAGAAAGTGGTACTAAATCATATGCCAATTTGCTCCTACCCAAGGCCCAAATTACATGTAAAATATTATGAAAAATGTGATTTTCAAGTGTGAGGTGGCATAATATACATGGGGAAAAATCAAGTTGCATATTCTTAACTTAATAACATAAATATAGAACTCAGAATGAGATCTTGTATGTAGCATAAATTGAATTAATTTTCTCCTCACTATAGTAGAAAGAGAAAACACTGATTGCTTTAAAATTCTATACGCTCTTGGTGGGATGTCATTAAAAGTTACCCTTAAGTTAAGTGGATATAGAAAATGATGGAGAAACCACTCTAACCTAATCAAGCCACTTCAGCATTTAGAGAAGATTTCCAGGAATGAAAACATTTTTGACATTTTCGATGAGTGTTTGGCCATTCAACATTTTCTAATGTTGAAAAAGAAAATGATTGGTAGACACTGAAGCCATCTGAAATGCTGGTACCCACAAAGTAAGAACAAAATCCAGGTGGTGTTTCTGCTTTGGGAGAGCTAGCATATGGAAGTTCAGGTTGGAGAGGAAAACACACTGGAATATGATCATTTTTTTTCTTGAAAATATTCTCTACCTAACGAAAGGATTTCCATGGTGTTTCCCTACCATGCCTTCCCCCAGACATAGGGTCCTGCTATTTCATTTCAAAATCACTCAAATTTCAAGCCAAACTTCAGAAGCATATTTATTGGGTGTGCTAGCAAATGGTATATAGATAGCCAGACTCTAATTCCCTAGAACCAGCATAGTGCTTGAAGTACACTATTAATATGAAGAATTATTAATGAGTTAATGGAATAATTAACATGTTTCATATAAGAGATCTCAGTTCAACAAATATAAATCAGAGATCTTTTAAGTGCTTCATATTGACTCCCAATAGCATGAGGAACATACAAAAATTAGAAAAAGTATATTCTTCCAAATACTTAAATGAAATACCTCTTCTTATGGAATGTTCTCATTATTAAGTGCACAAATTAGTGAATTTAGATCTTCAGGTCTCTTATCAGTTCGCGGATGAGGACAAATAATAGAGTTATGCTTGAGAGAAGTCTGTTGACAATCAGCAACTCAAATGAAGCCTTAAGACTTCAGGGTGACTTCTGCACACCTCAATTCTTATCACAAGTTTTACACAGTGTGGCTATCACTACCAAGTTAACAGAAGCCAGGGTTCCTGTTTCTTTTTTCTCTTTTCCCACCCTTCATACTTAATCAGACAAAACATTCCAAATTTCCACACTTCCTCTGCAATATTCAACTCAATTCTCCAGCCCACTGACCTGAAGCCACAAATGTTGGAATCCTGGGTGAGAAAGCCCTTTCTGACTCACACAGAAGCATGTCGGTTTAGCACATGAAAATATCCTGTAGCAGGTGGCTTTGACCAGCACTAGTGAGTGTTCCTGCTGGGTTTGCTATTTTTCATTTGCTTTTAAATTCTTCTTCCTCTGAATTTTCTCAGTTTTGTATCTTCCTTCTCTCCCTTTACTCTGTGTCTCTTTATAAGAATCCTTCTTTTTCTTTCTTTTTCTCTGTCAGCTTTTCCCTCTGTAACAATTGAAGTTCTAGTCCACTGCTTACATGGAAATGGGTTTTTAACCCAGTAAGAGTATGGTCACAGAGAAATGAGAACATAAGGACAAATGAGACAGCTAGTATGGAGAACATTAGAGAAAGAAAGTTTGAGAAAAAGCATAGAACTGGGCTGAGGCTCCCTGCTCAGGTTACACGATAATCAGGTGACAAGATTATCCATGGCGAAGCCCTTGCTAAAGGATTCTGGCTTCAGAAGATACTCCTCACTAGGTTAATTTTTATAACTGACCAAGTTTTAAAGCTCCCACAAGGAAGCAAGATGACTCTAAGAGGCTCTGTGCTCCCTCATCACTAGAGCCCTTTTTACAAGACATCAAACAGCCCTAAATAATCCATCCCCTAAAACTGTACCTTTTCTTATTTCTTTCCTTAACAGTCTCTAAACAGGATGTTTATCTGCAGCAGATGGAGGGATTTGTCCAGAAGTCCATCATTTTCTCTTCAGAGAGTGGTACAGCTTCTCCCTAAGGTAGAGGGAGAAATTTGGCAAGGAAGCCACCAACTCTCTACTATCCTTAATGTTTGCCAGTTATTTTAATTCATCCCCAAATTAGTACCAATAACCCTCACAGGCACCCATTCCCTTAATCTCTGTCTGCCACTTAATCTCAGCTCATTTTTAAAAATATATTTTAATTTAAACATGTATTGTTAAAATATGTATGTTGTGTGTCTGTGCATATGTGTGTCTTTGTGTATGTGTGGTGGCATGTATGCCGCAGAGTGTGTGCAGAGGTCTAAGGACAACGTTGTAGAGTCAGTTCTCTTCTGCATCTTTACTTAGATTATGGAAATTGACTCACAGGTTTTCAGGCTTACTTCATTGAATGGCAATGCTTTTACCTTTTGAAGCATCACTGTCTCTAAGCCAAAATTTAATACCAGATGAACTCTTTTCAAAAGACTCTATTAATATTTTTCTTTTCTGTTCTTTTTTTCTCCTTTTATTTTTTTTCATTCAAAAATTTATACTTTCTTCCCTTATCCCAGTACCTCCCCCGCTCCCCCATTGCCCCTCCTCCCTCCCCCTGCTTCCTTAAGAGAGCGCAGGGTACCCTGACCTGTGGAAAGTCCAAGGCCCTCCCCACTTCATCCCGGCCCAAGAAGGTGTGCATCCAAATAGACTGGGTTCCCAAAAAGCCTATTCATGCAGAGGAGATAGGTCCCAGTGCCATTATCAATGGCTACTCACTCAGTCTGCCCACATTGGCAGCCACATTCAGAGATTCTGGTTTGATCATATGCTCGTTCAGTCTTAGTCCAACAGGATTTGGTGAGCTCCCATTAGTTCAGGCACACTGTCTCAGTGGGTGGACCAGCCCCTCGCGGTCCTGACTTCTTTGCTCATCTTCTCCCACCTTCTGCTCTTCAACTGCACCTTGGGAGCTCAGTCCATTGCTCTGATGTAATTGTGGGTCTCTGTCTCTATCTCCATCCATCGGACGAGATTTCTATGGTGATGATCAAGATACTCATCAATATGACTATGGGACAAGGCTAGTTTAGGCACCCTCTCTTCTGCTGCCAAAATACCTAGCTGGGGACATCCCTGTGGACACCTGGGATCCCCTCTAGAGCCACGTATCTTGCCAAACCTAAAATGAGTCCCATAAGGTAGATATCTTATTTCTTTCTCCAATAACCACCTTTCTTCATCTCCACCCTCTCTCTCTCCCCAGCTTTCCCCAGCCCTTCCCTTCTTCCTTCTTCTTCCCCCTCTCCCCTTTCCCTACCTCCCATCCTC